>CM044396.1:26675000-27090000 GCA_024322285.1 Musa beccarii
CCACACCAAAAGCATCTGCCGGATCTTGGGGTCTTGCCTTTCGAGTTTGGCCCCTTTTGGAAACTCTGCTTCCTTTGCTCATCCCCAGGTTCTTTCCCAAGAGGATGTTTTGGATGGCGATTTCCTGAATACTATTTCTTCTTCCTCAAATCCTCTGAAGAAACAAAGTCAGTGAGCCTTTCTGCGGTTGCAATTGCTCCGATCACATTGGTGACATTCCGTCGATAAAGTTCCTATTGAGCCCATGGCTTCAGGCCGTCAAGAAAGCTGAACAACTTATCTTTTTTGGACATGTCTTGAATGTCTAGCATCAATATAGAAAACTACTTCACATAGTCCCGAATGGAAGTCGTTTGGTGGAGTTGTCTCAACTTCCTCCTTGTGACAAACTTAGTATTTTCAAGTAGAAATTGAGTTCTCAACTCTCGCTTCAAGTCTTCCCATGTCTCCACTCAGCACCGACCTTGTTGAATCTCCTCCCAATGAGTTCTCCACTAAAGTTTTGCATCTCCATTCGAATATATGGTCGCTATCGAAACTTTGGTATCCTCAGAGTCCAGCCTCGTGGCTTGGAAGTATTGCTCAATATCAAATAGGAAATTCTCGAGCTCCTTAGCATCTCTAGCACCCCCATAACAATGTGGGTCGGTCGCTCTGAAGCTTTGTGTCGATACAATGTGGGTGTTGCTCCCTCCCGCATTTAGAGCTCTTGTGAGCACCATCACTCTGGAAGTGAGTTCCGCCACAATCTCTTACAGACGTTGCACGGAGTCCTTGGTGTCATCCGTTAGTCGGTCGACTAGGGCTTCAACCTTGTCGATCCGGGATTCAGCTTCTTCTTACGAGCACTCTACACTAAGAAACCTATGTTAGCCTTGGTAGAATTCCTCCAAGCTCGCTTCAAGAACATCCAAGCAGGTCTATGCCATTGTGAATCTCTCTTTATAGCTCTTTTTCCCCGTCTGTCACGGACTTAGCTAGTTTTACCTAAGCCGGGCGACACCATTGCATGTCTATCCGCAAAGGTCAGCCTCCCCAACCTCCCACGATCCCTTAGGACCTGCAAAAGAGAAGACGGGACAATGAAAGTGCTTCATACGGGATCCACAAGCCACTCTTTCAGCAAACACTTTATAAACAATGCAAATTCCAACCATGGACATCACAAGCTCAGAACGGTTGCACAACAAAGGCATAAATTGGTCCACTACAGACTGAGATCTAGTACAAGTGTCCACATGACACAAACTTTCTGTACAAGCCGACAATGGCTGCCAAACTCACTCAAATGGGGGCATTTCGCCTTTGACGAGCCCTTTACAAGCTTTACAAGTTGGAACAAACTAAAAAGGGACACGGAAATGCATAAGCATTACACCGAACAAGTCATTTACAAAATGTCAGTGATATTCTCCCCCGCTTATTCATTCAACATCCTCGTCGAAGCCTTTGCTGACACTGCAACTTCTTTTCTTTGTTGGATCTTTGATCTTCTGCTCCTATTGCGATGCGCCCCTTAGCTCCCAATTGTTCTCCGCTTGTTGTTGTTGAGTCGTCGAACTTTAATCCGCAATGCTGCTTCAACTCGCCAATGACTCTGACTCTGGTGTGGGGTTGGCAGAGTTATGTTGATCCTTGCTGGTTCTTGTGGATTCATCTGATGAAGGGAAAAGACCATTTTTGATATGCGCCAGTCTTCAAATTCTTCTTGTCTCTTGAACTGGATAGATGCTTGTTGGAGCTTTAACGAGCATCGTCTTGCAACCTTTTAAAGTTCTCAGGTCCTTCCTCCGTAAAATTTGCCCATCGAATCTTCTTCCACTTAGTTGTCTTGTCCAAGTAGGTTCGCATCACTTCCACTTTCGATTGGCATTCAATTGGGAAATGAAGCAGATAATCTACTCTCAATAGCACTGATCACCATTAGTGAGGACTTGACAACTGTTGTCTTCCATTAGTCTCTTCGAAGGGTCTTCAAATTTGTGCAGAGCTCCTCTGCTAGATAACTAAGAGAGCTGGGGTACTCGGTTTCACCCATTCTCTTGGGAGTTGAGAAGGCAAAGGTTACTTGACTTCGCCCGCCTCCTCGAGGTTGTACTTCATGCGTCAAGCTGGTTACTCGACTTCGCCTGCTCTTAGCTCACACTTTTGAAGCACTTGAAGTGTTTGTAATCCTTACGCTAAGTCAGCTACTATGATTCGCCTTCTCATTGCCATTGAACTTCTGGAATGTAAGAAGTTATCACTCTAACTTGGAGTAAGTCTCCGATAGGTTTGGTCGCCTTTGGGATTATACCGCCTTCTCCATCGTTTCTGCCGCCAACTCCTCTAAGTAGCAAAGGTACAGCACCACATAATGCTTGCTCCGATCCTTAGTCATGCACTCTTGCATCGACCCGAAGTCCTTCACTCACGGCTATCTTGATGAAAAGTCTATTGACACCGGTCTTACGAAGTTCTCTGGCCTTTGCCCTTCAGCCTTCTCTTGGTACATGGAGTTTGCCAATGCATTCTCCTCCTCCACGGCCCATATCATGACCAAGCGCTCTCCCTCTATGAGAGCAAGGGACTGATGACTCCTCGGAAGTCCTGCCTCTGCGGTACCATGGCACTGCATTGCCCATGGCACTACATTGCCCATGGCACTACTATCCGTTGTCTCATATCTGCGTCCCTTCTTCATAATCGGTAGATCTGCCTTTGCGGCACTACGGTACTCCTCCGAGTCCACCTTCAATCTAACCAATGATTGATCTTGGGTAGCTGAGTCCCTCTGGACTCGTCATTGCTTCCTCGTCCTATTTCGACCACCTGCTTCGACACCTCTGTATTCTCTGAGCAGTTCCACTTGGTCGCTGGAAAGATAGATTGCAACTCCCAAGTATGGCCACCGCCATTCATGTTGCAGGGTTTGCACTACTT
The DNA here is from genome assembly GCA_024322285.1 of Musa beccarii. NCBI lineage: Eukaryota > Viridiplantae > Streptophyta > Magnoliopsida > Zingiberales > Musaceae > Musa > Musa beccarii. The sequence continues at coordinate 26,677,923 of CM044396.1, forward strand.
CTGTTCTCCTTAGCTTTATTTATCGCAACATTCGCTTGCTCGGCCTTGTCCTCTGACTTGCCGGGCTCCCTTAAGTGAATATGAGCTATGAAGTAGTCCAACTCTTCAGCCGCTCTGATCATACCTCTGCATGAACTAGTCCCCCCATGGGACTCACTGGTACTTGCATCTGAACTTCTTCCTCGATAGTGCATAGCCCCTATAAGCTAATGCCCAAGGCTTTCATCCAATGCAACATTCGATGCACGCACGGAAGACCCGCCTCTACGGTACTATGGCATTCACTACTTGAATCCATAGCTCTTCTTACCATCGTATTGTTCACCGAAGTAGAGCTCCCAGTTGCGCTCCTGATCATACCTCTGCATGATCTAGTCCCCCCATAAGCTAATATCCAAGGCTTCCATCCAATGTAACATTCGATGCACGCACGGAAGACCCGCCTCTGTAGTACCATAGCATTCACTGCTTGAATCCATAGCTCTTCTTGCCGTCGTGTTATTCACCGAAGTAGAGCTCCCAGTCGCACTCCCGATCATACTTCTGCATGATCTAGTCCCCCATAGGACTCACTGTGTGTGTCGAATAGCCACGAACCATTCCACCACGACCCACTGTATCATGTTGCCACCTGGTGACATCTCCTTGCATTCTGATCCCTGTGGTATAAACTCGAACTGCGATATCTCCATGTGTGGGCTCCACCAACACATCACAGGGCCTCTGCCACCTTTGATTCTGTTCGCTCCTTTGGCAATCGACCTTCGTCCACCTACTCTCGAGTCACACACGGACGAAGCCTAGCTCTAGGACAATCCATCGCCTAGCAGCTCCTCTGAAGTCCCCTGACTTCGCTGCAATTGGTGCACCATTGTCTGGATCTTGGGCCTCTGCCCCTACTAGTATAATCTCCGCTGCACACCGCTTTCCTCATGGCAACTTGAATAGCAACACTATGGCATATTCTTCAAGAGTAACTACCTCTGCATCCTCTTGCCCCGTGCTAAGGCCTTCTGACACTTTGCCTCTACAAACTATGTCACCTTAGTTCCTTCGTCAAATGCTTCACCAAGATCAGGTGCATGTGCCTCGAAGCACCCTTTATCTTTGGCACCATGCAAGATGAGTCTGCTCCATCAGAATAAAGAACCCTTGGAACAACATGATCCTACTCCTGTCTCTGTAAGAGTCCATGTCCTTGACCTCTGCCTAAGGAAAGCTCCAAGCCTCCGCTCCATGTTCTATCTTCTATGCCAACTCCCTTCATGCGGCTTGGGTACATCACCAAGTTCCCTCCAAGTTGCTCTGCTTCTCAATTTGCATTGCATTAATGGTGGCCGTCGTGCCCACCATTCCACGGGTCAGCCCTCTATTGAGTCCGATCTCCCTATCGGCTCCAGTGTGCCTTCACTCTGTGTTGCCTTGGGTCGCTCCCCCACTTGATCTCACTATGCGTCCACCAATGCATCACCACTTGCGAGATCATGCGATGACTCCTCGTCGCTTACTTAATCTATCGAGCTTTGTCTTGAGGTACTCCTCAACCGGTGCGATTCATTGCACATGATTCTCCCTCGGGAGAATCGGGACTTATCCCTCTTGGATATATGCCCCGTTGGAGCAACTTCTCTCTTCGCATCCTTCCCTCTAGAAGTTTTGGAGACCACCATCCCCTTGGACTACTCCGCCTTTGCTGAACAAACTATGCTGAATTTTGCCTCTGCAAATGCACTTGCTAGACTGTGATACTTCGCCAATACAACTCACACTGCACCCCTCTGGGTCTAGCAACATGCTAAACCTGCTGCACACTTCAGCCTTTTACGAAAGTATCCTGCACATGCCGAAGAGAAAGTTTGAATGCACCATGGCACCGACCTTCGGCCGCCGTGGGATGGCCCCAGACATTCTATCGTCCGCATGCAAGGCCTTGCATGAGTATCGAATTCTTTAAGTTTGCAACTCCCCTCACCTCTGTGAGCTTTGCACAACTCTTTCAATCGTTGAACAACCCACTCCGCCTTGCACGGTCTTCCTTTGCCAAGCACTCCGCTTGCCTCGAGCACCGTCAAGTTTTGGTGCCAATGTCGAGCCACTGCTCGAACTCAGCCATCCCAACCTTTATGCGCTACGTAATTCTTCTTAAGCTTGTTTGTCCTCGTGGTGCCTCTTGCGCGAATGGTTGGCCATTCTTCTAAATGCCATTCTCGGATGTCCGCTCCTCTGAGCGACTCCTTCCCCTACAACTCCAAGTCCGTTTCCCAAACGGTCACGCATGTTGGCTGCCCTCAACGCAGTCCTGCTAGGTCCCCTACGTTTGCATGCTAAGTATTTTTAAGTGGGCTTGTCCCGCTCTGATACCACTTATCACGTGGCCATTATCCTCTCCCAACAAAATCGGCTTAGCAGAGTATGCAGCGGAACCACACATGGGAGGAGCCCGGCCTCGCACATCCGGAGAAGCCATACACAGGAGGAGCCCGGCCTTGCACATCCGGATGGGACTTTCTGCGGTACAGGGCCTCCCATGCCATTGTACCTAGTCCAACCATCCGGTGCCACCTTAGCTTCACTCAAGGAGGGTCCATCCGGTGCCGCCTTGGCATCACTCAAGGTGGGCCTTAATGTCACCCCACCAAACCGGCTTGCCGGGTGTGCAGCGCCAACACTTATAAGGCACTCTGGGGCGCACCCCCACCTGGGGTGCTCGGCATGATACCCCCTCTGGGGTGATCACCGTGACATCCTTGAGAATTTACCCTGCCTACCCCCTATAGGGCGCTTGGCGTGACATTCTCCCCCACCCAATCTCGTGACGTCCTCATCACAGACTAGCCACCCTGCCTATCCCCTCTGGGGCGCTCGGCGTGGACACCCCCTCTGGGGTGATTGGTGAAGGCCAGGGATTGCTCTGATACCATCTGTCACGAACATAGCTGGTTTTGCCTAAGCCGGGCGGCACCATTGCATGTCAACCTAGCCTGGAGATCTGCTTGGCCTCCGAGTTCACCACCTTCATTCGACTTGGGTTCTTCTCCAAGGTCAGCCCAAGTCGCCTTGCTTCTCAATCGGCAATAAAGTTATGGGTAGCACCCGTGTCCACCATTGCCCGAGTGGTTTGGCCATTGAGCCTGATGTCTATATACATTAGCTCACTGCTTCCTACTTTTGTTGCTTCGGCTTCATGTTCACCCCCACTTGACCTCGCAATGCATTCAACAAATGCATCGCTCCCATCTAGGGTCCTTGCGTCTTCTTGTCGCAACTACCAGATTCTGAGCTACTTGAATTGAGAGCAACTGCCTTACTCTTGTCTGGCTTGGGGGGATGGATAGAAGCCGACAAGGCATTGAGTGCCTACTTCTATGGACACTCCCACACCCTATGTGGTCCTCCGCACTAGAAGCATCTGCCGGATCTTGGGGTCTTGCCTTTCGAGTTTGGCCCCTTTTGGAAACTCTGCTTCCTTTGCTCACCCCCAGGTTCTTTCCCAAGAGGATGTTTTGGATGGCGATTTCCTGAAGACTATTTTTTCTTCCTCAAATCCTCTGAAGAAACAAAGTCAGTGAGCCTTTCTGCGGTTGCAATTGCTCCGATCACATTGGTGACATTCCGTCGATAAAGTTCCTATTGAGCCCATGGCTTCAGGCCGTCAAGAAAGCTGAACAACTTATCTTTTTTGGACATGTCTTGAATGTCTAGCATCAATGTAGAAAACTACTTCACATAGTCCCGAATGGAAGTCGTTTGGTGGAGTTGTCTCAACTTCCTCCTTGTGACAAACTTAGTATTTTCAAGTAGAAATTGAGTTCTCAACTCTCGCTTCAAGTCTTCCCATGTGTCCACTCAGCACCGACCTTGTTGAATCTCCTCCCAATGAGTTCTCCACTAAAGTTTTGCATCTCCATTCGGATATATGGTCGCTATCGAAACTTTGGTATCCTTAGAGTCCAGCCTCGTGGCTCGGAAGTATTGCTCAATATCAAATAGGAAATTCTCGAGCTCCTTAGCATCTCTAGCACCCCCATAACAATGTGGGTCGGTCGCTCTGAAGCTTTGTGTCGATACAATGTGGGTGTTGCTCCCTCCCGCATTTAGCGCTCTTGTGAGCACCATCACTCTGGAAGTGAGTTCCGCCACAATCTCTTACAAACGTTGCACGGAGTCCTTGGTGTCATCCGTTAGTCGGTCGACTAGGGCTTCAACCTTGTCGATCCGGGATTCAGCTTCTTCTTACGAGCACTCTACACTAAGAAACCTATGTTGGCCTTGGTAGAATTCCTCCAAGCTCGCTTCAAGAACATCCAAGCAGGTCTCTGCCATTGTGAATCTCTCTTTATAGCTCTTTTTCCCCGTCTGTCACGGACTTAGCTAGTTTTGCCTAAGCCGGGCGGCACCATTGCGGTCTATCCGCAAAGGTCAGCCTCCCCAACCTCCCACGATCCCTTAGGACCTGCAAAAGAGAAGACGGGACAATGAAAGTGCTTCATACGGGATCCACAAGCCACTCTTTCAGCAAACACTTTATAAACAATGCAAATTCCAACCATGGACATCACAAGCTCAGAACGGTTACACAACGAAGGCATAAATTGGTCCACTACAGACTGAGATCTAGTACAAGTGTCCACATGACACAAACTTTCTGTACAAGCCGACAATGGCTGCCAAACTCACTCAAATGGGGGCGTTTCGCCTTTGACGAGCCCTTTATAAGCTTTACAAGTTGGAACAAACTAAAAAGGGACATGGACATGCATAAGCATTAGACCGAACAAGTCATTTACAAAATGTCTGTGACATATTGGCACTCCAGATTGTGCCTCCTCCGCTCGCTATGAGCAGCCAACTTCTCACTCATCATGCTCGCTGCCCCACTCCTCTTGAGCAGCTCCAGCAGTGAGAGAGAGAGAGAGTTTGCACATGCAGCCCTCCTGTGGCTGCTTGGGGCAATATTCCAACTTGCCTTGTTTTGCTTGATTTGCCACGATGTTTCACCATGGCGAGATTGTGAAGTTTCTTCATTGCTTGCTCGAATTGCTTGCCTGCTTTGATACTATAATGTCATGCACTTAGCTAGAATTGTCTAAGTGGTGAGGCACCCTTGTGGCAAGCATGGACTTAGCTGGAGTTGCCTAAGTCGAGAAGCACTCTTGTGCCCACTTCAATCAGACTTAGCTAGGATTGCCTAAGTCTTGAGACGCCCTTGCGACATACGCATCCGTAAAGGGTCAACCAAGCTACAACCTCATGCAGGTGCTATAGGACCTATAAAACAGAAGTTGATTAGGTTTTGAAATGAGCGATGGACAAGTCCCGATGTCTCATGAAGAGAGAAGCTTTACAAGCAATTGAGCGAGCACTTAGAGTGCAGGAAAGCATAGAAAAAGATGAGGAAAATAAGGACTTTAGAAAGGTGAATGAGCAGGTGCAAGTCTACAAACAACTACTCCCTGGGTGCCGAGCGTGAAGGCAAGTTTCCATCAAGTTGATGTGTAAACTTGTGAAAGTGCTCAACACCCGACACTACCTCGAAGTCCCATCCAGCCCTGTGCCACCTGGGGGGTTCTAGGTGCTAGTCATATGTACCCTACAAGCCAATCACATGAGTGATGACACTTATGACTTGATATGCACTTTTTTTCTTTGCTTATTATTAGGTGTTTTATCACTTTATCTTGCGTGTTGCATATATTGTGATATCCTTGGATCTATGCAATGGGAATCGGATCGTGATGAGATCACGATAATGAGACTGATTCACCTTTAAACACAGACCCTGAATTATCTTGGTCATAGGTTACTCGAGAGGGACATTGAGATAACCGGATAGACTGGTGTGTTGTATACCCGTCCATATAATGGAGGTAGTGTTAGAACCCTCCGCGGATTCTAAGCTTAGGGTTGATCTCTATAGGGGATCGGCCTCCTTGGAACTCTATAGGGGTTCCTTCCTCTAAGTTGCTGCTCAAAGGCTACTAAAAGATTGATCTCTTCATTGATTAAAAGAGGATGAATACATGGCTATTTATAGGGCTTCTAAGCCCCAACTCCTAATAGGACTCTTACTCAAGACTCCTACTTCTAACCAACTTCTAATTATGACTCCTTCTCTAATAGGATTCCTAATTCTAATAGGACTTTTTCTCTAATAGGACTTCTACTTCTAATAGGACTCTTTTCCTAATAGGACTCCTACTTCTAATAGGACTCTTTTCCTAATAGGACTCCTACTTCTAATAGGACTCTTTTCCTAATAGAACTCCTACTTCTAATAGGACTCTTTTTCTAAGAAGCAACCTAACCCTAACCTAGCCGGCCTCTTCACCTCTTTAATAGGGGTCGGCTAGATAGGATTTACATGAATGCCCTTATCAATGAAACTAAATTAGGACTCTCATAGCTAGAGTCCTAACAGACCCGCCCTCTTCAAATCAGCCTTGTCCTCGAGGCTGACGTTCCATGAATTCTGGGAATTTGATCTTCAAATCATCGTAGTTCTCCCAAGTGGCATCTTCTGCTGGTAGGTTTGCCCACTGTATTAACACTTCAGTAGCAGGTCATCGTCGTAGTCGTCGTCGAGTCATGATCCGTCGATCAATAATGGCACTTGGTTGGGTCTGGAGCTCTCCTTGGGTAGTTATATTTGGTAGATGGCTTTGGGCTATCTCGTGTTGTCCCAACTTGAGCTTTAAACACGATACATAGAAGACTGGATGGATTCGGGAGCTGGCGGGTAAGTCCAATCTGTATGCTACTGCTCCGACGCGCTCCAAAATCTGGTAGGGTCCATAGAACAAAGGTGAAAGCTTCATAGATGCTCTGGTTTGGATTGATGTTTACTTGTATGGCTGGAGCCGTAGGAAGACCCAATCTCCTACTGAAAATTCTCTTTCGCCTTTGTGTTGATCATATTGCTGTTTCATCCTTGCTTGTGCTACAGTGAGATTATCTTTTAGCAACTTCAGCATTTTGTCTCTATCTTATAGTTCCCTATCTACTTGTTCTACTTTAGAGGTGCCCAACACATATTTTGGAATTATAGGGGGGGTCGGCCATACATGACCTCATAGGGAGTACATTTTGTGGAGGAATAATAAGTTGTATTATACCACCACTCGGCCCAGGGAAGCCACTTTATCCATTCTTTTGGTCGGTCACTGGTGAAGCATCTAAGGTATGTCTCCAAACACCTGTTCACCACTTCAGTTTGGCCATTGGTTTGTGGGTGATATGTCGTACTCATCTTTAATTTAGTGCCTTGCATCTAGAATAACTCTGTCCAAAATTTACTCGTGAAGACCCTATCACGATCACTTACAATAGATCTTGGCATCCCATGTAATTTTACAATATTCTCCATAAAGATTCGAGCAATACTAGAAGCAGTGTAGGGATTACGGATGGCACAAAAGTGAGCATACTTTGTAAGGCGATCAACCACGACAAAAATTGTACCTTTTTCTTGTGATGAGGGAAGCCCTTCAATGAAATCCATTGATATATCAGTCCATATTGATTCTGGGATGGGTAGAGGTTGTAACTTTCCGGGACTTGCCACTATCTCACATTTGTGTCGTTGACATATATCACATTGTGCTACAAATTCAGTAATAATATATTTCATCCCTATCCAATAAAAATTTTGCTTAATTCTTTTATAGGTTCTAAGAAACCCGGAGTGTCTGGTCGCAGGTGTGGAATGCATCTCTTAAAGGATGGTCTTTATGCAAGTAGAATTTGGCACAAGCACAATGCGTCCTTTATATCACAAGTCCTTTGAGTCCCAACTATAATGAGCCATAGAGCTTGGTGCTTCCTTTAATTTTTTTATGATCTTACTCGTTTCCGGATTATCTTGTCATTCCCTCCTAATATCCTCAAGGGAGTCGCTAGTCGGAAGTGAAACAGTCAAAAATTCAGCTTGCTCGGGTAGCCGTGAAAGCGCATCTGCAACAATATTATCTTTCCCCTTTTTGTAAGTTATTTCATAATCATATCCAAGAAGCTTTGTTACCCATTTTTGCTGCTCAAGGGAAGATATCTTCTACTCCAAGAAATATTTTAGGCTTTTATGGTCGGTCTTGACGTGAAAGCGTTGCCCAATTAAGTACGATCTCCATTTGGACACTGCATGCACAATCGCGAGCATCTCCTTGTCGTAAATAGTCATCTTGAGATGGGAAGGAGATAACGCCTTACTAGTATAAGCAAGGGGTCGGCCATCTTGCATTAGTACAACACCAATTCCTGCTCCGGAGGCATCAGCTTCAATAATAAAAGTCTTATCAAAGTCAGCTAATGCTAGTACTGGCGTTGTTATCATTGCGACTTTAAGTTCATCAAAGGTGGTGGTGGCTTTGTCCGACCACTGGAAAGTATCTTTTTACAGCAAGGAAGTAAGGGGTGCACTGATCTTTCCATAGTCTTTCACGAACTTACGGTAGTAACCTATTAAACTGAGAAATCCGTGCAGTGATTTTATGTTCCTCGGGGTTGGCCAGTTCTGCATTGCTTCAATTTTGGAGGGGTCCACTGCCACCCCTTCCTCTGATATGATATGCCCAAGATATTCCAACTTTTGTTGAAGAAAGCTACACTTCATTTTTTTGACAAAAAGAACATGTTCTCGTAAAATTGTCAAAATAAGTCGTAAGTGCTGAATATGACTTTCAAGAGAAGGGCTGTAAATAAGGATATCGTCAAAGAAAACTAGCACAAATTTTCGAAGATAACTCCGAAAAATATCATTCATAAGGCTCTAGAAGGTGGAGGGAGCATTGGTGAGACCAAAGGGCATTACAAGAAATTCATAGTGACCGTTGTGCGTTCGAAAGGCAGTTTTCGGTATGTCATCTTCGCACACTCGTATTTGATGATATCCGAATCGAAGGTCTAACTTTGTGAAGACTCGTGCTCCCTTTAATTCATCAAGCAATTCATCTACTACTGGAATAGGATACTTGTCCTTGCCAGTTATGTCATTGAGAGCTCGGTATTCAATGCACATTCATCATGTTCCGTCTTTCTTTCGTATGAAGAGCACTGGTGAAGAGTAGGGGCTACAACTTGGCCGAATAACTCTTGTTTCAAGCATCTCTTTTACAATCCTTTCTATTTCATCTTTTTGGAGATGTGGATACCGATATGGTCGAGTATTTGCTGGAGGTTTCCCTGGAAGAATTGGTATACGATGATCGTGCCGGCGGTTAGGAGGTAGGCTGCATGGTTCATCAAATATATCTGAAAATTCAGTAAGCAAGGGAAGTAGGTTTGGATCTTCAAATTTGGTTGGCTTTCCCTTAGATTACTGCTCAAGTTGTACTAAAAAGCCGCTGCATGCTTTGTGCAAAACTTTCTCCATTCGTTGTATGCAAATTGTCGTTACGTCGCCCCCACGTTTCCCGTACAGTATCACCTGTTTCCCCTTGTTGTAAAATTTCATAATTAATTTCAAAAAATTCTAGGAAACATCACCTAATATCATCAACTATTCGATGCCAAGCACGGCCTCATAATTATCAAGAGAGAGGAGGAGAAAATATGCAATTATCTCTTGGTCCTACAGCAATAGTTTCACCAGTGGGCACTTACAATCATACTTCAAAATTCGTCCATCTGCGACTTTAACATCGAACCTGCTATAATTCTCAATAGGTAAGACCATCTGGACAGCAACCTTGCTGTTCATAAAATTATTAGTGCTCCCGGTGTCAATAAGAATGGTGATCAGTTATTGCTTCAGAAATCCTCCCACTTTCATTGTTTGCGGGTTCGCGTAACCGGCAAGGGCATGCATCATAATATCAATTGGCTGCTGTTCTTCATCCGTGACCTCTTTCTCATGCTCCTGGACCTCCTCCTCCATGTCTTCAAGAGGTTCAATCAATAGGAGGCGGCCCCTTTTGCAGCGATGATCGCGGTTCCACGGCTCGTCGCAATGCCAACAAAGACCCTTTGCTGATCGGTCACGTAGTTCTTCTCTTGTTAATTTTTTGGGCAGCGAAGGATGGCTGGGAGTAGAAGGGGGTTTATATGTTGAGGTTCTAAGAGTGGTTCTCACCCTCCGAGCATCTTGGTTGAGTCGTTCTTCTTGTATTCGGGCAAAAGAAATCGTAACCATCACGGTACGGGGCTATCGTGCCTTAACTTCCCCTTTTATCTCTGCCTTGAGTCCTTCGATAAATGTTTCTAAAAATTGACGGTCAGTCCAATCATGAGCAAGGTAGGATAGCTTCTCAAACCTGGTTTGGTACTCTTGAATCGTAGAGGTTTGTCGAATCTTTGCGAGTTGGCCGTCGATATTTTCATACTCCGTAGGTCTGAAATAGTTCAGTAGTGCATTCTTAAATTGATTCCATGTCGGAGCCCCATGATTATATTCCAGCCAATTGTACCATTAAATAGCATCTCCTTCAAGGTGGATGACAGCAATCTCCACCATAGCATTATCTGACGTTCGGTAGTAGCGAAAGTAACGTTCTGCGCGCGAAATCCACCCCGCTGGGTCTCCTTCTTCCCATCGTGGGAAGTCCACCCTCATGCATGGCTGAAGCATGTCCGAGGGCTGTCCCTCCTTCTCTGGGGTCCTTTCTAAATTCTCTCCTTGCTGCAGTTTGGTTGGACTCGATGGTTGTCCAATTCTAAATTCTGCAAACAAAGCGCGCAATTTGTCTTCCAAGCGCGATTCAAGCCGTGATTCAATCTGAGATTCTCATACTTCAAATTTGGCATCAATTGGATCTTGAGAAGGCATAGCATATGTCTATAGATAAGAGATGCCCTTGTCTTTTTTCTATTGATGGGTTAATGGCATGGGGTGTTGGAAGGTTCGGACAATAGATCGGTGATTGAAGGGTTCAGCTGTAATGGTTTACTGTATTGGGCTATGGTTTTTTATGCTGTTAGGGTTATGAAACTAGGTTATGATGGCTGCGTCTTGAGGCTAGAGGGATGCCCTAAAGATGTCTTGGCTTGTGGCAGCAAGGTGGCTAGGGTTTGGTAGGTTACGGAGATGAAAAAAGGACAAAGGTGCAATACCAGATTTTTTGCCGAAAAAATTCCAGCAGTAAAGATGTAATTTTTTTCAGAAATTTTCAAAAGAGATTCAAGTAAAACTCAAAGGGGATCTATTGATAAGGAAGAGGTAATACTGTAAAAAATTTCGTAGGAAGAAATGACAGCAAGAGGTTTAGCAAAATTGAGAATCACGGAGAGGTATTATAGCAGATTTTTACGTCTAAAGTGCAGCAGTTTGGACGTAAAAGATAAGTGGTTTATATTGAGAATTTTTTGACAAAACCAAAGGAAAAACCACTGTTAGGAAGTGTCAAAGCTGCCGTAAAAATTTTATAGAGATTTGGATAGAAAAAATGCAGTAGCAAGATCAAAAAGGCAGTGCTATACGGCTGAAATTCTGCAGTGCGACTTTCGTTGTAGAGATGAAAACTTTGCGATGAAAAGTTTATGCAGCAATATAGGAACGAATTTTTTGGATCTTTTGAATAAGGATAACTAAATTGCAGCAGCAATAAGGTAGATAACCAGAACTTATTGCAATTCACGGGAAGATCAAAGGATGATCTACGGTGGTGGAGATGACGGCAGAATTCAGCGATGATCTTCTAAGCAATTGTGGGAATTGCTTTGCGCTGTTGTGGAGGGCTGGTGGATGGCTGTGGAAGGGCAGCGAGACATCAAGAACGCTGCTCAGATACCAAGTGTTAGAACCCTCCACGGTTTCTAAGCTTGGGGTTGATCTCTATAGGGGATCGGCCTCCTTGGAACTCTATAGAGGTTCCTTCCTCCAAGTTGCTGCTCAAAGGCTACTAAAAGATTGATCTCTTCATTGATTAAAAGATGATGAATACATGGCTATTTATAGGGCTTCTAAGCCCCAACTCCTAATAGGACTCTTACTCAAGACTCCTACTTCTAACCAACTTATAATTAGGACTCCTTCTCTAGTAGGATTCCTAATTCTAATAGGACTTTTTCCCTAATAGGACTTCTACTTCTAATAGGACTCTTTTCCTAATAGGACTCCTACTTCTAATAGGACTCTTTTTCTAATAGGATTCCTACTTCTAATAGGACTCTTTTCCTAATAGAACTCCTACTTCTAATAGGACTCTTTCTCTAATAGGACTCCTTTTCTAAGAAGCAACCTAACTCTAACCTAGCTGGCCTCTTCACCTCTTTAATAGGGGTCAGCTAGATAGGATTTACATGAATGCCCTTATCAATGAAACTAAATTAGGACTCTCATAGCTAGAGTCCTAACTGGTAGCTAGTCTCATAGCTACTCGTATGGGGACACTAAGGGTACAGCGCAGGTGCTCATTGGGAAATGAGTTCACTGATTGATCCACCTACGTAATGCTAGATGATTATTGATACCTTACGTCAGACAGTGATTCCATAGTTCCAGTAGTGTATCTGATGTTGAATCTCGGATTTTGATGATGAAACTAATTGATTGTGATTTATTATTTAACTGTGTTTTGAGTTACGCAGGTCTACTATCGATCAGGATTAGACAGTTGACGCTGGAGGAATTGACGTTGTGCCAGAGGTGATCATGTCAGGATATTGGATGTCGAGTCGGAGGTTCAGTCGACAATCGGCAGAAGGCTTCGTACGTCGGGCATCGGGCCAAGATACATGTTGCACCAAGGATATCGGGGTTGCGGAGATCATCCGCCGATTGGGCAACAGACCGCAAAAGAGGACGATGTGCCGAAGGATCGGATGAAGCACCGACCAATGACGTGCCGGGCAACTGAATGTCAATTTGTGTTGTAATAACTGTCTAGATCGAAGTAGAGTGTTTGTTTATTTGTGTGCAGGATTAACTATGATGAAGATAAAGACGTAAAGTGAAATAAAGTGCCGGAAGACAAGTGGGATGGATCATTGGGAGTTCGAGAGTTTGATGAAAGTCTGAAGATTCATTGGGAGTAGTTGCCGGAACTGACCAAGAACGAGTAGGGAGCTTGCCGAAGGGTTTTCGGAAGTTCGCCGAAAGGTTCGTCAGAAGTTCGCGGAGCTTGCCAAGAAAGATCGGAGCTTGCCAAAGAAGCTCGATGGAACTCACCAAGATTATCATGAAGTCCGGGAGCTTGCTGGGAGTCTGCAGAATGGGTTTCAGAGGGTTCATCGGAAGACCGTCGGAAGTTCGCCGAAAGCTCACCGAAAGAAGTCTTGTCTTATGGACTTTGAAATAGCTTAAAAAATATCTTTAAAATTTATAGTCAGCACATAATATGGTTTAGGATTAGGTGTTAATCCTATAAACTAAATTTGAGCCAATTCGGACTTCGTTTGGACCGGTTTCGGCCGAGTTTTCGGCCGAAACCATTGTGCTGAAAAAAATGACCTGGGCGGTAGCACCGCCCCAGGCTAGGCGGTGGCACCGCCTAAAGGCCGAGACCTGGGCGGTGGAACCACCCCAGGCAGGCGGTAGCACCACCAGCACTCTTTGTGTCGATCTGCTAGATCGACAAGCGGTAGAACCGCCTCTGATAGGCGGTAGCACCGCCCGACATCGGGAAACTCAAAAAAATTCAAATTTGGAGCCCAAATTTGAATCACTTTGAGGCCTATAAATACCCCTCATATTCTTGGATGAAAGGTGTCTAGAACTAAAAAAAAGAAGGGGGAAACTCTCTTGAAAGTGTGTCAAATCTTCCCTCTAAGTCTTAAGAGTGTTCTAGTCCAAGAGAGGGGTAAGAGTGCTTGTAAGGGTTATCTCCTAAGCCCATCAAAAGGAGAAGTGTTATAAGGGAGTTCATCCTCGCTCGTTGGAAGGAGGATAGCTAGTGGAGAAGCCGGTGGCCTCAAGTGAAGAGGAATCGGGAGTGGACGTAGGTCGGATGACCGAACCATTATAAAAATTTGATTTGTATTTACGTTCTTGCTATTTACTTTGCTGCAAACCCTTTCCACTTACTGCCTTATTTACTCAACTTCATCTTCATCTTATTACGTATGCTTTAAAGTTAAAACGTAATCTTTTCAGGTTCAAACAAAACATTGCATTCATTCGTACGAAGTTTCCGAACCTGTTTTAATCGCTGAAAATTTCTCGTTCCTTATCGCTACACTAATCCACCCCCCCCCTCTTAGTGCCACTCAATCCCTAACATCTGATCCTTAGACTTGAGATACCAAGGATGTCCTGTATGAGTACTCCACTCTTTGATACTGGACTTATAGGTTTGGAAAGTTCCAGATCTAGTATAGCCGGTTATTGGGAGTGGTAGCCAACCTTGCGAGGGCTATTGAGTGTCAATAGAGGATCATCCGCTCTCGGTATCATGAGAGAAATATCCCATGTGTTCTTGCTCGAACAAATCGTTGGCCATGGTTATTCAGATTAAGAGAGAAAGAGTTCTCTGGGAGAATCCGACAAGAGCAAGACTCGATGAGAGACCGTATGGGCCTGACAGCACCGTGCCCGGTATAGGGTCTCTAGGATATTGGATGGATGAGGGACTATAGATACATGATAACTGAGGACAGATAGGTCCAAAGGATTGGATTCCCCTATATCGTCTGGGGGTCATGGCGTAGTGGCCTGGTACGTCCACAGTCGATGAGTTGGGTGAATTATTATAGAGATAATAATGCACTAAGTCAGAAGGAGTTCTGACAAGTATGACTCACGGCCAGCTCGATATTGAGCCTAGAGGGTCACACACATATGGTAGGTGTTCCGACGAGTAGAGGTTCGAATATGAGATATCCGCTGAACCCCCTATCTTACTGGATATGGTGTTTTGGATCTTAAACTGTGTGTGTTGTGTTTTGGATCTGCTTTTGTCGCCAAAATCTTTGGCGCAAAAGGGCCAGGAAGGGCAGCAACTATTGTTGCCCTTGCTGTGTTCGTGCAGCGGTCGCAAGGCTATTTGCAGCCTTACTGCCTGCACAGGCAGCAGCCATCGGTCGACGGGCTACTGGTCGCAAGCAGGCTACCTATGGCCTGCCCGCAGGGGCGTAGGCGGGCTTCTAGCCGCAGGGGCGCCGGTGGGCTGCCTGTAGGGCAGCACCACGCTGCGCCCGCAGGGCAGTGGAGGCGCCGCCCGCATGGACTGTCACGCCCCTCCCAAAATTATCGTGTTCAGGAGGTGTGATCCTATCTTAAAAATCCATAATATTAAAATTTATCACGATCAAATCTCAAGATCCAACCAATTATTTGAGGATACAGAGAAACATTCAAATATCAGTCATATACATAACACATATGCAGTTATAATCATATATCACATCACACGAACCTTTATAAGGACCCAAACCAACTCAACAAAATATTGACCTCACTTATAATTCCACAAGCATAAGAATTTACACAATCAAAACTCCAACCATTTACCATAAATTCATATCATCATACCCTGAACTCAACATTCCAAAATTCCAACCATGCGAGATCTTTAAAAACTTTTACATAATACATCAATTCAGATTCATCGACAATATTTCATTACAAACAAAACATACTTATACAACAATAGCATAACAACCCACAACGTCATGCCACAATCTGAATAGCTTTTCACTGTCTTAGTCCAATTCTAATATTTAGCGAGTGACAAGTTAACCTGAAAAAGAGTTATATAGCAATGGAGTGAGCTACAAAGCTTAGCAAGTAGGAAAACATATCCAGAATAAGGAATGATAGTTTCAAACAAACTTGATATCAAATTGCAAGGCCAGATACAAAGAAACATATATATCATAGTGTCGGATGCTGAATCACAAATGTCCTTTTATTCAAACTTATTTAATTCATAACCAATGGAATAAAGAATAATTAGAGCATATCAGATGATGATAATGGTAATTTGGAGCATATCAAATGACACACAGGACATTACGAAACATATCAATGGTGCATAGGAGATCTCTCAGAACATATCAGAATAACAAACAAGTAACAGAAGTTTCAAATGTCATATCTGATCTTTCATTTTTGTATCATCCAAAGCGCACATATAAACACAAACAATGCTTTGGATATCATATCAAAAACACAAAGGGTGCAGTGGGATCTCAAACAATATCTCCCACGTCTAGGAGAGTCATACATCCACGTCTGGATGAAGCTGATAGGGGGGCCGGCAGAACATCGCAGGCTCTAAGCACAATCCCTTTACCATTTCTGGCAAAGGTCCAAATAATCCCTTTACCATTTCTGACAAAGGTCCAGACAATCCCACAGTCACCAGAGTACAAAAGGATAGGTGTGAACAATAAATTGACACATATCGGAAGCACATGCGAAACAATAAAATGTGCATGCGCATTTAAGAAACAATATGATACAAACATAATCTTTCACAAATTCAGTCAGATTTGAAAGAAAAATAAAAGCAAGAGTATACAAGGATTTGAAGCAACAATATAAAGCTCAATCAAAGAAAGAATTCTAGCTGGATTCAATTTTCAAAGAGATGAAACATGAATAGGCAAAATCATATGACCGAGTGGTATCATATCAAAAACACAGAGGGCGGCAGTGGGATCTCAAACAGAATATGGTCCATTCAGAGCATGGACCCAGACAGAAATCAGAACATCGCGGGCTCTAAGCACATACCCTTTACCATTTCAGGCAAAGGTCCAAATAATCCCTTTACCATTTCTGGTAAAGGTCCAGACAATCCCACAGTCACCAGAGTACAAAAGGACAAGTGAACAATAAAATTGGCACATCGGAAGCACATGCGGATCAACAAAATGTACATGTGCCTTTATGAGTCAATACGATGCAAACATAATCTTTTACAATTGCATTCAAATTTGAAAGAAAATAAAAACAAGAGCATACAAGGATTCAAAGCAATAATATCAAGCTCAGTCAAAGAAAAGATTATAATCGAAATCAATTTTCCAAAGGAATAAACAAGAATAGGTAGAATCAACCAAAGCTCAATTGTTGGCAGAATTTGAGAGCCACATTGCATGAATTTTTCGGATAACCAATTATGCTCCAAATCACTAAAGAAAGATGTCATTGGAAAGCTGAAGCAGTCTACTTTCAGATAAAATAAGTTTCATACAAATAGGAGTTTCAACCAAAGAGTTACAAATGATTCGGTAACCAAGAGTCAAGAAACGAAATCTCTATTTTCAGAAACAATAGGATCGAATTCAACAAAATTCTGGGCAGTCATTTGAACTCTATACTTTTCAATCTAGGAATCAAAAGAAAGACCAATAAGTCTAGTTTCCAACAAAATAAGTTTCACATAAATCAGAGTTTCCAATAGAGACTTATAGGCAGTTTAGTATCAAAAGGTCAGAACTTATAGTCTCTGTTTTACAGATTCCGTAGAGTTGATTCAATTTGATGTTTGGATAGGCAAATTTACTCCAAATCATACAAATAAGCTGTCCAAAGAAAGGTCTACAAGTCTATATTCAGATCAAATAAGTTTTGCCTAAATTGGAAATCTGTACAGGGATTTATAGCTGAAACAATGTAGAAGGGTCAGAATTTTGATAATTTTTCAGATTCAAGCAATTACATTCCAAACAATAAAGATATCAGATTTCAAGGCTAGAACAATTCAAATTTCTCATATTCAAGGAAAAAGCAAAGATTAGGATTGCAGTAGAAAGGAGTGGAACACTTGCCTTTCTAATATTTCGATCCAACGAAATTGTAAGCCCAAATCCTTCTACCTTCCTCCATCTCCTCTCTTCTTCACCTATCTTATTTCTTCCTCCTTAGCTGCAGCTTGTGCAGAATGCAAGGGGGCACAGTTACCTACTTTCACTTTCTCTTTTTCCCAACCTTAGCTATCGCAGTCGCAGCCACAACCGCAGCCTCGGCCGTAGCCATAGCCACAGCCACAATCCCTTCCACTGTGCTATTTCCGCTCTCTCAGCCATAGCCTCTTCTTCCTCCCATGCTCCTCTTCCTCTCTTTCTCCTCTTCCTTCCTCTTCTTCCTTCCCAGCCGCAGCCACAGTCTCTTCTTCTTCGCCCGTTCCTCTTCCTCTCCTCTTTCTCTTCTTCTTCTTCCCTCTTCTTCTTCTTTCCCAGCCACAGCTGCCATAGCCGCAGCCACAATCTCTTCTTCTTCCCTTTTTCTTCTTCTTTCCCAGCTGCAGCTGCTACAGTCGCAGCCACAGCCGCAGCCCTTGTTCTTCTTTCCTTCCTCTTTTCCCTCTTCTTCTCCTCCTCTCCCTTCCCTTTTTCTTCTTCTATCCCATTTGCATTTGCCACTGATGTAGCCCTCTTTCCTCTCTTCTTCTTCTTCTCTCTCTTCTCCCTTTCCTTCTTCTTCTTCCTTTCTCTTCTTTCCCAGCTGCAGCAGCCACAGCCTCTTCTTCCTCTCCTCCTCTTCTTCTTTCTCACGCAGCTGCCACAACCGCAGCCACATGGCCTTCCTTCCCTCCTCATCTCTTCTTCTCCCCTCCTTCCCCTTCGCTTCTTTTCTTCTTCCTCTCTTTCCCTTCTCCCCCACCGACGCACAGCACCTCCTCTGTTTCCTCATGTAGGAAACAGAGGTGCAGCAACCCCAGCCATAGCTACCACACCCATAGCCCACCAGTGCAGCCTTCCTTCCTCCCTCTTCTTCTTCCCTCTCTTCTCCCTCTTCTTCTCTTCCTTTTCCCTTCTTCTACACAGCACAGCCTCCTCTCCTCTTCTCTCTTTCTTCTTCTCTTCTTTCCTTTTCCTCCCCTTCTCCCCTTCCACTCACCTCCTCTCTTTTCCTCATGCAAGCAATAGAGGTGTGCACGAGGAAAGAGGCGGTGGGATAACCATCACTATTTTTCTCCTTTTTTTAATACAACTTAATAGTTTTACCCCTGAAATTATAATATTTACAAATAGGTCCTCAAATTTTACACATAGATCCTCACATCATATAAATAGGTTTTTCAGTATCGTTTGGGCTTATCTACAGAATTTAAAATGGATAGTAACTTTGCTATTAAACTCTTATACAAAAATTTAGAAACGAGGAATATGAGGGATGTTACATGGACAGCAGGTGTCGCCACCCTGGCTCCCCTGCATGTGAGGGGGCATTCTTTGGGAAGGTGGCGGCGATCGCGATGCATAACGTAGGCAGCTAGTGGTGAGGAGTTAGGATTTTATAGAATTATCAAAATACCCCTCGGAATTTCAAAAATTCCATATTCTGTCCCCCCTTGACAAAATTACCAAAATACCCTTTTGGCCGAATTATCGAAATCCCTTGGGAATTCAAAAATTCCCTTTATGTCCTTGATTTCTAAAAATTAAATATGTTAATTAAATAGTTTAATTAACTATTATTTTTATCTAGTAATCCTATAAAATAACATATACATGTGATGTATGATGTGGACAAATGATCATGGACCTGTGATGTGATGTGTGTACATGTGATTATTATTATTAGGGCCTGCGAGCCTTTATTCTTTTCTCATTTATTGTCGGGCCTGCGTGCCTGTAATTATGTTGTAATTACATGAGGAGGCACACCGGTAGCATGACTCACGAGGCCGAGATGGACGATCCGACGCATGGAGATGCGTTGAGATGCCGACAGATCCGACGAAGCGAGATGGATAATCATAGGGCATAGAGATGTACCAAAGTACACATAGATCTTGATGTTAGTGATTGGGCCTATTAGCTCGGGCCTGATCACATTAGGATATGCTCCATGATCATCTGGTGTGATTGCTCATGTGATGTGTGATTAGATATACACCTACTAGATATGTATATATATATATATTTGTATGCGATGTAGATATATATATTAAATTTGTATGTGTGTGACACATTATGTTAGAGACCAAATCAAAAATCCTCTCCATTAATAATATTAAGTCGGTAAACGTGAGGCAATTAGATTGACCCATGTGGCCTTCCATCTTTATAGGTAGGAACCGATTCTCGGTGTAGGTTAAGTTGGTCGAGTCCCTCAAGATGCACCTATATCATGTATCGCTATCTTATCTACGACATAGAGATGTCACTGGTGACCTGAGGACATGGTATGCTTGGTCGAGTCCCTCGAGAGTATATCATCGAATCAGACTCATCTTGTAACGATGGTGATGACTTAACTGAACATCATGGTTGGTCGAGTCCCTCGAGGCAATGGTGGTTCGGAGGCCGAATAGGACGGGAATCACAAGGAGTTGTGATTGGCAAGAGTTGCCTACCTTTACGGGCTTAACATGATTGGTCGAGTCACTCGAGGTTACGTTAAGACGCCGATTGGATCCTGATCCCCACTAGAGATCCGTCGGGGGTCTCCGATTCATATATCGGAGAGTGATGTGTGTCTCGTAAAAAATTAGTGGGAATACATTAAGATAGAAGTTCTTATCTTAATTATTTAAATTTCTGCAAAGTCTGCATGTTATTTATTTCTACTACATCTTTTATTTCAGAAAAATATCGCTTTCAAATCCTTTAAGCGGCATACTTGATGCCAACCGCCTCACTAGTCCAAATTATACAGATAGGCTTCACAATCTGAGAATCATTCTCACGGTGGAGAAAATCTCGTATGTCCTTGATATAGTGATCCCTACGCCCGACAAAGGGGCAAGCGAGGATGAGATCGCTCATTATGTGAAGTACTTAGTTGATTTCACTCTTACTCAATGTTATATATTGGCCTCTATGACTACTGAGTTACAGAGACAGCATGAAAATATGGATGCTAATTCCATACTCCTGTATCTCCGCAAACTATTTGAGGAACAGGGAAGAACTCAGCGATATGAGATATCAAAGAGTCTTTTCCGTGCCAGGATGACTGAGGGGACACCAGTTCAGAACCATGTCCTTAAGATGATTGAGTGGATCAAGAAACTCATAGGTCTAAGAATGGTCCTAGAGGATAACCTGTATGTAGATCTTGTGCTTCAGTTCCTACTAGATTCCTTTTCTCAATTCATAATGAATTTTAATATAAACAAACTTGATGTGACCCTCCTAGAGCTCCTCAATATGTTGAGAGAAGCAGATAGCACCATCAAGAAAGAGAAGTCGGTTCTCTACACTAGTGAGACCAGAAAGAAAAAGAAGGCTGACAAGACCCTTAACAAGGGCAAGGGCAAAATGGGTAAGGTAAAGGTTGCTAAGAAAGACCTAACAAAGGATAAAGGCCAGTGCTTCCACTATGGCAAAGATGGGCATTGGAAGAGGAACTGCAAAGAGTACCTTACAAAGAGAGCGAAACAGAAGCTTGCAGAAGCTTCAGGTACATTCATGATTAGTCTCCATTCAGTAGAATCTTTTGATAACACATGGGTATTGGATACCAGGAGTGCTTATTATATTTGCAATTCGTTACAGGTTCTGACAAGACCTAGAAGATTGAATGGAGGCGAGATGGACCTTAAGATGGGCAATGGAGCAAAGGTTGCTGTAGTGGCTGTTGGCAAGGTCATTGATAGAACCCTAGAGGAATTCTATGGAGATTGATCTTTGAGGGGGATCAACCCTTGGAATGCTATAGGGGTTCCATCCTCCAAGTAGCTTGATGGCTGCAATTGTAGATTGATATTTCTTATTCCAAAGATGTGGAGGCTACAAGCTTATTGATAGAACCCCAGAGGAATTCTATCGAGATTGATCTTTGAGGGGGATCAACCCTTGGAACGCTATAGGGGTTCCACCCTCCAAGTAGCCTGGTGGCTGCAATTATAGATTGATCTTTCTTATTCCAAAGAGGTGGAGGCTACAAGCTTATATAGAGCTCGAAACCCTAACCCTAGGGGTTGCTTCCTAAGTGAACTACCCAATTTGCCCTCAACCTTAGCGGGCCGGCCAGTAACAAGGGGGGCGGTGGCTAAGAAGCCCAAAGACCCAAATATAAACCCTAGCCTCTCTTCTTTATAGGATAGAGGCGGCTAGGTGGGGTTTATTACATTCTCACAGGGTTTTTATTAGCTGTTACATGGTTGAGTAGGACCTAACCTGCTAGGGTCCTATCAAGCCCGCCCTCTTCAAATCGGCCTTGTCCTCAAGGTGGGGTTCCATGAACTCGAGGAAGGACTTCACTCCTCATATGATTCCCATGTGGCATCTTCAAGTGGTAAATTAGTCCAATGTACTAGTACTTCTGTAGAGGGACGTCGACGACACATCACGACTCTGCGGTCGAGGATGACTTGTGGTTGGGCTTGAATATTTCCATCATCAGTGGTGTTGGGCAGTTGGATCTAGGATGCCTCGTGTTCTCCCAACTTGGGCTTCAAGCATGACACGTGGAAGACAGGGTGAATTTTGGTATCTTTAGATAATTTAAGTCTGTACGCCACAGCTCCAATACGCTCTATGATCTGATAGGGCCCATAAAAACGTGGAGATAGCTTCATGGAGGCTCGTGTGTTGATGGATAGTTGCTTGTATGGTTGTAGGCGAAGATAAACCCAGTCTCCTACTAAAAATTCTCTTTCACTTCTTCGTGTGTCAACTTGCTGCTTCATTCTAGCTTGAGCGGTAGAGAGATTATTCTTTAGCAACCGTAGGAGTTTGTCCCTATCAATTAAATCTTGGTCGACCTGATCTACCTTAGCTAAGCCAATTACATACATTGGAATCACAGGAGCCGGCCGACCATATAATGCTTCATATGGGGTACATTTTATAGATGAATGATATGTAGTATTATACCACCATTCGGCCCAGGGGAGCCATTTCGTCCACTCCTTTGGTCGATCACTAGCGAAGCACCGAAGGTATGTCTCTAAACATCTGTTCACCACTTCTGTTTGGCCGTCAGTTTGTGGATGATATGCAGTACTCATCTTGAGTTTGGTGCCCTGTGGCAGAATGAAATAACTCGGTCCATAATTTACTAGTGAAGACCCTGTCACGATCACTTACGATGGACCTTGGCATCCCATGTAGTTTAACAATATTTTCTATGAAAATCTGAGCAATACTAATGAGTGTAGGGATTTTATGACACAAAAATGAGCATATTTCGTAAGTCGATCAACCACCACAAGGATTGTGCTTTTACCTTTGGAAGGTGGCAACCCTTCGAAGAAGTCCATGGAGATGTCGTCCATACCGAAGTCCGGTATAGGTAGTGGTTGTAGTTTCCTGGACTTGCCAACTGTTTCACCTTTTTCTTTGTTGACATACATCACATTGTGCTACGTATTCAGAAATAATTTTTTTCATCCCTTTCCAATAAAAGTTTTGCTTCACTCTTTTGTAGGTTCTTAGAAATCCGGAGTGCCCTGCAAAAGGTATGGAGTGCATTTCGTGCAGAATGACTTTGATGCAAGGGGAGTTTGGTATAAGCATAATACGACCTTTATAGCATAGATCCCTCGAATCCCAAGTATAGTGAGCTATTGCGCTTGGATCCTCTAATTTTTGATGATGTTGCTGGTTTGGATCCTTCTTCCATTCCTCCCCCTCGGTTGGTCTTTGGAGATGCATAAGAAAGCCACCATTTATCTTGTGTAAAACTTTCTCCATTCGTTGGGTTGAAACGGTGGTTACGTTGCTTCCACGCTTCCCGCGTAGGGTGACCTGTTTACCTTTGCAATAGAATTTCATAATCAATTTGGAAAAGTTCCAAGAGACATCACCTAGTGTCATCAGCCATTCTATGCCCAGCATAGCCTCATAATCATTAATTGGTTGGAGGAAGAAGTCGGCAACAATTTCTTGGCCCTGCAGTAATAGTTTCACCTATGGGCATCTTTGGTCGCATTTTAGGATTCGACCGTCGGCAACCTTTACGTCGAACTTGCTGCAACCTTCGATATAGAGCACCATCCGAGCAGCAACCTTACTATTTAGAAAATTATTAGTACTGCCTGTATCGATGAAAACAGTGATTGGTTGTTGTTTGAGCAGGCCACCAACTTTCATCGTTTGCGGATTTGAGTAGCCGGCTAGCGCATGTACCATAAAGTTGGTTGATTGTGGCTCTTCTTCCACATCTTCATCCTCATGTTCAAGACTCTCTTCTGGCTGTTCACTAATCTTTTCTTCCACTGGTTCAATCACAAGAAGTCTCCCCTTTTTACAACGATGCTCGCGGCTCCACGGCTCGTCACAATGCCAACATAACCCCTTAGCGGATCGGTCTCGAAGCTCTTCTCTTGTCAATCTTTTTGGTGCAAGAGCTTGGCTGATAGTAGGTGAGGCTGAGGGCTTCAATATTTCTGGTCGGGGAGCGACCCTAGTCCTCCGGGCTTCATGGTTCAATCTCTCCTCCTGAAGTCTTGCGAAAGAGATGGCTGCCATAAGTGTATACGGTTATCGCGCTTTAACTTCTCCCCGGATCTCCGGCTTCAAGCCCTCAATAAATATCCCCAATAATTGTTTTTCAGACCAATCACGAGTTTGATTAGATAACCTTTCAAACCTGGTTTGATACTCTTGGATGGTGGAGGTTTGTCGGATCTTTGCTAGTTGTTCGTCGATGTTCTCGTAATCGGTTGGTCCGAAACGGATCAGCAGTCCTTCTTTGAATTGTCGCCATGAGAGGACTCCATGAGTATGTTCAAACCAATCAAACCATTGTATGGCATCTCCTTCAAGATATATAGCTGCAATTTCTACCATAGATGCATCTGCGGTTTTGTGGTACCGAAAATATCGCTCCGCCCGCGAGATCCAACCAATCGGGTCTCCTTCTTCCCATCTAGGGAAGTCCACCCTCATGCGTGGATAGTAGGGATCGATCATAGAGCCTCCCTTCTCTTGGGAGTCATCTCTTCAGTCAAAGCTCTCTCCTTGATGAGATTTCTTTGGGCTCGGTGTTCTACCGAAACTGAGTTCGGTAAAGAGAGCCCGAATCTTATCCTCCATTCGCGTCTCGAAGGCTTCGAATTTAGCATTTATCACCTCCTCGGATGCCATAGTATATGACTCCAGATCTGTAATATTAAGATCTCTCTTTTGTTGCCGGGTTAAAGGCATGAATTGTTTGAGGGAAGTGGTGGTTGAAAGGGTTTGTGGATCGGTGGATGTAGGTTACGGTTTAGGCTTGTTTTGTGGCTATTTTGGGTGCTGTTTGGGGCTGCGATTTGATGGAGTTTTGGGCTAAGATGGTAGTGGATAAAGGTTAGGGAAGAGGGTTTTAGATCTGTGGTAGATCGCAGCAAAGATTTGACAAAAATCAGTAGCAATTGCTGCCTATGTGCGCTGCCTCGTAAGAGCAGAATTGTCGTCGAAGAAATAGCGATTTCTCGACGAAATTTCCAGCGAAAACTCAGGGATTTGAGGAGGGGTTTTGATGGTAGAATCTTAGTTTAGATAGCAAAAGGATAACAAATTGGATCAAGAAATTTCGGCAGCAAAGCAGTAAAGAAATTGGTGCAAGTTGCGATAGCAGAATTCTCATCAAAAAATTTCAGCAGTTTGTGACGAAATTGCAGCAACACACGAATTTGTTTTGTGATGAATTCCACAATAGATCAATCACGGATGGGAGCCAAGATGATCTATGAGGTGCACAAAAAATTTCGTTCAAAAAGGATAACAATTAGATTGGTTAAAGGCAGCAACACGCGGCTGAAATTTTCTGCAGCAATCCTTCGTTCGCAAAGATGGTAACTTTTGCGACGCAAGGAATTCGCAGTAAGGGATCGATAGAAAAACTTATTTATGATATTTTAGATGAAAAATTGCAGCAGCAAAAGGTATTGGTGGTAGAAAAATACCAGATCTCTGATGCAATTGGAGGTGGCGACTGTAGATTGATTTGATCTACGTCAAGAGATGATGGTGGAGACGACAACGTCAAGAGCAATTGTGGGAATTGCTTGGCTAATGGTGGGCAGCAGGGATGGCAGCAAAAGCAGCAAGATTGCTGCTCTGATACCAAATGATAGAACCCCAGAGGAATTCTATCGAGATTGATCTTTGAGGGGGATCAACCCTTGGAACGCTATAGGGGTTCCACCCTCCAAGTAGCCTGGTGGCTGCAATAATAGATTGATCTTTCTTATTCCAAAGAGGTGGAGGCTATAAGCTTATATAGAGCTCGAAACCCTAACCCTAGGGGTTGCTTCCTAAGTGAACTACCCAATTTGCCCTCAACCTTAGCGGGCCGGCCCAGTAACAAGGGGTGCGGCGGCTAAGAAGCCCAAAGACCCAAATATAAACCCTAGCCTCTCTTCTTTATAAGATAGAGGCGGCTAGGTGGGGTTTATTACATTCTCACAGGGTTTTTATTAGCTGTTACATGGTTGAGTAGGACCTAACCCTGCTAGGGTCCTATCACTTATATAGAGCTCTAAACCCTAGCCCTAGAGGCTGCTTCCTAAGTGAACTATCCAATTTACCCTCAACTTTAGCTGACCGGCCTAGTAATAAGGGGGGCAATGGCTAAGAGGCCCAATAGCCCAAATATAAACCCTAGCCTCTCTTCTTTATAGGATAGAGGCGGCTAGGTGGGATTTATTACACTCATAGGGTTTTTATTAGCTGCTACTTGGTTGAGTAGGACCTAACCCTGCTAGGGTCCTATCAATCCCACCCTCTTCCAATTAGTCTTGTCCTCAAGGCTAAGGTTCCATGAATTCAGGGAACTAGGTCTTCAGCTCCTCATATGATTCCTATGTGACGTCTTCGGGTGGTAAATTATTCCAATGCACTAGTACTTTAGTAGAGGGACGTCGATGACGCATGATGATTTTATAGTCAAGAATGGCTTGCGGCTGGGCTTGGATATATCCATCATTAGTGGTATTGGGCAGTTGAATCTGGGGTGACTCGTGTTCTCCCAACTTGGGTTTCAAACATGACATATGGAAGACAGGGTGAATTTTAACAACCTCAGACAATTTAAGTCTATACGCCACAGCTCCAATATGCTCTGCGATCTGATAGGGCCTATAAAAATGTGGAGATAGCTTCATAGAGGCTCGTGTATTGATGGATAGTTGCTTGTATGGTTGTAGGCGAAGATAAACCTAGTCTCCTACTAAAAATTCTCTTTCACTTCTTCGTGTGTCAGCTTGCTGCTTCATTCTAGCTTGAGCGGTAGAGAGATTATCCTTTAGCAACTGTAGGAGTTTGTCCTTGTCAATTAAATCTTGGTCGACCTAATCTACCTTAGCCAAGCCAATTACATAATTTGGAATCACAGGAGCCGACCGACCATATGGGGTACATTTTGTAGATGAATGATATGTAGTATTGTTCCACCATTCGACCTAGGGGAGCCATTTTGTCCACTCCTTTGGCCGATCACTGGTAAAACATCGAAGGTATGTCTCTAAACTCCTGTTCACCACTTCTGTTTGGCTATCAGTTTGTGGATGATATGCTGTGCTCATCTTGAGTTTGGTATCCTGCAACTGAAATAACTCGGTCCAAAATTTACTAGTGAAGACCCTGTCATGATCACTTACAATGGACCTTGGCATCCCATGCAGTTTAACAATATTTTCTATGAAAATCTAAGTAATACTAACAGTAGTGTAGGGATTTCGCACAGCACAAAAATGAGCATATTTCGTAAGTCGATCAACCACCACAAGGATTGTGCTTTTACCTTTGGAAGGTGGCAGCCCTTCGATGAAGTCCATGGAGATGTCAGTCCACACCGAGTCTGGTATGGGTAGTGGTTGTAGTTTCCCTGGACTCGCCACTGTTTCACCTTTTTGCTGTTGACATACATCACATTGTGCTACGTATTCAGAAATAATTTTTTTCATCCCTTTCCAATTAAAGTTTTACTTCACTCTTTTGTAGGTTCTTAGAAATCTGAAGTGCCCTGCTAAAGGTGTGGAGTGCATTTCGTGCAGAATGACTTTGATGCAAGGGGAGTTTAGTATAAGCACAATACGACCTTTATAGCGTAGATCCCTCGAATCCCAAGTACAGTGAGCTATTGCGCTTGGATCCTCCTCTAATTTTTTTATAATGTTGCTGGTTTCTGGAACCTTCTTCCATTCCTCCCTAATGCCCTCGAGGAAGCTGGTGGTAGGAAGAGAGATGGTTGAAAATTCAGCTTGTTGAGGGAGCCGTAAGAGTGCATCTGCAACAACATTTTCTTTCCCCTTTTTGTAAATAATTTCATAATCAAATCCTAGAAGTTTGGTTACCCATTTTTACTGCTATAGAGATGATATCTTCTGCTCCAAAAAGTACTTAAGGCTTCTATGGTTGATTTTAATATGAAATCATCGGCCAATCAGGTAGGGTCTCCACTTTGTTACTGCGTGCACAATGGTGAGTATCTCCTTATCATAGATAGACATTTTTTGATGGGTGGGAGATAACACCTTGCTGGTGTATGTGAGTGGTCGACCATCTTGCATGAGAACGGCTCCAATTCCAACTCCAGATGCATCGGCCTTAATGATGAAGGGTCGGCTGAAATCTGGTAGCGCTAGCACCAGTGTCATCGTCATGGCTGCCTTAAGTCTGTCGAAGGCAGCGGAGGCTTTGTTTGACCATTGGAAGGCATCTTTTTTCAGTAGAAAAGTGAGGGGAGGCACTAATCTTCCCATAGTCCTTCACGAATTTTCGGTAGTAACCCGTTAGTCCAAGGAACCCACGCAGTAATTTCACATTTGTAGGTTTTGGCTAGCCTTGCATTTCTTCGATTTTTGTTGGGTCTACGGCTACTCCTTCTGATATTATATGCCCAAGATACTCTAATTTTTGCTGGAAAAAGCTGCACTTTGATAGCTTAACAAAAAGAGTATTCTCCCGAAGGATCGTCAGAACAATTCACAAGTGCTGAAAGTGAGTCTCAAGAGAAGGGCTGTAAATGAGAATTCATCGAAAAATATCAGCACAAATTTACGAAGAAAGCTCTGAAAAATATCATTCATGAGACTTTGGAAGGTTGAAGGAGCATTAGTGAGTCCAAAGGGCATTACCAAGAATTTATAATGGTCGTTATGAGTGCGGAAAGCAGTTTTTGGGATGTCGCCTTCACATACCCGAATTTGGTGGTAACTGGATCGGAGGTCCAACTTTGTGAAAACTTGAGCTCCTTTTAATTCATCAAGAAGTTCATCCACCACTGGTATTGGGTACTTATCCTTGATGGTGATGTCATTTAGAGCTCGGTAGTCGATGCACATCCGCCAAGTTCCATCTTTCTTGCGCACAAGTAGCATCGGTGAGGAGTAGAGGCTACAGCTTGGTCGAATCACCCCTGTTTCAATCATTTCCTTCACAATCTTCTTAATTTTATCCTTTTAGAGGTGAGGATAGAGGTAAGGTTGAGTGTTTGCTGGTGGTTTGCTCGGAAGGATTGGAATTCGGTGGTTCAGTACAAACATCATCAAATTCAACAAGCAGTTAGGTGAGATTTTGATCTTTAATTTCTGTTTTCTTCCCCTCTGGTTGCTGCTGGAGATGCATAAGAAAGCCACAATTTATCTTGTGTAAAACTTTCTTCATTCGTTGGGTTGAAATGGTGGTTACGTTGCTTCCGCACTTCCCACGTAGGGTGACCTGTTTGCCTTTGCAATAGAATTTCATAATCAATTTGGAAAAGTTCCAAGAGATATCACCTAGTGTCATCAACCATTCTATGCCCAGCACAGCCTCATAATCATCAATTGGTAGGAGAAAGAAGTCGGCAACAATTTCTTGGTTCTGTAGTAATAGTTTCACTTGCGGGCATCCTTGGTCACATTTTAGGATTCGGCCGTTGGCGACCTTTACGTCGAACTTGCTGCAACCTTCGATGTGAAGCACCATCCGAGCAGCAACCTTACTATTTAGAAAGTTATTAGTGCTGCCCGTATCGATGAGAATGGTGATCGATTGTTGTTTGAGTAGGCCTCCAACTTTCATCGTTTGCGGATTTGAGTAGCCGGCTAGCGCATGTACCATAAAGTCGGTCGATTGTGGCTCTTCTTTCACATCTTCTTCCTTATGTTCAAGACTCTCTTTTGGCTATTCACTAATCTCTTCTTCCACTGGTTTAATCACAAGAAGTCTCCCTTTTTTACAGCAATGCTCGCGGCTCCACGGCTCGTCACAATGCCAACATAACCCCTTAGCAGATCGGTCTCGAAGCTCTTCTATTGTCAACCTTTTTGGTGTAGGAGCTCAACTATTAGTAGGGGGGCTAAGGGTTTTGATATTGCTGGTCGGGGAGTGACCCTAGTCCTCCGGGCTTCGTAGTTCAATCACTCCTCCTGAAGTCGTGCAAAAGAGATGGCTGCCATAAGCGTGTATGGTTGTCACGCTTTAACTTCTCCCTGGATCTCCGGCTTCAAGCCCTCAATAAATATTCCCAATAACTATTTTTTAGACCAATCATGAGTTTGATTAGATAACCTTTCAAACCTGGTTTGATACTCCTGAATGGTGGAGATTTATCGGATCTTTGCTAGTTGTCCGTCGATGTTCTCGTAATCAGTTGGTCCGAAGCGGATCAGTAGTCCTTCTTTGAATTGTCGCCATGAGAGGACTCCGTGAGTGTGTTCAAACCAATCAAACCATTGTATAGCATCCCCTTCAAGATGTATAGCCGTAATTTCTACCATAGATGCATCTACGATTTTGTGGTACCGAAAATATCGCTCTACGCACGAGATCCAACTAATCGGGTCTTCTTCTTCCCATCTAGGGAAGTCCACCCTCATGCGTGGATAGTAAGGATCGGTCATAGAGCCTCCCATATCCTGGAGGTCATCTCTTCGATCAAAGCTCTCTCTTTGATGTGATTTCTTTGGGCTCGGTGGTCGACCCAAACTGTGTTCGGCAAAGAGAGTCCGAATCTTCTCCTCTATTCGTGTCTTGAAGGCTTCGAATTTAGCATCAATTGCCTCCTCGGATGCCATAGTATATGTCTCCAAATCTATAATATTAAGATCTGTTAGTTTGGCAAGTCTCATATAGTCCCACATCGGGAAAATCAGATTAGTTATCTCCTATTGGAGCTATAAATAGGGGCCCCCATCTCAGAAGCAAGAAGCACCACAGGCATCACAAGAAAAACCACTTTGGATTTAATTTTATTAAGTTCATATTAAATATTTTGGGCTTTTCTTGTTTAGTAGTTTTAGGTGCTTTATGGCCTAGGAACATTTTCCTAAGGCATTTGTAATTGTCCCATTGTTAGTAGAGTTTTGCTCCTCCTTTCGTCCGTGGACGTAGGTCAATTGACCGAACCACGTAAATTCGGTGTCCTTGTTTCTTTTATCTTTTTGTTTTATTATCTTTATTGGGTTGCCAAAATTACCCTATTGGTAAAATTCTTGGGGCTAGCTCTAACAAACTGGTATCAGAGCCTGGTTTCGGGATTTTTGGCAACGATGATAATAACAAAGATCGTTGTCGAGAAATTTGACAGAAATGTCAACTTCGGCATATGGCAGCTCAAGATAGAGGCCATTTTGGTTCAAGACGGAGTTGATTTAGCACTACAGGGAGCTGAGAACATTCCAGATGGCACGTCAGAGGAAGATTTTACGGGTATGGATAAGAAGGCTCGATCAAGCATTCTAAATCTCTCTGACGAGGTTTTACGGGAGGTAGCTACGAAGACTACGGCTAAGAGCATGTGGGACAAGCTTAAAGCCTTGTATATGAAGAGGACAGTGGAGAATCATCTCTACTTGAAGCAGAGTTTATATATGCTTCGGATGACTAAAGGTACATCTATAATCTCACATCTTGATAGATTTGATTCCATAGTTATGGATTTGGAGAATATAGATGCGAAAATTTATGACGAGGACAAGGCCTTGTTACTTTTGTGTTCTCTTCCCCATTCCTTTAAGTATTTATGTGATACTATGATTTATGAAAAAGAAACAATTTTGTATCAGGAAATTAAATCTGCTTTAAAATCTAAAGAGCAGATAGACAGGGATATAACTGGGGAAAGTAGAGGGAATCAGGCCGAGGGTCTGGTTGTCAGGGGTAGAACTGATAAAAAGGAATTTGACAGTAGTAGATTTAAATCTAGATCTAAATCCAGACATAGAAATTTGGAATACAAATATTGTCATAAAATGGGGCACATTAAGACCGATTGCTTTAAATTGAAAAATAAATTAAAGAAAAAAGAAAAAACTATTGAGAAGACTACTGAGTCCGCTGAAGCTAGTGTTACGGCTGATGAGAATTTTGGAAATATTTTCTTTACTACTGATGACAGGACGAGGTCTAAAAATGAATGGATTTTAGATTCGGGTTGTTCTTATCACATGTGTCCCAATAGGGATTTATTTTTCACATATGAATCTTGTAATGGTGGAATTGTTTTGATGGGCAATAATGTCGCGTGTGATGTTGTTGGTAAAAGAACAATCTGAATTAAAATACATTATGGTATTGTGAGGACACTCACTAATGTTAGACATGTTCCTGATTTGAAAAAGAAACTCATCTCTTTAGGCACCCTAGAGGCTCTTGGGTGTAAGTACGTAGTTGAAGGTAGAGTTATGAAAGTTTCTAGAGGTGCCCTTGTTATTATGAAAGCTTGTAGGTCTAGTAGCTTGTATATTTTGCAGGAACTCATCACACAAGCTCGATTATAGATCTCGTCATCATCATTGTCTGATTCTGACATCACCAAATTATGGCATATGCGTTTGGGTCATATAAGCGAAAAAGGTTTGAGCATATTGAGCAAAAGAGGTCTTCTTTGCGGACAGAGTACTAGGCCGCTAGATTTTTGTGAACACTGCATTTTTGGGAAGCAGAAAAGAGTCAGCTTCAATTCTTCGACAGTTCACAAAACAAAAGGTACTCTTGACTATATTCATTCAGACCTTTGGGGTCCAACTCGTGTTCAGTCTAAGGGTGGTGCCAGGTATATGTTGACTTTCATTGACGATTATTCCAGGAAAGTTTGGGCTTACTTTCTGAAGCACAAAAATGATGTTTTTCTAACCTTTAAACAATGGAAGGCTTTGAATGAGAAGCAAATAGATAAACAGATTAAGCGGCTTCGAACAGATAATGGTATGAAATTTTGTGAAGGTGACTTTGATGAATTCTGCAAAAATGAAGGAATTGTTCGGCATCACACTATTAGGATGACGCCTCAACAAAATGGTGTGGCCGAACGTATGAACAGAACACTCTTAGAAAGAGCAAGGTGTATGATCTCAAATGCAGGGTTAACAAAGAACTTTTGGGTAGAGGCGATTAATATGGCCTGTTACGTTATCAACCGTGCTCCTTCTGCAGCACTTAATTTTAAAATTCCAGAGGAAGTTTGGTTAGGTACTCCTGCTGATTATTCTGATTTTAAAATATTTAGGTGTCCAGCATACATGCATGTAAATGAAGAAAAATTAGAACCTTAAGCTAAAAAGTGCATTTTCCTTGGGTATGCTTCCGGGGTGAAAAGATACAAATTATGGTGTCCTGATCCCAAATTCCCAAAATTTGTAATCAGTAGAGATATTACTTTTGATGAATTGTCTATGTTATCTTCCAAAGAGGAATCTACTAGTTGTACAAATGATAATGCGCAGAAGCAGGTAGAGCTTGAGATTGGTAGTTCTGAATCTCTTCAGTCAAACTCTTCTACTCAAAGAATGCTAGTAGACGGTCCCGAGTCTACTGACGAAGATAATCTAGAGGAAGAGCAATATTCCATAGCCAATGATAGACCACGGAGAGTTATTCGACCACCACAAAGATATGCAAATTTAGTTGCATATGCTTTGTCTGTTGCAGAAGAAACTGGTGGAGTTGGTGAGCCTACTACCTACTCAAATGCAGTTTGTTGTGATGATACCATTGCTGAAGGAAAGGTCCTTGTTCAGAAAATTCATACGAAGGACAATCCAGCTGATATGCTTACGAAGCCTCTTCCAGTGTACAAGTTCAAGCAGTGCTTGGACTTGGTTGGTATTCATTGTTGGTGATTGCCCGTTGGGGCTTTTATGAAGAAGGTGGAGCAAGTTTTGCTAATTGTCAATGCTGGGACATGCCAAGGTAGAGATTTGTTAGTTTGGCAAGTCCCATATAGTCCCACATTGGGAAAATCAGATTGGTTATCTCCTATTGGAGCTATAAATAGGAGCCTCCATCTCAGAAGCAAGAAGCACCACAGGCACCACAAGAAAAGCCGCTTTGGATTTAATTTTATTAAGTCTATATTAAATATTTTGGGCTTTTCTTGTTTAGTAGTTTTAGGTGCTTTATGGCCTAGGAATATTTTCCTAAGGCATTTGTAATTGTCCCATTGTTAGTAGAGTTTTGCTCCTCCTTTCGTCCGTGGACGTAGGTCAATTGACCGAACCACGTAAATTCGGTATCCCTATTTCTTTTATCTTTTTATTTTATTATCTTTATTGGGTTGCCAAAATTACCCTATTGGTAAAATTCCTAGGGCTAGCTCTCACAAGATCTCTTTTTTGCTATCGAGTTAAAGGCATGTATTGGTTGAGAGAAGCGGTGGCTGAAAGGGTTGGTGGATTGGTGGATGTAGGCTACGGTTTAAGCTTGTTTTGTGGCTATTTTAGGTGTAGTTTGGGGCTACGGTTTGATGGAGTTTTGGGCTGTGATGGTAGTGGATGAAGGTTAGGGAAGAGGGTTTTAGATTTGTGGTAGATCGCAGCAAAGATTTGACAAAAATCAGTGGAAATTGCTGCCGATATGCACTGTCTCGTAAGAATAGAATTGTTGTCGAAGAAATAGCGATTTCTCGATGAAATTTCTAATGAAAACTCAGGGATTTGAGGAGAGGGTTTGACGATAGAATCTTAGTTTAAATAATAGCAAGGATGATAAATTGGATCAAGAAATTTCTGCAGCATAACAGTAAAGAAATCGGTGCAAATTGCGATAGCAGAATTCTCGTCGAAAAATTTCAGCAATTTGTGATGAGAGATTGTAGCAACATACGAATTTTTTTAAAGATGAATTCCATGATAGATCAATCATGGATGGAAGCCAAGATGATCTATGAGGTGCACAAGAAATTTTGTTTAAAAAGGATAACAATTAGATCGGTTAAAGGTAGCAACATGCGGCTAAAATTTTCTGCAACAATCCTTCATTTGCAAAGATGGTAACTTTTGCGACGCAAGGAATTTGCAGGCAAGAGATAGATAGAAAAACTTCTTTTTGGTATTTTAGATGAAAAATTGCAGCAGCAAAGGGTATTGGTGGTAGAAAAATACCAGATCTTTGATGCAATTGGAGGTGACAACAATAGATTGAATTGATCTACGTCAGGAGATGACGGTGGAGACGATGACGTCAAGAGCAATTGTGGGAATTGCTTGGCTGATGGTGGGCGGCAGGGATGGCAGCAAAAGCAGCAAGATTGCTACTCTGATACCAAATGATAGAACCCCAAAGGAATTCTATGGAGATTGATCTTTGAGGGGGATCAACCCTTGGAACACTATAGGGGTTCCACCCTCCAAGTAGCCTGGTGGCTGCAATTGTAGATTGATCTTGCTTATTCCAAAGAGGTGGAGGCTACAAGCTTATATAGAGCTCTAAACCCTAGCCCTAGGGGCTGTTTCCTAAGTGAACTACTCAATTTACCCTCAACTTTAGCCGACCGGCCTAGTAACAAGAGGGGCGGCAGCTAAGAGGCCCAATAGCCTAAATATAAACCCTAGCCTCTCTTCTTTATAGGATAGAGGCGGCTAGGTGGAATTTATTAAACTCATAGGGTTTTTATTAGCTGTTACTTGGTTGAATAGGACCTAACCCTGCTAGGGTCCTATCAATCACCTTACATCTGCCTAGCAGAGCTATTATTGCATTAGATGCATGCTATTATGTTCCTTCTATTATCAAAAATATTATTTCCATTTCGTGTTTGACAGTTATTGGATATAAATTAGTTTTTGAAAACAATGGTTGTTCAATAATATTAGATGATCAGATCATCACGAGAGGAACATTGCATAATGATTTATTTATGCTAGATACAGCTCCACATATCATGAGTGTAAGTGAGTCTAAAAGGAAACGAGAAGAGGTGAATAATGTATATCTTTAGCATTGTAGGTTAGGTCACATCCACGAGGGAAGGATTCAAAAGTTACTAAAAGATGGATATCTAGATCTATCTGACTATGAGTCATATGCGACATGTGAACCTTGCCTTCGGGGAAAAATGACCAACTCTCTATTTAGTGGAATTGGAGAGAGAGCCACTGAGTTACTGGAACTCATACATAGTGATGTATGCGGTCCCATGTCGACTCATGCCATAGGTGGTTACTCCTACTTCATTACTTTCACTGATGATTTCTCAAGATACAGACATGTGTACTTGATGAAGCACAAGTCTCAAGCTTTTGAGAAATTCAAAGAATATAAAAATGAAGTTGAGAACCAAACATGAAAGAATATTACAACCCTTCGATCAGATCAAGGAGGTGAGTACTTGAGTACAGAGTTCACCTAGTTCCTCAAAGACTATGGGATCTTATCCCAATGGATACCTCCTTATACACCACAGCTTAATAGTGTATCAGAAAGGAGGAATCACACACTATTAGACATGGTGCATTCCATGATGTGTTTCGCCGACCTACCCATCTCATTCTGGGGATATGCCCTAGAGACCGCAGCTTACCTTCTGAATAGAATTCCAACCAAGTCAGTGATGTCTACTCCATATGAGATATGGAATGGGAAGATGTCTGATCTTAAGATTGTTAAGATTTGGGACTGCCCTGCCCACATTAAGAGACACAACCCTGACAAGTTGAAATCCAGAATAGAATGGTGCAAGCTCGTGGGATACCCCAAGGAAACTTGTGGGTATTATTTCTATCACCTTAAGGACCAAAAGGTCTTTGTAGCCAAGAGAGCAGTGTTCCTTGAGAATGAACACATTCATGGTGGAGACAGTGGGAGCATGATAGTGTTGAGCAAGGTTGGAGAACCTAGCTCAAGCACCATTCCAGAATCTGTTCAAATACCTAACACACAAGTTCCAACTTTACATAGGTCCAATAGAGTATCTCATCCTCCTGAGAGATATGTGGGACATATCAGAAGAGAGAATGTTGAGGATATTGATCCTCAGACCTACGAGAAGGCTATTATGAGCATAGACTCCGGGAAATGGCAAGAAGCCATGAATTCAGAAATGGATTCCATATACTCCAACAAGGTTGAGAACCTAGTTAATGCACCCGAGGTTATTGTACCCATTGGCTACAAGTGAATCTTCAAAAGGAAGATTGGAGTAGATGGAAAGGTAGAGACCTATAAAGCAAGGCTAGTGGCTAAGGGGTATCGTCAAAGGCAAGGTGTTAACTATGACGAAACTTTCTCACCTGTAGCCATACTAAAATCCATTCGAATTCAATTGGCTATTGCAGCACACTATGATTATGAGATCTAGCATATGGACGTCAAAACCATATTCCTCAATGGTAACCTCGAGGAGGAGGTGTATATGATATAGTCTGAGGGATTCGTGTCCAGGGATAACCCAGATAAGGTGTGCAAGTTGCTTAGGTCCATTTATGGATTGAAACAAGCTTCCCGAAATTGGAACATAAGATTTGATGAGGCGATCAGATCTTATGACTTCGTTAAGAACGAAGATGAGCCTTGTGTGTACAGGAAAGTAAGTGGGAGCACTATCATCTTTTTGGTATTATATGTGGATAACATCCTAATCATTGGGAATGATGTAGGAATGCTCTCCATAGTAAAGACTTGGTTATCTAGGCACTTCTCCATGAAGGACTTAGGGGAAGCATCTTGCATATTTGGGATACGGATCTACAGAGATAGATCCAAGAGGATGCTTGGCTTGTCCTAGTCCAGATACATAGACACCATTGTCAAAAGGTTTAGCATAAAAAATTCCAAGGGAGGTCTCATACCAATGAGACATAGAATATCACTTTCTAGGAGTATGTCCCCAAAGACTTATGAAGAAAGGGCACACATGGATATGATACTATATGCATCAGCGATAGGATCTATCATGTATACTATGCTATGTACCAGGCCTGATATAGCGCATGCTCTGAGTATCACGAGCAGATATCAGGCAGATCCAGGCTTGGAGCACTGGAAAGCAGTAAAAAGTATCCTTAAGTACTTGAGAAGGACTAAGGATCTTTTACTGGTATATGGAGGTAGTAGCCTCAAGGTTGAGGGCTATATGAACTCAAGCTTCCAATCCGATATCGATGATAGCAAGTCTAATTCAGGGTATGTGTTCATCCTGAATGGAGGAGCAGTATGCTAGAAGAGTTCCAAGCAAGACACTACTGTTGACTCGACCACAGAAGCGGAATACATTACTACGACAGAGGCAACAAAGGAGGGAGTCTGGATGAGGAAGTTTATCACAGATCTAGGAGTCATCCTGAGTAGCGAGGAGCTAATTCCTTTATATTACGACTAATACGAGACGATTACTCAAATAAGGAATCCCGGGTCTCATCAGAAGTGTTCTGAGGAGGTTCCACTTGATAAGAGAGATTATCGCTAGAAAAGATATAGCAATGGATTGAGTACCATCCGAAGATAACATTACAGATCCAATGACAAAGCCATTGACTCAGATTTATCTTTGAACGTCACAAAGGTCTGATGGGGATCAGACATGTTAGTGATTGGCTTTAGGTCAAGTAGGAGATTGCTAGTCATATGTGCCCTACAAGCCAATAACATGAGTGATGGCACTTGTGACTTGATATTCACTTTTTCTCTTTGCTTATTATTAGGCATTTTATCACTTTATCTTACGTGTTGCATATATTGTGATGTCCTTGGATCTATGCAATGGGAATCAGATCGTGATGAGATCACGATAATGAGACCGATTCACCTTTAAACATAGACCCTGAATTATCCTTGTCATAGGTTACTCGAGAAGGATATCAAGATAACCGGATAGACTGGTGTACTGTATACCCGTCCATATGATGGAGGTAGCTGGTTTCATAGCTACTCATGTGGGGACACTAAGGGAACAGTGCAGATGCTCATCGGAGAATGAATTCACTGATTGATCCACCTACGGAATGCTGGATGGTTATTGATACCTCACATCAGACAGCGATCCTATAGTCCTAGTAGTGTATCTGGTCCTTAGACTTGAGGCATTAATGATATTCTATATGAGTACTCCACTCTTTGATACTGGACTTATAGGTTTGGAAAGTTCCAGATCTAGTACAACCGGTTATTGGGAGTGGTAGCCAACCTTACGAGGGCTATTGAGTGTCAATAGAGGATCATCTGCTCTCGGTATCATAAGAGGAATATCACATGTGCTCTTGCTCGAATAAATCCTTGGCCAAGGTTATTCGGATTGAGAGAGAAAGAGTTCTTCGAAAGAATCCGACAAGAGCTTGACTCGAGGAGAGACTGTATGAGCCTGACAGCACCGTGCCCGGTATAGGGTCTCTAGGATATTGGATGGATAAGGGACTATAGATACATGGTAACTCAGGACAAATAGATCCAAAGGATTAGATTACCCTATATCGTCTGGGGGCCGCGGCGTAGTGGCCTGGTACGTCCGCAGTCGATGAGTTGGGTGAATTAGTATAGAGATAATAATTCACTAAGTCAAAAGGAGTTCTGACAAGTATGACTCATGGCTAGCTCGATATTGGGCCTAGAGGGTCACACACATATAGTAAGTGTTACGACGAGTAGAGATTCAGATATGAGATATCCGCTGAATCCCCTATCTTATTGGATATCCATTAAGCCCCTGAATTATTAGATCCTGAGATGAGATCCAATAATTCCTAATAAGAGATTATTGGGTAGAGACCCACTAATCCAAGAGGCTTGGGTAATTGGATAGAGATCCAATACCCAATAGGGCAAAAGATCCATTAGGATTTTTAGGGGGCCTCTATAAATAGGAGGGAACCAAAACTCTATAGGTTGAGGGTTTCTTTTGGTAGCCACCTCTTATTCTCCTCTCCCCAGAGAGAGAGAGGTGCATCATTACAATCCCCGCCATGTGGATACCGCTAGAGAGGAGAACATTTGACCTCCTTCATTCTCCCACAGATCTGTAGTAATTCAAGGATATACGATCTCCCTAGGTACTTTCTTTTACACGTGTAGTTTTTCACGGATTTATTTTGATGTACCGATCTTCGCACGATGACGGAAACTTTCTATGGGAAATCTGGGGTTTTTGTTTTCTGTTCTTTCGCTGCGCATGTGATGTCGCTCTCCTGATGGATTTCCCAACACTAGGGTGTTGAGATGGCTAACATTTTGGGGGCGATCGTGGGCAATAGAAAATAGGCCGTGGCAAGCGAAAACGGAGCCATTTTGGGGTAGTTTTACCTAGTGCAGCGAGCAATCATTCTG
Organism: Musa beccarii; assembly: GCA_024322285.1. Classification (NCBI taxonomy): domain Eukaryota; kingdom Viridiplantae; phylum Streptophyta; class Magnoliopsida; order Zingiberales; family Musaceae; genus Musa; species Musa beccarii. The sequence continues at coordinate 26,718,138 of CM044396.1, forward strand.
CCGCTCTACAAGCTATTATTTCTTGCATTTGTCCAAGGAAAACATACCAAAACTATGACAAAATAAGCTGCCAAGGATATGTACAGGCATGAACAAGCAAGGAACGGTTCGTTGAGCGAAGTTGCTATGAGAGTGCGATGATCGTTCATGACACCGGGGTGGTGCCACTACCCCACTCTGGCGATGCCACCACCAGACATGGTCCAACACTACTTATTGGGCCCTAAATCTGACCAAATTTAGTCCAAATAAGGCTCAGTTGGCCCCTGCTAGGGTTAATCAGGATTATAACATAATATTAACCCTAATTATGTACTAACTACAAAATTGAAAACATATTCTAAACAAAAACTAAACCGGCACGTCGAGTTTTCTTCCAACGAGCTTCCGATGAACTTCTAGTGGACTTCCGACACACCCTCAGATTTCTTCCGACGGACACCCAATAGGCTCCCAAACTTTATGGTGAGTTCCTCGAATCTTTAGCAAGCTTCCGAACCTTCTCAGTAAGTTTCGCGAACCTCCGATGATCTTTTCGGTGAACTTCCGAAACCTTCAACAAGTCCCAGATTTATTCTTGGCTGGTTCTGGCAACACTTCTGACGATCCTTTGGACATCCGGCGGACTTTTGAACTCCCAACGTACTTGACTCCGATAATTTGTTTTATGTCTTCATTGCTATCATAGTTAATCCTGCAAACTTATCTCAATAATATAAATTAGATCAAATAACCTATCAATTGACTTCATCATCGAAATTCGAGATTCAACACGAGGAACTCGACCAATCATGATGTTCAGTTAAGTCATCACCATCGTTACAAGATGAGTCTGATTCGATGATATACCCTCGAGGGACTCGACCAAGCATACCATGTCCTCAAGTCATCTATGACATCTCTATGTCGCAGATAAGATAGCGAATCACAATATAGGTGAGTCTCGAGGGACTTGACCAACTCAACCTACACCGGGAATTGGTTCCTACCTATAACGATGGAAGGCCACGTGGGTCAATCTAATTGTCTCATATTTACCAACTTAATATTATTGAGAGAGGATTTTTTTGATTTGGTCTCTTAATATGACATGTCACACACATACATATTTAAAATATATCTACATCACATGCATATACATACATATATATATAGTAGGTGTATAAGTAATCACACATCATATGAGTAATCACACCAGATGATCATGAACCATATCCTAATGTGATCAAGCCCGAGCTAGTGGGCCCAATCATTCACATCAAGATCTATGTATGCATCGGCATATCTCCATGGCTTGTGATCATCCATCTCGCTTCGTCGGTTCCGTCCGCATCTCAACGCAACTTCATGCGTCGGATCGTCCATCCCGACCCCGTGGGTCCCGCTATCACTTCCACGCTCCCACTACGTCTCCTCATGTAATTACAACATAATTACAGGTACGTAAGTCCAACAATAAATGAGACAAATAGAGGCTCACAAGCCCCAATAATAATAATGATCACATCATACATATACATCACATCACACGGTCCATGATCATCTGTCCACATCATACATCACATGTATATATTATCTAGGACTACTAGATAACTAATAATAATTAATTAAATATTTTAATTAACTAATATTTTTTTGAAAATAGGGACATATATGGAATTTTCTGAATTCTAAAGGGTATTTAGGTCATTCGGATAAAAGGGACAAAATTAGAATTATTAAAAATCCCAAGGGCAAAAATGTCTTTTGTTTGAAAACCTAATTCCCTATGCTGTACGTTGTAATGTAGTTGCGGCCGCATGCGCGTGGGGCGCCGCGAAGGGGGCGCCGCTTGTGCGGGTGGCTCGCCCGCGTGCGACGCCGCTCGTGCCTGCGGGCGGCTCGCCCATGTACGGTGCCGCCACTGCATGTTGGCGCAGCGCCCGCAGGTGCTGCCCTTGCGGGTCGGCCCCCCTCTTGCGAGCAGGCCGCCTGCAAGCGCTGTTGCCTCACCCATGAGGCCGATCGCCTGCGAGCGAGCACCTGCCCTCAAGTGCTTCTACCCGCGAGTGCAACACCCGTAGGCGGCGTCGACCCTTGTGGGTTGGCCGCCTGCATGCAATCGCCTGCACATAGGCCGCCGAGTGTCAGCTGCCGCATGCATGCAGATGGCAGCCAAGGTTGCCATCCACAAGGGCAACAACATTTGTTGCCATCCTCAAGGGCAGCAATAGTTGTTGCCCTTTTCCACTTTTGCGTCAACGATTTTGATATCAAAACACAACACACACAATTAAAATCCTATCTTTGCACAAACAACCTGGCTCTGATACCACTGTTAGGAAATCCATGGGGTGACATCTCATGCACAGCGGAAGAATAGAAAATAAAAAATCTTGGATTTTCACAAAAGGTTCGATCGTCGTGCAAAGATCGGTGCGTCAAAAACAAATCCACAAATCAGAAAACTGTGTAGGTAAAAAGAAAATACCTAGGGAGATCGTATATCCCTAAATTCCTACAGATCCATGGGGTGGATGTGTTAGAGCGGCACTAAGAGGGGGGGTGAATTAGTATAGCGGATAAAGATGACAAATTTCGATGATTTAAAACAAGTTCAGAAACTTCATATGATTCAAAGCAATGTTTTAATTAAAAGCATTTTGATTATGTTTAACTTGAACACATACATAAGATGATGAAGTGGAAGTGGAGCATGTAAAGTAAAGGCTTGCAGCAATATAAATGATAATAAGAAAATGTAAATCCGATTTTATAGTGGTTCGGTCATACGACCTACGTCCACTCCCGATTCCTCTTCTCCTGAGGCCACTAGCTTTCTATTAGCTATCTTCCTTCCAACGGGCAAGAATTGACTCCCTTTTACAGTACTCTCCTTTTGACGGGCTTAGGAGATAACTCTTATAAAGCCTCTCACACCTCTCTTGAACTTTTTAACACTTAGAATTTGAGGGAAGGATTTCTCTTAAGTTTACAATAGAATTTTCCCTCTTTTTCATTCTAGGTTGTGTGTGTTTAAACCATGGATGAGAGGGGTATTTATAGGCCTTAAGGTGATTCAAATTTGAAGCCCAAATTTGAATCATCTTAGATTTTCCAAGTACGGGCGGTACCATCGCCTGCATTGGGTGGTACCACCGCCTGCAGAACCTTGAAAACAGAGGTTCTGGCGGTGCTACCGCCAACTTAGAGTGGTACCACCACTCCAGCTTTACTACTGGGTGGTACCATCATCTAGAATGGGCGGTACCATCGCCTGCAGCCTGGAAAAGATGCTTTTTCACTTTTCCAGCTCATAGGTGGTTCCACCACTAGTTTGGTGGTGCCACCGCCTATAGCAACTTTTAGGCCATTAAATAGGCCTCCCAATGAGCCCAAATCAGTCTCAATTTAGGCCCAATTGACCCGTAATTGAGTTGGTATTATTTTACCCAAAACCAACTTAATTTTGACTCAATCCTACTTCGATCTTGATAATGATTGCAACATGAATCGTAATTAGTTGCTCGGCACATCATTGGTCCATCGGCACTTCGTCCAACACTTCGATGCATCGTCCTCTCTTGCGGTTTGTTGCCCAATCAGTAGCTAACCTCCGCAGCCCTGATCTCCTAAGCACAACTCCACTCCTCTTGGCCCGATGCCCGATTTTTTATCCAAAGCCTTCTGTCGATCGTCGATTGGACCTTCGGCTCGACATCCAATCTTCTAATGTGATTTCCTCTGACACAATGTCAATTCTTCCTGCATCAATTGTTAATCCTAATAGAGAGTAAACCCGCGTGACTCAAAACGTAGTTAGATAACTAAACACGATCAATTAGTTTCATCATCAAGATCCGAGATTCAACAATCTCCCCCTTTTTTATGATGACAACTTGTTAGAACCCTTGCGGATTCTAAGCTTGGGGTTGATCTCTATAGGGGATCAGCCTCCTTGGAACTCTATAGGGGTTCCATCCTCCAAGTTGCTGCTCAAAGGCTGCTAAAAGATTGATCTATTCATTGATGAAAAAAGGATGAATACATGGCTATTTATAGGGCTTCTAAACCTCAACTCCTAATAGGACTCTTACTCAAGACTCCTACTTCTAACCAACTTCTAACTAGGACTCTTTTTCTAGTAGGACTCCTAATTCTAATAGGACTCTTTCCCTAATAGGACTCCTACTTCTAATATGACTCTTTCCCTAATAGGACTCCTACTTCTAATATGACTCTTTTCCTAATATGACTCCTACTTCTAATAGGACTTCTTCTCTAGTAGGACTCCTACTTCTAGTAAAACTCTTTTTCTAATAGGACTCCTTTTCTAAGAAGCAACCTAACCCTATCCTAGCCGGTCTCTTCACCTCTTTAATAGGAGTCGACTAGATAGGATTTACATGAATGCCCTTATCAATAAAACTAAATTAGGACTCTCATAGCTAGAGTTCTAACAGACCCACCCTCTTCAAATCAGCCTTGTTCTCGAGGCTGATACTCCATGAATTCTGAGAATTTGATATTTAAGTCATCATAGTTCTCCCAAGTGGCATCTTCTGTTGGTAGGTTCGCCCATTGTATTAGCACTTCAATAGCGGGTTGTCATCGTTGAGTCACGATCCGTTAATCAATAATGGCATTTGGTTGGATTTAGAGCTCTCCTTGGATAGTCATATTTGGTAGATGGCTTTGGGCTATCTCGTTTTATCCCAACTTGAGGTTCAAACATGACACATGGAAGACTAGGTGGATTCGAGGGCCGGCGGGTAAGTCTAATCTGTATGCTACTATTCCGATGTGTACCAAAATCTGGTAGGATCCATAGAACCGAGGTGAAAGCTTCATAGATGCTCTGGTCTTCGGATCATCTTGCCATTCCCTTCTAATATCTCAGGGAAGTCACTGGTTGAAAGTGTAATGGCCGAAAATTTAGCTTATTCGGGTAGCCACGAAAGTGCATCTGTAACAATATTCTCTTTCCCCCTTTTGTAAGTTATTTCATAATCATATCCAAGAAGCATTGTTACCTATTTTTGCCACTCAGGGGAAGATATCTTTTGCTCCAAGAAATAGTTTAGGCTTTTATGGTCGGTCTTGATTTGAAAACATCGCCCGATCAAGTACGATCTCCATTTGGCCATCGCATGCACAATCGCGAGAATCTCCTTATCGTAAATAGTCATCTTGAGATGGGAAGGAGATAACGCCTTAGTAGTATAAGTGAGGAGGCGGCCATCTTTCATTAGTACAACACCAATTCCGACTCCGGAGGCATCGGCTTCAATAATAAAAGTATTGCCGAAGTCGGGTAACACTAGTACGGGCGTTGTTATCATTGCGACTTTAAGTTCGTTGAAGGCGATGGTGGCTTTGTCCGACCATTGAAAAGCATCTCTTTTCAGCAAAGAAGTAAGGGGTGTACTAATCTTTTCATAATTTTTTACGAACTTACGGTAGTAACCTGTTAAACCGAGAAAGCCGCGTAGCGATTTTATGTTCCTCGGGGTTGGCCAGTTCTGCATTAGTTCAATTTTAGAGGGGTCCACTACCACCCCTTCCTCTGATATGATATGCCCAAGATATTCCATCTTTTGTTAAAGAAAGCTGCACTTCATTTTTTTGACAAAAAGAACATATTCTCGTAAAATTGTCAAAATAAGTCGTAAGTGCTGAATATGACTTTCAAGCGAAGGGCTGTAAATAAGGATATCGTCAAAAAAAACTAGCACAAACTTTCGAAGATAACTCTGGAACATATCATTCATAAGGTTCTGGAAGGTGGAGGGAGCATTGGTGAGACCAAAGGGCATTACCAGAAATTCATAGCGACCGTTGTCCGTTCGAAAGGCAGTTTTCGGTATATCTTCTTCGCACACTCGTATTTGATGACACCCAGATCGACGGTCCAGCTTTGTGAAAACTCATGCTCCCTTTAATTCATCAAGCAATTCATCTACTACTGGAATAGGATACTTGTCCTTGATGGTTATGTCGTTGAGAGCTCGGTGATCAACGCACATTCGCCATGTTCCGTCTTTCTTTCGTACGAGGAGCATCGGTGAAGAGTAGGGGCTGCAACTTGGCTGAATAACTCATATTTCAAGCATCTCTTTTACAATCCTTTCTATTTCATCTTTTTAGAGATGTGGATACCGATATGGTCGAGTATATACTGGAGGTTTGCCTGAAAGAATCGGTATACGATGATCATGCCGGCGGTTAGGAGGTAGGCTGCATGGTTCGTCAAATATATCTGAAAATTCAGCAAGCAAGGGAAGTAGGTTTGGATCTTCAAATTTGGTTGGCTCTCCCTTAGATTGCTGCTCAAGTTGTATCAAAAAGCCACTGCATACTTTGTGCAAAACTTTCTCCATTCATTGTGTGCAAATTGTCATTACATCGCCCCCACGTTTCCCGCACAATATCACCTGTTTCCCCTTACTGTAAAATTTCATAATTAATTTAAAAAATTTTCAAGAAATATCACCTAATGTTGTCAACCATTCGATGCTAATCACAGCCTCATAATCATCGAGAGAGAGGAGAAAAAAATCTGCAATTATCTCTAGGTCCTGCAGCAACAGTTTCACCCATGGGCACCTACGATCACACTTCAAAATTCATCCATCTACGACTTTAACATCGAACCTGCTGCAATTCTCAATAGGTAAGGCCATCCGGACAGCAACCTTGCTGTTCATAAGATTATTAGTGCTCCCGATGTCAATAAGAATGGTGATCGGTTGTTGCTTCAGAAATCCTCCCACTTTCATTATTTGCGGGTTCGCGTAACCAGCAAGGGCATGCATCGTAATATCAATTGGCTGCTGTTCTTCATCCATGACCTCTTCCTCATGCTCCTGGACCTCCTCCTCCATGTCTTCAAGAGGTTCAATCAATAGGAGGTAGCCCCTTTTGCAGCGATGATTGCGGTTTCACGACTCGTCGCAATGCCAACAAAGACCCTTTGCTGATCGGTCACGTAGTCCTTCTCTTGTCAATTTTTTGGGTAGCGAAGGATGGCTGGAAGTAGAAGAAGGTTTATATGTTGAGGTTCTAGGAGTGGTTCTTATCCTCCGAGCATCTTGGCTGAGCCATTCTTCTTATATTCGGGTAAAAGAATTTGCAGCCATCACGGTACGGGGCTGTCACACCTTAACTTCCCCTTTTATCTCTGGCTTGAGTCCTTCGATAAATGTTCCTAACAATTGATGGTTAGTCCAATCATGAGCAAGGTAGGATAGCTTCTTAAACCTAGTTTGGTACTCTTGAATCATAGAGGTTTGTCGAATCTTTGCAAGTTGGTCGTCGATATTTTCATACTCTATAGGTCCGAAACGATTCAACAGTGCATTCTTAAATTAATTCTATGTCGGAGCCCCATGATTATATTCCAGCCAATTGTACCATTGAATAGCATCTCCTTCAAGGTGGATGACAGCAATCTCCACCATAGCATTATCCGACGTTCGGTAGTAGCGAAAGTAACGTTTGGCACGCGAAATCCACCCCACCAAGTCTCATTCTTCACATCATGGGAAGTCAACCCTCATGCGTGGCTGAAGCATGTCCAAGGGCTGTCCCTCCTTCTCTGGGGTCCTTTCTAAATTCTCTCCTTCTCTGGTGGTTGTCCAATTCTGAATTCTACAAATAAAGCGCGCAATTTGTCTTCCAAGCACAATTCAAGCCGTGATTCAATCCGAGATTCCCATGCTTCACATTTGGCATCAATTGGATCTTGAGAAGCTATAGCATATGCCTATAGATCAGAGATGCCCTTGTCTTTTTTCTATTAACGGGTTAATGGCATGGGGTGGTGGAAGGTTCAGACAATAGATCGATGATTGAAGGGTTCAACTGTAACGGTTTATTGTTTTGGGCTATGGTTTTTTATGCTGTTAGGGTTATGAAACTAGGTTATGATGGATGTGTCTTAAGGCTAGAGGGATGTCCTAAAGACGTCTTGGCTTGTGGCAGCAAGGTGGCTAGGGTTTGGTAGGTTACAGAGAAGAAAAAAGGACAAAGGTGCAACACTAGATTTTTCGCCGAAAAAATTCCAACAGTAAAGATGTAATTTTTTCTAAAAATTTTCAAAAGAGATTCAAGTAAAACTAAAAGAGGATCTACTAATAAGGAAGAGATAATGCTATTAAAAATTTTGTAGAAAGAAACGACAGCAAGAGGTTCGACAAAATTAAGGATCACGAAGAGTTATTATAGCAGATTTTTACGTCTAAAGTGCAGCAGTTTGGACGTAAAAGATAAGTGGTTTATATTAAAAAAAATTCAACAAAACCAAAGGTAAAACCACTATTAGGAAATGTCAAAGATGTCGTACAAATTTTATAGAGATTTAGATTAAAAAAACATAGTAGCAAGATAAAAAAGATAGTGCTATGCCGCTGAAATTCTGCAGTGCAACTTTCGTTGTAGAGATGAAATCTTTGCGATGAAAAATTTATGCAGCAATATTGGAACAAATTTTTTAGATTTTTTTTAATAAGGATAACTAAATTACAGCAGCAGTAAGGTAGATAACCAGAACCTGTTGCAATTCACGGGAAGATCAAAGGATGATCTACAGTGGTGGAGATGATGGCGAAATTCAGCGATGACCTTCTAAGAAATTGTGGGAATTGCTTTGGACGGTTATGGAGGGCTGGTGGATGGCTGTGGAAGGGTAGCGAGATGCCAAGAATGCTGCTCTGATACAAAGTGTTAGAACCCTTGCGGATTCTAAGCTTGGGGTTGATCTCTTCAGGGGATTGGCCTCCTTGGAACTCTATAGGGGTTCCTTCCTCCAAGTTGCTGCTCAAAGGCTGCTAAAAGATTGATCTATTCATTGATGAAAAGAGGATGAATACATGACTATTTATAGGGCTTCTAAACCCCAACTCCTAATAGGACTCTTACTCAAGACTCCTACTTCTAACCAACTTCTAATTAGGACTCCTTCTCTAGTAGGACTCCTAATTCTAAGAGGACTCTTTCTCTAATAGGACTCCTACTTCTAATAGGACTCTTTCCCTAATAGGACTCCTACTTCTAATAGGACTCTTTTCCTAATAGGACTCCTACTTCTAATAGGACTTCTTCTCTAGTAGAACTTCTACTTCTAGTAGAACTCTTTTTCTAAGAGGACTCATATTTCTAATAGGACTCCTTTTCTAAGAAGCAACCAAACCCTATCCTAGCCGGCCTCTTCACCTCTTTAATAGGCATCGGCTAGATAGGATTTACATGAATGCCCTTATCAATGAAACTAAATTAGGACTCTCATAGCTAGAGTCCTAACACAACTAATTGATGACGGAGTTAACCTTAACTCCCCGAAGTTTAAACAAACTCCCCCTATCAATATGCCATATGCTAGTCATATGTGCCCTGCAAGCCAATCACATGAGTGATAGCACTTGTGACTTAATATGCACTTTTTTCTTTGCTTATTATTAGGTGTTTTATCACTTTATCTTGTGTGTTGCATATATTGTGATGTCCTTAGATCTATGCAATGGGAATCGGATTGTGATGATATCACGATAATGAGACCGATTCACCTTTAAACACAGACCCTGAATTATCCTGGTCATAGGTTACTCGAGAAGGACATCGAGATAACCGGATAGACTAGTGTGTTGTATATCCATCCATATGATGGAGGTAGCTGGTCTCATAGCTACTCGTGTGGGGATACTAAGGGTACAGTGCAAGTGCTTATTGGGGAATGAGTTCACTGATTGATCCGCCTACGAAATGCTGGATGGTTATTGATACCTCACATCAGACAGCGATTCCATAGTCCCAGTAGTGTATCTGGTCCTTAGACTTGAGATACCAAGGATGTCCTATATAAGTACTCCACTCTTTGATACTAAACTTATAGGTTTGAAAAGTTTCAGATTTAGTACAGCTGGTTATTGGGAGTGGTAGCCAATCTTACGAGGGCTATTGAGTGTCAATAGAGAATCATCCGCTCTCGATATCATGAGAGGAATATCCCATGTGTTCTTGCTCGAACAAATCCTTGGCCAAGGTTATTCAGATTGAGAGAGAAAGAGTTCTCCGGGAGAATCCAACAAGAGTAAGACTCGAGGAGAGACCGTATGGGCCTGACAACACCATGCCCGGTATAGGGTCTCTGGGATATTGGATGGATGAGGGACTATAAATATATGGTAACTAAGGACAGATAGGTCCAAAGGATTATGTTCCCCTATATCATTTGGGGGCCACGGTGTAGTGGCCTGGTACGTCCGCAATCGATGAGTTAGGTGAATTATTATAGAGATAATAATTCACTAAGTCAGAAGGAGTTCTGACAAGTATGACTCACGGCCAGCTCGATATTGGGCCCAAAGGGTCACACACATATGGTAGGTGTTGCAACGAATAGAGGTTCGGATATGAGATATCCGTTGAACCCCCTATCTTATTGGACCTATTTACCCTTAGTTACCATGTACCTATAGTCCCTTATCCATCTAAGATCCCAGAGATTGTATATCCGGCATGGTGCTATTAGACTCATACGATTTTCAATCTAGTCTCGCTCTAATCGGATTCTCCCGGAGAACTCTGTCTCTCTCAATCCGAATGACCCTGGCTAGGGATTTGCTTGAGCAAGAATACATGGAATATTCTTCTCATGATACCGAGAGTAGATGATCCTATTTTGACACTCAATAATCCTCGTAAGGTTGGCTACCACTCCCAATAACCAGCTATACTAGATCTAAAACTTTCAAACCTATAAGTCTGGTATCAAAGAGTGGATTACTCATACAAGACATCCTTGGTGTCTCAAGTCGAAGGACTCGATACACTATTTGGACTACAAAATCGCTATCTGACGTGAGATATCAATAACCATCTAGTATTTCATAAGCAGATCAATTAGTGAACTCATTCTCAAATGAGCACTACATTGTATCATTAGTATCCCCACACAAGTAGCTATGAGACCAGCCACCTCCATCATATGGATGGGTATACAGTACACTAGTCTGTCTGGTTATCTCGATGTTCCTCTCGAGTAACCTTTGACCGGGATTATTTAGGGTCTGTGTTTAAAGGTGAATTAGTCTCATTATCATGATCTCATCACAATCTGATTTCTATTGCACAGATTTAAGGACATCATAATATACATCCAGATAATGTGAGAAAATACCAATAATCATAAGCGACGAGATTGATGCAGCGTATTACAGGTATCATCACTCACGTGATTGGCTTGTATGGCACCTATAACTAGCATAGAGAGCCTTAGTCAATTTAAACACATGATTAGGAAAAAGAGAGTTTTCAAAACTAGATGATTGTTCAACAAACACTTCTTCGAAAATAAAACCATTTAAGAAAGAATTTTTGACAACCATTTGAAACAACTTAAAATTATTACTATTAGCATAGGCAAAGAACATTCTAATGGCTTCTAATCTTGCTATAGGAGCAAAGGTCTCTTCGTAATCGATACCTTTTTCTTGGTTGAAACCCTTGGCCACTAATCTAGCCTTATTTCTAACCATCATACCGAATTCATCTTACTTGTTTCTAAATACCCATTTAGTACCTATAACTAAATGGCCATTAGGTTTAGGAACAAGGCTTCCACACCTTATTCCTCATAAATTGGTTCAATTTCTCTTGCATTGCGATAACCCAAAAATCATCTTTCAAGGCTTCGTCAATGCACTTAGGTTCAATTTGAATGAGTTTGGTATAAAATTCTTAAAAGAAGAATGAGTTTGAACTCCTTTTGATATATCTCCTATAATTAGCTCATTTGGATGTGCATCTACATACTTCCATTCTTTAGGTAAGAAATTTAGAAAAAAGATGCAACCAAGTTACTATTTGGAGGAGAGGTTTTATTTAAATTTAAATAATTGAAATCAAGATCATCATCAAAATCATTTTTCATAAATTCGGAAACTTCATTAAAAATAACATGAATAGATTCTTCTATAACCAAGGTTCTTTTATTAAAAATACGAAAAGCTTTAGAAATGGAAGAGTAACCTAGAAAGATACCTTCATCGAATTTTGTATCAAACTTTCCTAAGGCATCATTTTCATTCAAAATAAAGCATTTGCAATCGAAAACTTTCAAATAAGAAATGTTTGGTCTTTTGTTATTCAACAATTCATAAGGAATTTTGAAGAGAGATAATCTTATCAAAACCCTATTCATGACATAGCAAATCGTATTAATAGCTTCAGCCCAAAAGTATTTAGATAAACTATGTTCATTCAACATAGTTCTTATTATTTCTTATAAATTTCTATTCTTTCTTTCTACTACTCCATTTTATTGAGGATTCCTCGGAGTAGAGAAATTATGGTTATATCCATTAAATTCATAAAAATTTTAGAAGTCAGTTTTAAAATTCACCACCATGATCACTCCGAATCAATGAAATCATAAAACCCTTTTCGTTTTGAGTAAGTTTATAAAATTTAGAAAAATATTTAAAGAAATCACTTTTGTGAGCTAAGAAATAAGTCCAAGTGTATCTACTATAGTCATCTACGATTACAAAGGCATATTTGCTACCTCATAGGCTGTAGTGTCAATTGGTCTAAATAAATCTATATGGATCAATTGCAATGGTCTAGATATGCTTATTTAATTCTTTGGTTTGAAACTAACTTTTATTTGTTTTCCTAGTTGACAAGCATCACACACTTTATCTTTAACGAACTTAATATTGGGAATATCTCTTACAAGTTCTTTAGATATAATTTGAAAGATTAGTTTCATGCTAACATGACCTAATCTCTTATGTCAAAGCCAAGCATCATCATTCAAAGCCAAAAATCACATTTTATTGCTAAGACCATCAATGTTTATGGTGTAGACATTATTTTGTTTTAATACAATCATAGATGTGTTGTTGTGTGATTTTTCAATAATGCAAGCATTAGATTCAAATTTTACGATATATCCTTTATCACATAATTGACTAATGCTCAAAAGATTATACTTTAATCCATCTACCAATAACACATCATTAGTTAAAAAGCTTGATTTGTTACCTATGGTTTCCTTGCCAATGATTTTACTCTTGTTATTATCTCCGAAGGTAACATACCCTTCGTCTTGGCTAGTGAGCTTAGAGAATCATGATGGATCTCCGATCATGTGCCTTGAGTATCCACTATCAAGGCACCATCTCTTATTCCTAGCTTGTGTGGGTGAATATGTCTACAAAAGAGAATGGTTCTTAGGTACCCATTTGAACTTGGGTGCCTAAAAAATTGATCTACTAATCTTTCATTGTGCATTGAATTCCTTATGGTTCCTTTAGGAACCCATATCAATTTATGTGGACTAACTTTTTTAAACAGACAATTGTAAACAACATGTCCAAGCTTACAACAAAAGTTTCATTTTGAGTGAGATGATACATGTAGTGTAGGTCCTCTAATAATGGTGGTTGAATTTCAGTGAAATCCACTCACAAATCCAATTCCACTTCTTTTTCTGACATAACCCTTATTTGCAAGGATCAAGTCTAAGCTCTTGCTACCAACCTTAAACTTATTTAAGGTCTCTTTAAGTAGCATGTTCTCTTTCTTAATTACCTCTAAGTGTTCACACTTGGAGCATGGAGATAAAGAGGGAGTATCAAGTTTAAGAATATAAGTTTATCGACTAAGAGAGCATGCTCTTTTTTCAATAAATTAACTTTTTACTAATAGCTCTACAATCATCAAATAATTCATAAAAGGCAATTGAAAGTTCATTAAAAGTTAAATCTTCATCAAATAACTCATATACCTCTTCTCCAAAAGCCATCAATGTGAAGTTGGCCACCTCCTTGTTGCTTGCTTCTTCATCTTCAAAGTCACTTGAGTCATCCCATATTACTTTTAGAGCCTTCTTCCTCCTTGGTTGCTTCTTCTTGGCTTGGGAGCATTTACTTTTGAAGTGCCTCGGCTCCTTGCATTCATAGCATATTACTTATTCCTTTTTTGATTCAAGTTTATTTTTAGAATCATTTTTAAATTTATTTCTTCTTATAAATTTTTTGAATTTTCAAGTTAAGAGTACAAGTTTATCATCAAGGTCCTTATCACTTGAAGATTCTTTCAAGTGATTTTTTTATGTTCTCAATGTTATATCCTTCCTATTCTATGGAAGAGGGTTTTCGAGCTCATCATGAGTATGACATGTCATTTCGTAGGTCATCAATGATCCAATAAGTTCTTCAAGAGGAAAAATTTTCAAGTCCTTGGCCTCTTGATTGGTCGTAACTTTTGAATCCCAACTCTTTAGAAGAGATCTTAAAATTTTAGTTACAGGTTCGAAATTAGAAAAACCTTTTCCAAGTGCTTTGAGTCCATTGACGACATCCATGAAACGGGTGTACATGTCTTCGATGGACTCACTTAGTTTCATCCAAAATAATTCATAAGAATGTACCAAAAGGTTGATTTTGGACTCTTTTACTCGGCTAGTACCTTTATGAGTTATTTCAAGAGTATGTCAAATATCAAAAGTTGATTCATAAATCGAAACATGATTAAACTCTTTTTTATTAAGTGCGCAAAATAAGGCATTCATAGCCTTTGCATTAAGAGCAAAAACCTTCTCTAATTCATTCCATTCGTTCATTGGAAGAGAAGATTTTTTAAAGTCATTTTTAACAATATTCCAAAGTTCAAAATCCATGGAAATAAGAGAAATTTTCATACGAGTCTTTCATTAGGTGTAATCAGACCCATTAACATAGGCGGACGTATAATTGAATAACCATCTTGCATGCCGAAATACGCCATCTCTCTTAGGTTGAATTAGTGCATCAGATAAAAATCATAAATTCAAAATTAATTTGAAAAGATTTATGTATTGAGAAGTTTCGGTTCGATGAAAATGATTTCAGCAAAGTGATTCGAGTGAATACAATAGAAAGTAAAGAAGAGATCGAGAGATTACAGCTAAGTAAAGATTGAGATGTAGTAATTTAAAACTCACATCAAGAGAAGTACACAGCGATGTATAGTGGTTCGATCAAATGACCTACGTCTACTTCCAAAACCTCCTCTAATGAGGTTCCCAACTTCCATATCAATTTTTCTTAAAGGGGAAGGACCAAGCACCCCTCTTACAAACTTTTATAAGTGGTTCATACTCTCTTAAGAACTTTTTACAAATGAGACTTGGGAGGTGAATACTCAAGCTATCGAATACAATTTTGCTAGAGCTTTGATCAGTTTCTATTACTTCTCAATATGCTTAGCCAGCTAAGAAATAAGGGATATTTATAGACTTAATTTACTTCAGAATTTGAGTTAAAAAGAGTCACATCCCGAATTTTTGGGTACCGGAAGTACCACCGCTTGGCACTGGCGGTACCATCGCTAGTTGATCCTACTCTATGAGTGTACTGGGTGGTACCACCGCCCAATCTAGTGGTACTACCATCTGACATAGTCCTCGGACTCTATGGAGGGGCGGTACCATCGCTTGTTATGCGGTACCACCGTTGACAGGTAATAATTGTTAACGGTACCATCGCTGACCTGGGGGTGGTACCACCACCCAGACCACCTGGGGAACCTGTTTCCAAGATGATGCCATCGCCAGACATGGTTCAACAATGTTGAATTGGCCTTGAATCCGATCCAGTTTAGTCCAATTAAGGCCCAATTGGCCCCTGTTAGGGTTAATTAGGATTATCACTTAATCCTAACTCTAATTATATGTTAACTACAAAATTGAAACATATTTCTAAGCAAATTCTAATCCAACAACGTCGAGTCTTCTTTCGGCGAGCTTCCGACGAACTTCCGGCGAACTTCCGACACACCCTCGAATATCTTCCGACGGACTCCCAGTGGCCTCCCGGACTTTATGGCGAGTTCGACGAATCTTTTGGTTAGCTTCCGAACTTTTCTCGGTGAGCTTTGCGAACCTCCGACAATTTTTCTAACGAACTTTTGAAACATTCGGCAAGTCCTCGATTCATTCTCGACTAGTTCCGACAGCACTTTCGACGATCCTTCGGACTTTCAGCGAACTCTCGAACTCCCAACATACTTAACTTCGATAATTTGCTTTATGTCTTCATTGCTATCATAGTTAATCCTAGACACTTATCTCAATAATATAATTTATTTTATGTCTTCATTGCTATTATAATTAATCATACACACTTATTTCAATAATATGAATTAAATTAAATATCTTATAAATTGATGTCATCATCAGAATCTAAAATTCAATAAATATGAATCAGAAAAAAAAAATTTACAATGATATGCTTATTGGCACGGCCACGAAACAATATACATCATGCCCATCTATGCAACTGGAACGAGTTCACCAAAAAGAAAAAAAAAATTGTCACACAAACTAGTTGATTGTGCTATAAAGGAATACACCAAATAAATACCCATCTTCATATCACATGAAATCCTCAGCAGGTGTAGAATGGACATCGACGGGCAACCGTCAGAATCATCACCATCGTTATTATTGTCATGATATTTGATGGGCCATCACAGCAAATACCCATCTTCTATTGCAATGGCAAACAACTCTAAAGCAGCATTACCAAACCAGAAGCAAGGGGGAAAACGCGGTCAGGTCACTTTATTACCAAAGAGAACTTTCGCTCGCAACAGTACTTTGTGTACTCGAGATGTAAACAAAGGTGCAACTACGTATACACCCCATAAACAGCAAAAGGGCCATTCGAATATGATACTTTTGGAGAAGTAAAGAAACTACCAACATGAACACCCACAAAATGTCATGTGAGGCGCCAAAAGTTGAGGTTTTCTACATCCAGGATTTAGCTGATAAGCTCGGTGTTCTATCAAACGTTAGACTAAAGGGTAGTATTGGTGCCATTGTTTGTTTTTTTAAAAAAAAAGGGTGGCTAACACCACCACTGCAGCTTGCCCTGCTGTGAAAACGTTGGGCAGAGCTTCAAAAGGAAAGTTTGCTTGACTGGCAAACTTCTAAGGATCCAGTTTCACCCACTCGTAGCGGCCAGGCAGTGGTTGATCCTTCACCGTGTCGAAGTTGTACCTGACAAATGGTGACAACAATATTAGGAATTAATGACATAATATATTGACAAGAATTCCAGCTTATGAAACACATGCAGCAGTGTGACACCAAAAACACCAATAAATCATATCCCTCAAAATTAGAAGAGGGATGCACCTACCAGTGTTCCTGCACCATTAAAAACTGCAGCAGATATTGTATAGGGAAGATCAAAGTTCTCAATCACACAAGTGCTATCCTACTGAATCTAGCAAATCATTTACATAGAAGAATTAACTACAATAAACCAGCCACACAGAAGTTCCATTATGGCCTCCTTAAAGATAATGATCTTAAAATGAAGCTTGTCTAATACTTAAGGTTAAATATTTGAGAAATCTTACTTCTCTATAAAACTTCTCTGTTGGAGTTGTTCTGGCCCGGAAAAAAGCTCTTCCAATTCAAAGGCAGTTGGGAGGCAACTGGCAACTGATGCCTGCATTTTAATGCTAGCAGTGGACTTGGTCGGCCAAGTTGTTGAACCAAGACTTACTATGGTTTCTGAATCCTTTATCAAACTGCAAGGTGTGGTGTCTCGAGCACTGCTGCACCCAGCAAACACATATAAGATATCTTTTCATAAAAAATTGCCAACAATGTTACAAAAACAAAGCAAGCACGCATCAAAAGAAAAGAAACTTGAAGGTTGTGCCCAAAACAAATTCACCAAGTTCATCTCATGTGATAACTGTGGAAGAGTGTAGGGCACGCATATACAGCTCTTAAGGTTTCTTTCTAATGGCATGGTTGTATGCTTTTGTAAGATTTCTCCCCTCTGACATTATATCTAGATAAAGCAACAATATGATCATCGCACTCTCCACATACAGTGTTTGCTAGTTGACCACTGTATCGATCAAATCAAATTGACAGCCAATAAGTTATAACAGCAATGTTTAGGAATTCTACATAAATTCTTCAAGAACAAATGAGAGGAACAGAAAAAAGGGAAGAAAACAATATAAAGGTGGCCAAGAATTCATTGCATTAAAGGGAAAAAAAGGATAACCATGGTCGCTCAGCATCTACTTTTCAGGTGCTCCCAGAGAAAAAGTTGACTGCACTCAATGAATGTAACTATAAAGAGCCCTTTGATCATGATCGGATGATTGCCAAGTCTGGCCATGTACTGTCCCCACATGATTGTTTGCTATAAAAATGTGCCAAAAACACTACCACAATTGAATGAAACAAAATGCTATCACAAAGACTGTTCTAATCAGACATCACAACTTTACATGTCACAACGATATATAACTTATTGCAACCAGGAGCAAGTTCTTTAAGATCTACTGGAATGTTCAGCCAAGTTGAGAATACAACTTCAAATTACAAACTTGGATGAAAGGTAAGCAACCTCAAATTACGTCGCCCACAAACAATTAGCATGAAGATGGAAAAAAAAATGACAAGGAATTCAAATTGGCTTTTACATGAAGGAATGACACACTAGAAGAATAGAGAATGGTCTCTGTTCCTAGTGGTTAGTGCATTGTTGTCCAATGTTTGAGGTCTTGTACGCCGTTTTAATGTAATGAATGAGAATTATTTTGTTTAAAAAAATTGATTGTGAATGCAGTCGAGGGTAGAAAAGGAAGATGGTAATAAAGAAAGGAATCAATAATCGACGATGCACAAGTTTGTCAACTGACAATACATGTAACAACACCAACAAACATTATGTTCTCAAGATGAAAAGATGCAAGTGCTTGAAATGTCACGATGGTGAAGTTTACAAGAGGTTTGAAAAGTCCAAGAATAATTAGCAAGATTAAGATATAGAAGAAGCAACTTCTTTCACTGATTCGGCCAGAGAGGAAATCTTTAAGACATGTGGAAAATTAAAAATCAAGTAAATAAAAAAATGGTTAAAGATTAAAAGACCCGACGTGAACAAATAAAAATTTCAGAACAAAAACCGTCCAAATAAAAAAAAATTGTAGAGAGAGATAAAAACATGCTTTATACATCGTACAGCCTTCCCATGGATTAAAGGTCAAAAATATCCGGAGGGACTCCCCAAATCACCAAAATAGCAGTCAGTGGCAAAACCCAAAGCCAAAAGCCGAAGAACGATCCTGCTGAACTACCAAAATGAAACCTAAAAATCTCAAGTTTAGGGCAAAACCAACATGCACCTGTCGAATTCAAGAACATTCTCCCCAGACGAAGCTTCAATCTCAGCATCACCCTCCGGCGAGGCCTCGCAAATAGCTGTCGCCGCCTTCTTCGTTGCCTCCTTGGAGCAGCGACTCCTCGTCGACGCCGAGCCCAGCGAGACCAAAGTCACCGGGCTAACCTCCGTTTCGGCCGGCTTGTAGGTGCTGATCCTGGGTTCACGGTTAGCTCTCTGTCTGTTCTTACGGGTGGCCATGGACTTGGCGGAAGAGGGCACGGGGAAGTGCTTCTCGAGACGGTGGCTTCGTAGCTGGAGGTGCGAGGAGGCGACCTGCAGCGAGGACTCGTGGAAGCGCTTGAGCGTCAAGGTTATTGCCCTGGAGCGGGCACCGAGCGAGGGCTGGGGGTGTGCGGCCTCCACGACTGCCTTTTCTCCGCCGATCCTGGCCTTCCTCACGAACTTCCCCATGCCCGGTTCTTGCGATTTCGCCATAAGAAACCCGATCTCTCAGCGGCAATCGACGGAAAGATCAACTTTGCAGAGAAACGGCAGAAAACAGAGGAGCAACAGGTAGAACGGATGGCAGAAGGATCGAAGCCAAGTGGCGGAGGCGCAGAGGTCCGAGTGCAGAGGAAGAGAACCGCACGATGTAGAGAGAAATGCCTTTGTTAGAAGAAGAGAAAGGTCCCAACTTTGGACGTCTTTTAAACTTGTTATTTAAGATCCCCAGGAAAGACATTATTTATTTTTGTTGTTAAAAGATGAGCGAGTTTCCTTAAAAAATATTCACATAAGTATTTCTAAATCAGTATTTTTTATTTTGTTTTTTAAATAATATTTTAAACTAAAAAATATTCAAACTGTTCCTTCAAATTTTTTTACCTGCCTATTATAATATTTTTGATTTATTATAGTATTTTAACTACTATCATAAAAATATTATAAATGGTTAAAATAAATTTTTAAGAACTATTTTTTAGGAAATATCTAAAATACGAATATTTTTTATAAAAATCATCATTATAAGATTAATGGATAATTTACCTTAAAATAACCCAATAATAAAAATTTATCAAATATATTTTTTTAATTTTACAAAGAGATGCCTCTTTTTATTAAAATTTTAATAATACCGTTGAATTAACCAAATTCATGCTAGATTAATCCATAGATTGGTTCAGTTTGTTCAGATTCTCAATTAGGATTAGATTAATTTGGGATGGATCCTTTTGGATCGGATCGATTATGGGTTAGATCTTACACTTAAAACATAGAGCTTACTCTCGTGGTTGCATCGAAAGAGTGTTACCCTAGCGTAGGTAATGATAGTAAACTCCTCTCCTCTTCAGTGATTGCACTCGGCTCCTCTCCTCTCCAGTTTCATCGGTGGTGGTAGTACTCGTCTCTTCCTCTCTTACTCTTTTCTTTTCCAGCCTTGGCTCCTTCTTTTTTGATTTTGTTAACATCAATTTTTCTTTGATAAGAGCCTTAGTAATTTCTCTCCGACATCATTGAACCCTCGACGACTTCCTCTTCGATGATGACTGTGTCCTATCTCCGATAACCCTCTAACAACTGTCACCCCCTCTAACTATTATCCTCTAATATATAACTATTTAGGTGCTCTAATAGGTAACTATTTAGGTGATTTAATGATTGAATTGTGAAGATGCAAATTATTTTTAGGGCACTTCAATTAATCTAATATTAATTCAATTGTGAAGATGCATGTTGTGGATTCACATATCATGAGCACTTCAGGTTTGTTATCTATCTCCACCCTTTTATTAATATGATTTTAATTCAATTGTCAAGATGCATATCCAAATGCTATATTAATCGAGAAATTTTTAGGGCACTTCAATTATGTGCAGAAGTATTTATAGGCTTGAGGCGATGAGAAGACCCGTAACAAAAGCACTTGAATTTTGTGGACGACTTGAAAACTTCTTCCAACTTTTCTCTGTGTAGTTTTTTATCTTTTAAACATCTCAACAAATGCATATTTGTCACCTTGTTATTGTCATTCTACCTGCCAATATGAAGTAATTATGATTTACCCTCTATACGTTTGTTGGTTCAGAATTGAGGTGCTCACAATGCTCGATAAAAATCGGATTGAAAATTTTTAAATGAGTAAAATTTTAAATAAATAATAAGTAAAAAAAGTGTGTATTATATTATTATTATGTCCTACAATCTAATCACATTAGTGATGATACATGTGATATTATATTCATTCTTTTTACTTATTATTATTATTTGACATTTATTACTTTATCATGCATGTTGTTGCTAGTCATACGTGCTCTGTAAGCCAATCACATGAGTGATGACACTTGTGAATTGATATGTACTATTTATTATTAGATATTTTATCACTTTATCTTGCGTGTTTCATATATTATGATGTTCTTGGATCTATGTAATGGGAATCAGATTGTGATGAGATTACGATAATGAGACTGATTCACCTTTAAACACTGACCCTAAATAATCCTGGTCATAGGTTACTCGAGAGGGACATTGAGATAACCGGATATACTAGTGTGCTATATACCCATCCATATGATGGAGGCGACTAATCTCATAGCTACTCGTGTGGGGACACTAAGGGTACAGTGCAGGTGCTCATTGGGGAATGAGTTCACTGATTGATCCACCTACGGAATGCTGGATGGTTATTGATACCTCATGTCAGACAGTGATTCTGTAGTCCTAGTAGTGTATCTAGTACTTAAACTTGAGACACCAAGGATGTTCTGTTTAAGTACTCCACTCTTTGATACTGGACTTATAGGTTTAGAAAGTTTCAGATCTAGTACAGTCGATTATTGGGAGAGGTAGCCAACCTCACGAGGGCTATTAAGTGTCAATAGAGGATCATCCACTCTCGGTATCATAAGAAGAATATCCTATGTATTCTTGCTCGAACAAATCCTTGGCCAAGGTTATTTGGATTGAGAGAGAAAGAGTTCTTCAGGAGAATCCGATAAGAGCATGACTCGAGGAGAGACCGTATGGGCCTAACAGCACCATGCCTGGTATAGGGTCTCTAGGATATTAGTTGGATGAGGGATTATAGATACATGGTAACTGAGGATAGATAGGTCCAAAGGATTGGATTCTCCTATATCATCTAGGGCCTATACCGTAGTGGCCTAGTACATCCGTAGTCGATGAGTTGGGTGACTTATTATAAAGATAATAATTCACTATGTCAGAAGGAGTTTTGATAAGTATGACTTACGGCCAGCTCGATATTGGGCCTAGAGGGCCACATATATATGGTAGGTGTTGCGACGAGTAGAGGTTCGGATATGAGATATCCATTGGAGCCCATATCTTATTGGATATCCATTAAGCCCCTATCTTATTGGATCCTAAGATGAGATCCAATAATTGCTAATAAGAGATTATTGGGTAGAGACCCACTAATCCAAGAGGCTTGGGTAATTGGATGGAGATCCAATACCCAATAGGGCAAGATCCATTAGGGTTTGCAGGAGGCCTCTATAAATAGGAGAGAACCATAGCTCTATAGGCTGGGAGTTCTTTTGGTAACCATCTTCTGTTCTCCTCTCCCTAGAGAGGTGCATCATCACAGTTCTTGTCATGTGGATACTACTAGAGAGAAGGACGCTTGACCTTCTTCATCCTCTCCTACAGATCTACAAGGATTCAGGGATATACGATCTCCCTAGGTATTTCCTTTTACACATGCAGTTTTCGTAGATTTATTTTTGACACACCGATCTTCGCATGACGACAGAACATTTCTATGGGAAATCTGTGGTTTTATTTTTTCTTCTGCTGCGTGAGATGTCGCCTCATAGGATTTCCCAACAATGGTATTAGAGCCAAGTTGTTTGTGCAAAGATCAGATCTTAAACTACGTGTGTTGTGATTGAGAATAGTTTTTATCTTCAAAATCGTTAGCGCAAAAGGTGATGAAGGGCAACAAGTGTTGCTGCCCTTGCTGTGCTTGCAGAGTGGCTGCAAGGTTGCTTGCAGCCTTACTATCTGTAACGACAACGGTTGCGGCGACTGCGTTCGAGGAGGTAGCTTTGTTGCCTACAACGGCAAAAGCTATGGTGGCTGCATGCAAGGAGCCCGCAAGCAACATGTGGGCAGCGACAAGTGGCTAGCGGCCTGCTGCCTGCTTGCAAGGCGCGGGCAGAGACACTTGTGGGGGCAGCAACGGCTAAGGGCACTACCCCGCAGCCCACGGGCAGAGGCACCCGCGGCGGCAGCGCTGCCTATGGGGCAACGACGCCCACGAGGTCCTTGCAGGTGGCACCTGCGGTGGCAACGCTGCCTGCAAGGCAATGGTGCTCGCCTGCGAGCATAAGCGCCCGTCGCGGGCAGGGGTGGCGCGCCCGTGGGTAGTGGCTACCGCCGGCAGGATGGCGGCGGTCACAACGCAGCAACATAGCATAGGGATTAGGGTTTTCGAGCAAAAGATAATTTTTCCCCTCAGAATTTTAAAAATTTTGGTTTTTGTCCCTTTTGATAAAATGACCAAAATACCCTTCGGAATTTAAAAAATTCTCTAAATATCCCTATTTTTAGAAAATTATATATGTTACTTAAATAATTTAATTAACTATTATTATTTATCTAGTAGTCCTATAAAATAACATATACATGTGATGTATGATGTGGACGGATGATCATGGACCTTATGATGTGATGTGTGTACATGTGATTATTATTATTGGGGTCTGCGAGTCTCTATTTTTCTCATTTATTATCGAGCCTGCATGCTTGTAATTATATTGTAATTATATGAGGAGGAACAACGGGAGTGTGGAAGCGATAGCGGGACCCACGAAGCCGAGATGGATGATCTGACGCATGGAGATGCGTTAAGATGCCGACGGAACCAACAAAGGAAGAAGGACGATCACAGGGCATGGAGATCCGCCGAGGCACACATAGATCTTGATGTGAGTGATTGGGCCCACTAGCTCGGGCCTGATCATATTAGGATGTGGTCCATGATCATCTGGTGTGATTGCTCATGTGATGTGTGATTGGTTATACACCTATTAGATATATATATATATATATATATATATACATGCGATGTAGATATATATATTAAATATATATGTGTGTGACACATTATGTTAGGAGACCAAATAAAAAAATCTCCTCTATTAATAATATTAAGTCGGTAAACATGAGGCAATTAGATTGACCCACGTGGCCTTCCATCATTATAGATAGGAACTGATTCCTAGTGTAGGTTGAGTTGGTCGAGTCTCTCGAGACTTACCTATATCGTGTTTCGCTATCTTATCTACGACATAGAGATGTCACCGGTGACCTGAGGATATGGTATGCTTGGTCGAGTCCCTCGAGAGTATATTATCGAATCAGACTCATCTTGCAACGATGGTGATGACTTAATCGAACATCATGGTTGGTCGAGTCCCTCGAGGCCATGGTGGTTCGGAGGCTGAACAGAAGGGGAATCACAAGAAGTTATGATTGGCAAGAGTTGCCTATCTTTACGGGCTTAACGTAATTGGTCGAGTCCCTCGAGGTTACGTTAAGACGCCGATTGGATCTCGATCCCCACTAGAGATCCGTCAGGGGTCTCCGATTCACATACCAGAGGGTGTTGTGTGTCTCACAAAAAATTAATAGGAATATATTAAAATAGAAGTCCTTATCTTAACTATTTAATTTTTACAAAGTCTGCATATTATTTATTTCTGCTATATCTTTAATTTTAGAAAAATATCACTTTCAAATCCTTTACATAGCATACTTGATGCCAACCGCCTCACTGGTCCAAATTATACAGATTGGCTTCGCAATCTGAGAATCATTCTCATGGCGAAGAAAATCGTGTATGTCCTTGATATAGTGATCCCTACACCCAACGAAGGGACAAGCGAGGATGAGATCGCTCATTATGTGAAGTACATAGATGATTCTACTCTTGCTCATATGTTGGCTTCTATGACTACTGAGTTACAGAGATAACATGAAAATATGGATGCTAATTCCATACTCCTACATCTTCGTAAACTATTTGAAGAATAGGGAAGAACTCAGTGATATGAGATATCAAAGAGTCTTTTCCGTGCTAGGATGACTGAGGGAATACTAGTTCAGAACCATGTCCTTAAGATGATTGAGTGGATCGAGAAACTCACAAGTCTAGGAATGGTCCTAGAGGACAACCTGTGTGTGGATCTTGTGCTTCAGTCCCTATCAGATTCCTTTTCTTAGTTTATTATGAATTTTAATATTAACAAACTTAAGGTGACCCTCCCAAAGCTCTTCAATATGTTGAGAGAAGTAGAGAACATCATCAAGAAAGAGAAGCCAATTCTCTATACTGGTGAGACCAGAAAGAAAAGGAAGGCTAAGAAGTCCCTTGAGAAGTGCAAGGGCAAGGGCAAAATGGGTAAGGCAAAGGTTGCCAAGAAAGACCCAACAAAGGACAAAGGCTAGTACTTCCACTGCGGCAAAGATAGGCACTGGAAGAGGAACTGCAAAGAGTACATTGTAGAGAGGGCAAAACAGAAGCTTGCAGAAGCTTCAGGTACATTCATGATCAGTCTCCATTTGTCAGAATCTTATGATAACACATGGGCATTGGATACCAAGAGTGCTTATCATATCTATAATTCATTGCAAGTTCTGGCAGGATCTAAGATATTGAACAGAGGTGAGATGGACCTTTAGATGGGCAATGGAGCAAAGGTTGCTATAGTGGCTATTGGCAAGGTCACCTTACATCTGCCTGGTGGAGCTATTGTTGCATTAGATGTATGCTATTATGTTCCTTCTATTATTAAAAATATTATTTCCATTTCAGGTTTGATAGTTAGTGGATATAAATTAGTTTTTGAGAACAATGGTTGTTCAATAATATTAGATGATGAGATCATCATGAGAGGAACATTGCACAATGGTTTATTTATGCTAGATACAGTTCCATATATCATAAGTATAAGTGAGTCTAAGAGGAAACGAGAAGAGGTGAACAATGCATATCTGTTGCATTGTAGGCTAAGTCACATCCATGAGGGAAGGATTCAAAAGTTGCTAAAGAATGGATGTCTAGATCCATTTGACTATGAGTCATATGCAACTTGTGAACCTTGCCTTCAGGGAAAGATGATCAACTCTCCATTTAGTGGAACTAGAGAGAGAGAGACATTGAGTTACTGGAACTTATACATAGTGATGTATGTGGTCCCATGTCGACTCATGCCATAGGTGGTTACTCCTACTTCATTACTTTCAATGATGATTTCTCAAGATACGGACATGTATACTTGATGAAGTATAAGTTTGAGGCTTTTAAGAAATTCAAGGAATATAAGAATAAAGTGGAGAACTAAACAGGAAAGAGTATTAAAACCCTTCGATCAGATCGAGGAGGTGAGTACTTGAATACAGAGTTCACTTAGTTCCTCGAAGACCATGAGATGTTATCCCAATGGACACCTCCTTATACACCGTAGCTTAATGGTGTATCAAAAAGGAGGAATCGTACACTGTTAGACATAGTGCGTTTCATCATGAGTTTTGCTGACCTACCCATCTCATTCTGGGGATATGCCCTAGAGACCGCAGCTTACCTTCTAAACAAAATTTCAACTAAGTCAGTAATGTCTACTCCATATGAGATATGGAATAGAAAGAAACCCGAACTTAAGGTTGTTAAGATTTGGGGCTGCCCTACCCGCATCAAGAGACACAACCTTGACAAGTTGGAATCCAGGATGGAACGGTGCAAGTTCGTAGGATAACCTAAGGAAACTTGTGGGCATTATTTCTATTACCCTAAGGACCAAAAGGTCTTTATAGCTAAGAGAGTAGTGTTCCTTGAGAAGGAACACATTCTTGGTGGAGACAGTGAGAGCATGATAGAGTTAAGCAAGATTCAAGAACCTAGCTCAAGCACCATTCCATAGCCAGAATCTATTCAGATACCTAGCACACAAGTTCCAACTTTACGTAGGTCTGGTAGAGTATCCCATCCTCCTAAGAGATATGTGGGACATATCAGAGGAGAAGATGTTGAGGATATTAATCCTCAAACCTACGAGGAGGCTATTATGAGCATAGACTCTGGGAAATGACAAGAAGCAATGAATTCAGAAATGGATTCCATATACTCCAACAAGGTTTAGAACCTAGTTAATGCACCCGAGGGTATTATACTCATTGGCTGCAAGTGGATCTTCAAAAAAAAGATTGGAGTAGATGGAAAGGTAGAGACCTATAAAGTAAGGCCAGTGGCTAAGAGGTATCGTCAAAGGCAAGGTGTTGACTATGATGAAACTTTCTCACCTGTAGCCATGCTAAAATCTGTTTGAATTCTATTAGCTATTGCAGAACACTATGATTATGAGATCTGACAGATGGACGTCAAAATCACATTCCGCAATGGCAACCTCGAGAAGGAGGTGTATATGATATAGCCTGAGAGATTCGTAAATAAGGATAACCCAAATAAGGTGTGTAGGTTGCTTAGGTCCATTTTTGGACTGATGTAAGCTTCCTGAAGTTGAAACATAAGTTTTGATGAGGCAATCAGATCTTATGACTTCATTGAGAACGAAGATGAGCCTTGTGTGTACAGGAAGGTAAGTAGGAGTACTATCACCTTTTTGGTATTATATGTGGATGACATCCTAATCATTGGGAATGATGTAAGAATGCTCTCCACAGTAAAGGCTTGGCTATCTAGGCACTTCTCCATGAAGGACTTAGGGGAAGCATCCTGCATATTGGGGATATAGATCTATAGAGATAAATCCAAAAGAATGTTTAGCTTGTCCTAGTCCAAGTACATAGATACCATTGTTAAAAGGTTTGGGATAAAAAATTTCAAGAGAGGTCTCATACCAATGAGATATGGAATATCACTTTCTAGGAGTATGTCCCCAAAGACTCCTGAAGAAATGACACACATGGATATGATACCATATGTCTCAGCGATAGGATCTATTATGTATACTATGCTATGTACCAGGCCTGATATAGCACATGCTCTGAGTGTCACGAGCAAGTATCAGGCAGATCCAGGCTTAGAGCACTGGAAAATAGTAAAATGTATCCTTAAGTACTTGAGAAGGATTAAGGATCTTTTACTGGTATATGGAGACAGTAGCCTCAAGGTTGAGGGCTACATGGACTCGAACTTCCAATTCGATGTCGATGATAACAAGTCTAATTCAGGGTATGTGTTCACCCTGAATGGAGGAGCGGTATGCTGGAAGAGTTCCAAGTAAGACACTACTGTTGACTCGACCATAGAGGTAGAATACATTACTGCGGCAGAGGCAACAAAAGAGGGAGTCTGGATGAAGAAGTTCATCACAGACTTAGGAGTCATGTCGAGCAGTGAGGATCTGATTCCCTTATATTGCGACAACTATGGGGTGATTACTCAAATAAGAAAACCCGGGTCTCATCAGAAGTGTTCTGAGGAGGTTCTAGCTTATTAGAGAGATCATGGTCCGAAGAGATGTAGTAGTGGAAAGAGTTCCATCCGAAGATAACATTGCAGATCCATTGACAAAGCCATTGACTCAAATTTTCTTTGAGCATCATAGAGGTCTGATGGGGATCAGATATGTTGATGATTGGCTTTAGGTCAAGTGGGAGATTGCTAGTCATATGTGCCATATAAGGCAATCACATGAGTGATGGCACTTGTGACTTGATATGCACTCTTTCTCTTTCTTATTATTAGGTATTTTATTATTTTATCTTGTATGTTTCATATATTGTGATGTCCTTTGATTTGTGCAATGGGAATCGAATCGTGATGAGATCACGATAATGAGACCGATTCAACTTTAAACACAAACCCTAAATAATCCTGGTCATAGGTTACTCCAGAGGGACATCAAAATAACCGGATCGACTGGTGTGCTATATATTCATCCATATGATAGAGGAGGCTGGTCTTATAGCTACTCATGTGGGGATACTAAGGGTATAGTGCAGGTGCTCATTGGGGAATGAGTTCACTGATTGATCTGCCTACGGAATGCTGGATGGTTATTGATACCTCACGTCAGACAATGATTCCATAGTCCCAGTAGTGTATCTGGTCCTTAGACTTGAGATACCAAGGATGTCCTGTATGAGTACTCCACTCTTTGATACCGGACTTATAGGTTTGGAAAGTTCCAGATCTAGTACAAGTAGTTATTGGGAGTGGTAGCTAACCTTACGAGGGCTATTGAGTGTCAATAGAGGATCATCCACTCTCGGTATCATGAGAGGAATATCTCATGTATTCTTGCTCAAACAAATCCTTGGCCAAGGTTATTCGGATTTAGAAAGAAAGAGTTCTCCGAGAGAATCCGATAAGAGCAAGGCTCGAGGAGAGACCGTATAGGCCTAACAACACTATGCCCGGTATAGGATCTCTGGGATATTAGTTAGATGAGGGACTATAGATACATGGTAATTGAGGACAAACAGGTCCAAAGGATTGGATTCCCCTGTATCATTTGGGGCCTGTGGCATAGTGGCTTAGTACGTCCGCAGTCGATGAGTCGGGTGAATTATTATACACATATGGTAGGTATTGCGATGAGTAGAGGTTCGGATATAAGATATCCGCTGGAGCCCCTATCTTATTGGATATCTATTAAGCCCCTAAATTATTGGATCCTAAGATGAGATCCAACAATTGCTAATAAGAGATTATTGGGTAAAGACCCCCTAATCCAAGAGGCTTGGATAATTGGATGGAGATCCAATACCTAACAGGGCAAGATCCATTAGGGTTTATAGGAGGCCTCTATGAATAGGAGGGAACCAAAGCTCTATAGGCTGGGGGTTCTTTTGGTAGCCACCTTATGTTCTCCTCTCCCCAGAGAAGTGCATCATCGTAGTACCTGCTGTGTGGATACCGCTAGAGAGGAGGACGCTTAACCTTCTTCATCCTCTCCTATATATCTACAGGGATTCAGGGATATACTATCTCCTTAGGTATTTTCTTTTACATATATAGTTTTCGTGGATTTATTTTTGATGCACCGATCTTCGCACGATGATGGAACCTTTCTACGAGAAATCTGTGATTTTATTTTTTGTTCTTATGTTACGCATGAGATGTCGCCCTATAGGATTTTCCAACAGTTGTATGTATTGTGATGTCTATGGATCTGTGTAATGGAAATTGGATCATGATGAGATCATGATAATGAGACCAATTCGCCTTTAAACACAGACTCTAAATAATCCCGATCATAGGTTACTTAAGAGGGATATCGAGATAACCAAATAAACTGGTGTGTTATATACTCGTCCATATGATGGAAGTGGCTGGTCTCATAGTTGCTCATGTAAGGACACTAAAGATATAGTATAGGTGCTCATTGGAGAATGAGTTCACTAATTGATCCACTTACGGAATGCTGGATGATTGATGATACCTTATTATCAGATAGGGATTATGTAGTCCTAATGGGGTACTTGGTCCTTAGACTTGAGACACCAAGGATATCCTATATGAGTACTCCACTCTTTGATAGTAGACTTGTAGATTTGGAAGTTCTAGATCTAGTACAACCGGTTATCGGGAGTAATAGCCAATCTTACAAGGGTTACTAAGTGTCGATAGAGGATCACCCGCTCTCGCATCATAAGAGGAATGTCTCATATGTTCTTGCTTAAGCAAATCTCTGGCTAGAGTCATTTGGATTGAAAGAGAAAGAGTTCTCCAAACGAATCCGATTAGAGCGAGACTCATGTAGAAACCGTATGAGCCTGATAGCACCATACTTGGTATACGGTCTATGGGATATTAGATGGATGAGGGACTATAGGTACATAGTAACTAAGGACTAATAAGTCCAAAGGATTGGATTCCTTTGTATCGTCTAGGAACTACGACGTAGTGGCATAGTATATCTATAGTCGATGAGTCAAGTGAATGATTATGAAGATAATAATTCATTGAGCCAGAAGAAGTTCTAATAGGTAAGACTCATGACCAGCTCAATATTAGGCCTAGAGAGTCACATACATTTGGTAGGTGCTGCGATGAGTATAGGTTTATATATGAGACATTCATTGGAGCCTCTATCTTATTGGATATCTTATAAGCTCCTGAATTATTGGATCCTATAGATGAGATCCAATAAGAGCTAATAAGAGATTATTTGGTAGAGACCGACGAATCTAATAGGCTTGGGTAATTGGATGGAGATCCAGTACCCAATAGGGCAAGATCCATTAGGGTTAAAATAACAAGGGGCTTCTATAAATATGAGGGAACCAATGGCCCATAGGCTAGAGCTCTCTTAGTCACTGCCTCCTATTCTCCTCTCCCCTTCTCCTCCTTAGCTAGCAGCCCTATTGGGGCATGTGGAGATTTGGGCAATGATTCGATGAGCGTTTTCATAGCCCCTGCCGTGTGGATCACCGTCATAGAGGATGACACTTGACTTCCTTCATCCTCTCCTACAAATCTGTAGGATTTCAAAGATATATAATCTCTCAGGATAATATAAATCTCATATACATGTAGTTTTTAGTTTCGTAGGTTTTTGCGCACCAATTTTTGCATGACAATGAATCCTTTTTTGTAGAAATCTAGGATTTTTATCATTTTGTACTTCCACTGCACATATGATATCACCCCTAGATTTTCTAATAGTAGTATCAAAGCCAGTTGTTCATGTGAAGATTGAATTTTAACTACGTATATTGTGATTTAGAAAAGCTTTTAACGTTAAAATTATTAACACAAAAGCGAGAAAGGGCAGCAATTGTTGCTGCCCTTGCTACCCTCGCAGGTGACAATCATGGTCGCCACCTGTGTATAGGCGACCGACGACCTGCATGTAGCGATGGCGCCTATGGGCAAGGCGCCCACAAGCAAGCCACCTATGCCACAAGGTTACTACCGTGCACAAGGCAACAAGCCCACGCGTGCATGGCGGCAACTGCTCGGGAGCCAAGTGGTTGCCCACAGCTACATGAGATGATAGCCACCTATGTGCGTGGTAGTGCCACAAAGGTGATCGCAAGGCGACACTTGTGGACACTATTAGTTATAGGTGCCCTACTAGCCAATCACATGAGTGATGGCACCTGTAACATGCTGCGTCAATCTCTTTGCTTACGATTATTGGTATTTTCTCATATTATCTACATGTATATTGTGATGTCCTTGGATCTATGCAATAGAAATCAGATCGTAATGAGATCATGATAATGAGATAGATTCACCTTTATATACAGACTCAAAATAATTCCAATCATAGGTTACTCGAGAGGGACATCGAGATGACCGAATAGACTGGTGTGCTGTATACTCATCCATACGATGAAGGCAGTTGGTTGTTGAATCTTAGGTTTTGATAATAAAGTCAATTGATAAGTTATTTGATCTAATCTATATATTGAGAAAAGTGTGCAAGATTAACTACAATAGCAATGAAGGCATAAAGCAAAATAAAGTGTTGGAGTCAAGTACAATCGAATTGTTAGGAATTCAGTATCAAAGCGAGGTGACTCTCATTTTGGTTTAAAACCCAAGAGAGATGACATTTGTCAACATCCAAGAGGGTCACTTAATCACATGTCCACCTATGTTCAAGGGGTCGGATTACACCTATTGAAAAACTTGCATGAGAATTTTTCTTATTTCTATGGATTTTGAATTGTGGAACATCATCGAAAACGGTTTTAAAAAGTCTTCTCTTCTAATAAATGATTGGAATGAGTTGGAGAAGAAGACTTTTTCTCTAAATGCCAAGGCTATGAATGTCTTGTTTTGTGCTTTAGATCAGAATGAGTTTAATCATATTTTGATTTGTGAAATGGCTTTCGATATTTGGCGTATACTTGAAGTCACACATGAAGGCACTAATAGAGTAAAAGAATCCAAAATAAATCTTTTAGTTCATGCTTATGAATTGTTTCGGATGAAATCAAGTAAGTCCATTGGAGACATGTACACCCGGTTTATGGATATCATCAATGGACTAAAAGTGCTTGGTAAAATTTTTTCTAATTTTGAACTTGTGAATAAAATCTTAAGATCTCTTCCAAAAAGTTGGGATCCTAAAGTAACGATCATTCAAAAGGCCAATGACTTAAATAACTTCTCTCTCGAAAAACTAATTGGGTCATTAATGACCTATGAGATGACTTGTAATGCTCATGAAGAGCTTGAAAACTCATTTCTAAAGAACAGGAAGGACATGATACTAAGAACTCATGAAGACCACTTGAAAGATAGTTCAAGTGATAAGGACTCTGATGACGATTTGACACTCTTGACATGAAAGTTCAAAAAATTCATAATAAGAAATAAAGCTAAAAATGACTCTAAAAATAAACTTAAACCCAAGAAAGAACAAGTCATATGCTATGAATGCAAGAAGCCAGAGTATTTTAAAAACAAATGTCCCCAAGCAAAGAAGAAACAACTGAAGAAGAAGAAGGTGCTTAAGGCAACGTGGGATGATTCGAGTTGCTCTGAAGACGAGGAACAATACAATAAGGAGATCGCTAATTACGCTCTAATGACCATCGGAGAAGAGGTAAGCAATTTATTAGATGAAAATTTAACTTTCGATGAGCTTTCGAATGCTTTTCATGATTTGTTTGATGAGTGTAGAATAATTAGTAAGAAGTTTAATTAGTTGAAAAAGGAGCATGCCCTTTTTAATCGATGAATTTGAAAATTTTAAACATGACACTCCTTCTTTACCTCCATGCACTAAGTGTGAATACTTAGAGGCACTTGAGAAGGAAAACTTATTACTCAAAGAAACGTTAGAAAAGTTTAAGATTGGTAGCAAGTTTTTGAACATAATCCTTGCCAATAAGGGTTATGTTCATAGAAAAGGTGGAATCAGATTTGTGAGTGGCTCTCACCGAAATCCAACTACTTTCATTAAAGGCCCTACCTTGCATGTATCACCTCACAAAAAATATAACTTTTATTATAAACCTGGACACTTCGCTTATAAATGTCCATTTAGAAAGTATAGTCCACACAAATTGATTTGGATTCCTAAAGGGACTATAAGGAATTCAATACAAAATGACAAAATAAGTAGATCAATTTTTGAGGCACATAAGTTCAAGTGGGTACTTAAAAACCATATTTTTTTTAGACACATTCACATTCACAAGTTAAGAGCAAGAGATGGTACCTTGATAGTAGATGCTTATAGTAGATGCTCAAGGCACATGACGAGAGATCCATCTCAATTCTCTAAGCTCAATAGCCAAAATGAAGAGTATGTAACCTTCAGAGACAACAACAAGGGTAAAATCATTGGTAAAGGAACCATAGGTAACAAATCCAACTTTTTGATTGAAGATGTGTTGTTGGTTAATGGCGTAAAGTATAATCTTTTGAGCATTTGTCAATTGTATGATAAAGGATACATCATTAGATTTGAATTCAATACTTGCATTATTGAAAAACCACACAAAAACATATCTATGATTATCCTAAAACAAAATAATATATACACTATTGACATTAATGATCTTTGTAATGAAATGTATTTTTCAATTTTGAATGACGATGCTTGGTTTTGGCATAGGAGATTAAGTCATGCTAGCATAAACTAATCTCTTAAATCTCATCTAGAGAACTTGTAAGAGGTATTCCTAACATTAAGTTTGTTAAAAACAAAGTGTATGATATTTGTCAACTAGAAAAACAATTGAAAAGTAGTTTCAAACCAAAGAATCAAATAAGCATCTCTAAACCATTGCAATTAATCCATATGGATTTGTGTGGACCAATTAATACAACGAGCCTAGGAGGTAGCAAATACGCCTTTATAATTGTAGACGACTATAGTAGATATACTTGGACATATTTCTTGGTATACAAAAGTAATTACTTTAAATTTTTTTAAAATTTTGTAAACTTGTTCAAAATAAAAAAGGTTTTATGATTTCTTCGATTCGAAGTGATCATGGTGGTGAATTTTAAAACTGTGATTTTTAAAACTTTTATAAATCTAATGGATACAACTATAATTTCTCTACTCCAAGGAATCCACAATAAAATAGAGTAGTAAAAAGAAAAAATAAGAGTTTACAAGAAATGACAAGAACCGTGTTAAATGAACATAGCCTGCTCAAATATTTTTGGGTCGAAGCCATTTATATGGTGTGCTATGTCATGAATAGGGTTCTAGTAAGACCATTACTCTCCAAAACTCCTTATGAATTGTGGAATAACAAAAAACCCAATGTTTCATATTTTAAAGTCTTCGGTTGTAAATGTTTTACCTTTAATGAAAAAGATGCCTTAGGAAAGTTTGATGTAAAATCCAATGAAGGTATTTTTCTATGTTATTCTTCTATTTCTAAGACATTTTATGTTTTTAATAAAAGAACTTTGGTTATAAAAGAATCTATTCATGTTATTTTCAATGAAGTTTTCAAATTTAAGAAAAATGATTTTGATGATGGTCTTGATTTTAATGGTTTGAATTTAAATGAAATCTCTCCTCCAAAAAAGGATGTAATCATTTTTGGCTCTATTTTTGAAGCCAATTGAGGCTTATAAAAACCCCTTACTTTCAACTAGTTGAACACAATTGAAAAGTGATAATAACTAAACCAAAACTATAGTGAAATAGCTTTCAAAAATTGAGTATTCAACTCCACCTTGCTCTAAATGTAAAAAGCCTATAAAAGGAGAGTTAGCCACTGTAAAGTTCTATAAAAAGGGATGATTGATCTTTCCCCTTCAAGAAAGATTGATAGTAGAAGTTGGTGACCTCATCGGAGGAGGTATCGGGAGTGGATGTAGGTCAATTGATCGAACTACTATAAAATTGATGCGTTCTTCTCTTGGTGTGTAAATTTCATTTGCTGCATTTAATTTTTTAATTCACTGCAATTGTTCAATCTCCCCTTCTCTACTCTCTTATGAACTCACTTGAATCAACCTCTTTCTGAAATGGTTTCGTCAAATGAAAAATTTTCATCTTACGAAGTTTTTCGAAATCGTTTAAATCATCAAGTTTTATCTGCTGTACTAATTCACCCCCCCCCTCTTAGTGCCATTCTTGATCCTTACACTAGTCTTATAGCTGCTCGTGTGGGGACACTAAGGATACAATGCAGGTACTCATTGGAGAATAAGTTCACTAATTGATCCACTTACGGAATGCTATATGGTTAATAATACCTGACTTTAGATAGTGATTCTATCATCCTAGTTGTGTGTCTGGTCCTTAGACTTGAGATACTAAAGATGTCTTGTATGAGTACTCCACTCTTTGATATCAAACTTATACATTTGGAAGTTCAAGATCAAGTATAACCGATCATCAAGAGTGGTAGCCAAACTTACGAGGGCTATTGAATGTTGATAGAGATCCACTCTCAGTATCATGAGAGGAATATCTCATGTTTTTTTACTTAAACAAATCCTTGGCCAAGGTCATTCAGATTGAGAGAGAAAGAGTTCTCTAGAAAAAATTGATTAGAGCGAGACTCGAGGAGTGATCGTATGGGCCTGGCAGCACCATACTCGGTATAGGGCCTTTGGGATATTAGATAGATGAGGGATTATAGATACATGGTAATTGAGGATAGATATGTCTAAAGGATTAGATTCTTCTGTATCGTTTGGGGACTATGACGTAGTGGCTAAGTACATCCATAATCAATGAGTCAAGTGAATTATTGGGCCTAAAGGAAGATAATAATTCACCGAGCCAAAAGGAGTTTTAACAGGTATAACTCATGGCCAGCTCGATATTAGGCCTAAAGGGTCACACACATATGGTAGGTATTGCGATGAGTATATGTTCAGAAATTAGATATCCGTTGGAGCCTCTATCTTATTGGACATTCATTAAGCCCCTAAATTATTGGATCATGTAGATGAGATCTAATAAGAGCTAATATGAGATTATTAGATATAAACCCACTAATCTAAGAGGCTTGGGTAAGTGGATGGAGATCCATTTCCCAATATGATAGAATCCATCAAAGTTAAGTTGATAGAGGACCTCTATAAATAGGAGGGAACCAAAGGCCCATAAGCTAGAACTTTTTGGTAGCCACATCCTATTCTCCTCCCTCTCTCCTCCCTAGCCAGTAGCCCTAGTTTGGGGCATGTGGATAGTAAGAAGAGCCGGCCCCTTCTTGATTGCGTGGTGTGCATAGCGAAGAGATTTTAGCAGCAATTTGAGGAGCATCATCGTAGCACTTGCCGTTTAGATTCTGCTAATTATAGGTGCCCTACAAACCAATCACATGAGTGATGACACCTGTAATACGCTACGTCAATCTCTTTGTTTATGATTATTGATATTTTCTCATATTATCTAGATGTATATTGTGATATCCTTGGATCTATGCAATGGGAATCGGATCGTGATGAGATCACGATAATGAGACCGATTCACCTTTAAACATAGATCCTAAATAATCCCAGTCATAGGTTACTCGAGAGCGACATCGAGATAACCGGACAGACTGGTGTGTTGTATACCCATCCATATGATGGAGGTGGCTGGTCTCATAGCTACTTGTGTGGGGACACTAAAGATACAGTGCAGGTGCTCATTGGAGAATGAGTTCACTGATTGATCCACTTACGGAATACTGGATGGTCATTGATACCTCACATCAGTCAGCGATTCTGTAGTCCAAGTAGTGTATCTGGCCCTTAGACTTAAGATACCAAGGATGTCCTGTATGGGTACTCCACTCTTTAATATCGAACTTATAGGTTTGGAAGTTCCAAATCTAGTATAGTCGGTTATTGGGAGTGGCAACTAATCTTACGAGGGCAATTGAGTGTCAATAAAGGATCATCCACTCTAGGTATCATGAGAAGAATATCTCATGTGTTCTTGCTTAAGCAAATCCTTGGCTAGGGTCATTCGGATTGAGAGAGAAAGAGTTCTCTAGGAGAATCCGACTAGAGCGAGACTCGATTGGAAACTGTATGGGCCTGACAGAACCATGCCTGATATATGGTCTTTGGGATATTAGATGGATGAAAGACTATACGTACATGGTAATTGAGAATAAATAGGTCCAAAAGATTGGATTCCCCTGTATCGTCTAGGGACTACAGCGTAGTAGCCTAGTATGTTTGCAGTCGATGAGTCAAGTGAATTATTATAGAGATAATAATTCACTAAGTAAGAAGGAGTTCTAATAGGTATGACTCATGGCCAGCTCGATATTGGGCCTAGATGGTCACACACATATGGTAGGTATTATGATGAATAGAGGTTCGGATATGAAATATCTATCGGAGCCCCTATCTTATTAGATATCTAATAAGCCCCTGTATTATTGGATCCTATGGATGAGATCCAATAAGAGCTAGATTATTAGGTAGAGACCCATTGATCTAAGAGACTTGGGTAATTAGATGGAGATCCAATATCTAATAGGGCTGGATCCATTAGGGTTGATAGGGGGCCTCTATAAATAGGAGGGAACTAAAGGCTCATAGGCTGAGGGTTTTTCTTGGTAGCCACCTTCTATTCTCCTCTCCCCAAGAGAGAAGCATCGTTGCAGTCTTTACCATGTGGATACCGCTATTGAGGAGGATGCTTGACCTCCTTCATCCTCCCCTATGGATTTGTTAGGTTCGGAATGGCACTAAGGGGGGGGGGGTTGAATTAGTGCAGCGGATTAAAGTTTGAACTTTTAAAACTGATTTCAGAGATTCGTATAGGAACTTGATTCAATGAAAGAAACTTTAACTTGAAATGATTCAAGTGAATGAAATAGGAAGTAGGGAGAAGAAATCTGATCAATTTGCAGCTAAGGAATTTATGATGTAGAAATTTAAACACTCACACAACCAATATACGCAGCGATGTATAGTGGTTCGGTCAAATGACCTACGTCTACTCTTGAAGCCTCCTCTAATGAGGCTCCCAACTTCCACTACCAAGTCTCTTGAAGGGGAAGGACCAAACACCTCTTTATAATCTTTTACAAGAGGTTCACTCTCTTTTCAAAATTTTTATAAGAAGAAGGGAGGTGAATACTTAAGCAATTAAAAGCAAGAATTTGCTATAGCTTAGACTCAATTTTTGCACTTCAAATGGTACGCTACCAGCAAGAAGTAAAGAGGTATTTATAGATTCTTTTGGGATTCAAAAATGGCACTTAAAAGAGTCCCATCTCGAATTTTTGGGGTGCAGGCGGTACCACCGCCTAGCACTAGCGGTACCATCGCCTAACACAGGTGGTTGCAACCACCTATCAGGTGGTACCACCACCGCCTAGCACTGGCGGTACCACTTCCTGACATAGGTGGTTACAACCACCTGTCAAGCGGTACCACCGCTGGTCGGGGCGGTGCCACCGCTTGGCCCTTGGCCATGTGGCGGTGCCACCGCCTGGGTTTGGCGGTGCCATCGCCAGACTTTCCCAGAAGCTATATGGGCCTTAATTTCAGCTCAACACAACCCCTTTAAGGCCCAGTTGGCCACACCAGGTCTAGACAGGATTAATACCTAGTCTTTATCCTAATCAAGTGCTAACTATGAACTTAAAACAAAATTAAACCGACACCATCAAGTCATTTTCCGAAGAGCTTTCCGGCGATCTTCCGACGGACTTCCGATACTCCCTCGGATTTCTTCCGACGGACTCCCAACGGGCTCCCGGATTCTATGGTGAGTTCAACGAGTCTTTGGCAACCCTCCGAAGCTTCTCGGTGATCTTCGCGAACCTCCGACGATCTTTCTGGTGAACTTTCGAAACCTTCGGCAAGTCCCTGATTCCATCTCGGTTGGCTCCGGTAGTACTTCCGGTGGACTCTTGAACTCCTAACAACTTAACTCTAGTAATTTGCTTTAGGTCTATTATAGTTAATCCTGTACACTTATCTCAAAAATGGATTAGATCAAATAACCATCAATTGACTTTATCATCAAAATCCGAGATCGAACAATCTCCCCCTCTTTGATGATGACAATCAATTGATGATAGAGTTATTCTTAACTCCCCCTATCTACATGTCATATAATGAGAACGTAAAAACATTTGAATTCAATCTCTTGAATTCAAGCCAAAACCGATAAGTTTCATCCGTTGAACTTATTATCATGCTCAACAAGCATGAAGTTTCATTCATAAAAAAAAATCAAAGCATGACATTAATTTCAAGTCGAAGAATGATAAACATTTATCATTTTGACAAAAGATTTACCAATAATTTGAAATTACAACAAGGATTTCATGATTGAAAAGCGTGATATCATATTGGATACATCATGAGATGAAAACTTATCATATCAATTGAAAGATGCCATTTGATAAACATGATATAGTAAGAATCTTATAAATTTCATCTATAAATTTCAATTTGTGATACATATGATGTATTGCAATACAAAAAGGTTCATTGCGATGCTTTTTAAGGATTGCAACCTATTTTTGATACAAAGCATGGCATGAGCAATTGCAATATTAAAACTTATGCGATATTTTTTACTTCATTACACTATATAAGCCATTTTTCAATACGATGCATGATATTTATCAAGTCATCAAATTATTTTGCTCATGAAGGCCGCATTCAACAAGTCATCAACTTCACATTTTTCTCCCCCTTTGTCATCAACAAAAAGAGGTGAATAATTAAAAAAGTATATAAATGCAAATTTCATTATTAAAGAGGAGTGAAACTTGATGAAAAGGTAAAACTTGATAAAAAAAAGGAGTGACATAAGTGATATATGAGAGGAATCTTTATGTAGAAATCATAATGCCAAAATATGTCATCCTCGACAGATAAATCTGAAAAATATTTTGATCATTTTTATTCATATTTATAAAATCTGAAAAATGATCATTGAGGTAAAAATGGATAAGAATTTCTAGGTGATCATTAAAAATTCATGGTTCAAGACTCAATTTTGATTGAAAAATTCAAGCATAAATATAAAGCTAAAGGATGCATCATTGAAGCCAATCATCAAACATATTCAAGATCTTCATGAGAAAAAATTGTGAGAGAGATATCAAAATTCATGATGAGATTCAACTTGTCATTTATGAGGAGAGAAGATATGAAATCATAAAACCTTGAGTCATAATGATTAGCACATGAATAAAATCTGAAATAAACATTTAAGAGCTTGATTTTTATATAGAATTCATGACATTAATCTATGCATATGTCAATCTTCATATTATTTAATCCATTTAGTCATCACAAAGAAGAGCATGATGTTATACATACATCATCAAAAGACATGATCTTTATTGAAGGGCATGATGTTACACAAAATTTATTAAAATGAGAATATTAAGACCAAAATTGAAATATTTCAATCATCATTATAAACTTTCAATCGTTCAAAATAAAACAACATCATGAAGGCTTCATCAGAAATATTTATTGAAACATTTCGATCGAAGGATGAAAATGAATTCTTCATTCAAAACAAAATATTAAGATCAATGATTAAAAATGAAAGTTTCATATATCATTGAAAGTCCGAATGGATAATATAAAGGTGAAACTATCAAAACCAAAGTTTAAACATTTTGGAAAACAAACATACACTATTAAATATTAGGACAAATTTAGCATGCTTAATTCTCTTCTAATGAAGTCAAATTGTTCTTCATTTAGGGGTTTTGTGAAGATGTCCACTAATTGGTATTTTGTATCAATAAATTCTAGAGAGACATCATTATTATTGACATGATCTCGTATAAAGTGATGCCTAATATCAATATGCTTAGTTCTAGAGTGTTGAATGAGATTTTTAGTTAAACAAATAGCACTTGTGTTATCACATTTTATGAAATTTTTTTAAATGAATTCCATAGTCTTCCAAAGTGTTTTTCATCCAAACAACTTGTGCACAATATGCACTTGCAGCTATGTATTCAGCTTCTGCCGTAGATAGTGCAACCGAATTTTGTTTCTTAGAGGTCCAAGAAATAAGTGCATGTCCTAGAAATTGGCATGTTCCGGATGTGCTTTTTCTATCTATTCTACATCCACCAAAATCGGCATCCACATAAGCTATTAAATCAAAGTTATCAAATTTTGGGTACCATAATCCTAGATTAGGAGTTCCTTTAAGATACCGAAGGATTCTTTTAACAACTTTAAGGTGAGATAATTTAGGATTAACTTAGAATCTTGCACATAGACCTACACTAAACATGATATCCAGTCTAGTTGCGATGAGATAAAGTAAGCTACCTATCATTCTTCTATATGTTTTTTGATCAAAATTTTCTTCACTTTCATCCAAGTCTAACTTGGTGGAAGTACTCATTGGAGTGTTGATGGCTTTTGAACTATCTATGTTAAATCGTTTTAACAATTCTAATGTATACTTTGTTTGATTAAGAAATATACCATCACTAAGTTGTTTAATTTGTAATCCTAAAAAGAAGTTTAATTCACCCATTAGACTTATTTCAAATTCATGACTCATACACTTAGCAAATGATTTACATTGTGATTCATCCGAAGAACCAAAAATAATATCATCAATATAAATTTGAATAATGAGAAAATTATTTTCAAAATATTTAATAAACAATGTAGTATCAACCTTGTCTTTAGTAAAATTATTTGAAATTAAAAAAGAATTAAGCTTTTCATACCAAGCCCTAAGGGCTTGTTTCAATCCATAGAGAGCCTTAGTTAGTTTAAACACATGATTGGGAAGAAGAGAGTTTTCAAATCCGGGTGGTTGTTCAACATACACTTCTTTAGAAATAAAGCCATTCAAAAAAATACTTTTGATATCCATTTGAAAAAGCTTAAAGTTATTACTACTAGCACAGGTAAGGAGCATCCTAATGGCTTCTAATCTTACCACAGGAGCGAAGGTTTCTTCATAATCGATACCTTCTTCTAGGTTGAAACCTTTAGCCACTAATCTAGCCTTGTTTCTAACCGCGATACCATATTCATCTTGCTTGTTTCTAAAGACCCATTTAGTACCAATAACCAAATGGTCACTAGGTCTAGGAACAAGCTTCCATACCTCATTCCTCTCAAATTGGTTCAATTACTCTTGTATTGCGATAACCCAAAAATTATCTTTCAAGGCTCCATCAATGCACTTAGGCTCAATTTGAGAAAGAAAAGCGGCATTAGCATAAAATTTTTAAAAGAGGAATGAGTTTGAACCCCTTTCGATGTATCTCCTATAATTAGCTCCTTAGGATAGGCATCTACATACTTCCCTTCCTTAGATAAGAAAATTTTGGAAAAAGATGCATCCAAGTTACTATTTTGAGGAGAGGGTTCATTTAAATTCAAATTATCAAAACCAAGATCATCATCAAGATCATTTTTCTTAATTTCGGAAACTT
Source organism: Musa beccarii (assembly GCA_024322285.1). NCBI lineage: Eukaryota > Viridiplantae > Streptophyta > Magnoliopsida > Zingiberales > Musaceae > Musa > Musa beccarii. The sequence goes on from CM044396.1 coordinate 26,761,622, forward strand.
CATTAAAAACCACATGAATAGACTCTTCTATAACTAAGGTTTTTTTGTTAAAAACATGAAAAGCTTTAGAAACGAAAGAGTAGCCAAGAAAGATACCTTCATTAGATTTAGCATCGAATTTTCCTAAGGCATCCTTTTCATTTAAAATAAAGCATTTGCAACCAAAAATTTTAAAGTAAGAAACATTAGGTTTTTTGTTATTCCATAATTTATAAGGGGTCTTGGATAGAGATGGTCTTATTAGAACCCTATTCATGACATAGCAAGCTGTATTAACAGCTTCGGCCCAAAAATATTTAGGTAAACTATGTTCATTTAATATGGTTCTTGCCATTTCTTGTAAATTTTTATTCTTTCTTTCTACTACTCCATTTTGTTGAGGATTCCTTGGAGTAGAGAAGTTGTGGTTGTACCCATTTAATTCATAAAAATTTTGAAAGTCATGGTTTTGGAATTCACCGCCGTGATCACTCCGAATTGATGAAATCATGAACCCCTTTTTATTTTGAGTAAGTTTATAGAATTTAGAGAAACATTTAAAATAATCACTTTTGTGAGCCATGAAATAGGTCCATATGAATCTACTATAGTCATCTACAATTACAAAGGCATAGTTGCTACCTCCTAGGCTTGTTGTGTCAATTGGTCCAAATAAGTCCATATGGATCAATTGTAATGGTCTAGAGGTACTTATTTGATTTTTTGGCTTGAAGCTAGTTTTAATTTATTTTCCTAGTTGACAAGCATCACATACTTTATCTTTAATGAACTTAACCTTGGGAATGCCTCTTACAAGATTTTTAGATGTGATTTTAGAGATTAGTTTCATGCTAGCATGACCAAATCTTCTATGCCAAAGCCAAGCATCATCATTCAAAGCCGAAAAATATATTTCACTACTAAGGTCATCATGGTTAATAGTGTAAAAATTATTTTGCTTGATTGCAATTATAGATGTGTTGTTGTGTGGTTTTTCGACGATGCAAGCATTAGATTCAAATCTTATAATATAACCATTATCACATAATTGACTAATGCTCAAAAGATTATGTTTTAAACCATCTACTAATAACACATTATCAATTGAAATGGTTGATTTGTTACCTATAGTATCCTTGCCAATGATTTTACCCTTGTTGTTGTCTCCGAAAGTGACAAACCCTTCGTTTTGGCTAGAGAGCTTAGAGAATTGAGATGGATCTCCGGTCATGTGCTTTCAGCATCCACTATCAAGGTACCATCTCTTGCTCCCAGCTTGTGTGGGTGTTTTTGTCTACAAGAAAGGATGGTTTTTAGGTACCTATTTTGACTTAGTGCTGCTCAGATCCTAACAATTGGTATCAGAGCCTGGTCACTCTCATCTAGTTTAAAACCTAAGAGAGATGACTTATTCAGGCATGCAAGAGGGTCATTCAATTACACATCCACCCATATTCAATTAGTCGGATTACATGTATTGGAAGACTCGTATGAGGTTCTTTCTTATTTCTATAGACTTCGAAATTTAGAATATCGTTGAAAATAGATTTCAAAAATCTTCGCTTTCGATGAGCGAATGGAATGAATTGGAGAAGAAGGTTTTTGCTTTAAATGCAAAGGCTATGAATGCCTTATTTTGTGCACTTAATAAAAATAAGTTTAATTGCATTTCAATTTGTGAATCAACTTTTGATATTTGGTGTACTCTTGAGATCACTCATGAAGGTACTAGTTGAGTGAAAGAGTCCAAAATCAACATTCTTGTGCATTCTGATGAACTTTTTCGAATGAAACTAAGTGAGTCCATCGGAGACATGTACACCCACTTCATGGATGTCATCAATGGACTTAAAGCACTTGGTAAAGGTTTTCCTAATTTTGAACTTGTAACTAAAATTTTAAGATCCCATCCAAAGAGTTGAGATCCAGATCCAAAGTTACAGCCATTCAAGAGGCCAAGGACCTTAAAACTTTTTCTCTCAAAGAACTCATTGGGTCTCTAATGACCTACGAAATGACATGTCATGCTCATAAAGAACTCGAGAACCCCCTTCCAAAGAATAGGAAGGATATGACATTACGAACACAAGAAGATCACTTGACAGGAACATCAAGTGATGAGGACAGTGACGATGACATTGCACTCTTGACTCAAAAATTTAAATTCATAAGAAGAAATAAATTTAAAAATGATACTAAAAATAAACTTGAACTAAAAAAGGACCAAGTCATATGTTACGAATGCAAGAAGCCGGGGTACTTCAAAAATAAATGCCCCCAAGCTAAGAAGAAGTAACCGAAGAGGAAGAAATGTCTAAAGGCGACGTGGGATGACTCAAGTGACTCTGAAGACGAAGAAGCAAGTAACAAAGAGGAGGCCAACTTCACACTAATAGCTTTAGGAGATGAGCTATGTGAGTTTATTAATGAAGATTTATCTTTCGACGAACTTTCAATAGCTTTTCATGAATTATTTGATGAGTGTAAAACTATTAGTAAGAAGTTCAATTTATTAAAGAAGGAGTATGCTTTATTACTAGATAAACTTGATAGTCTTCAAACTCCCTCTTCACCTCCATGCTCTAAGTGTAAATACTTAGAAGCAATAAAAAATGAGAACTTGCTACTTAAAGAGACCCTAAACAAATTTAAGGTCGGTAGCAAGGGCTTGGACATGATCCTTGCAAACAAGGGTCACGTCGCAAATAGAAGTGGAATTGGATTTGTGAGTGAATCTCACCAAAATTCTACCATCTTCATTAAAGGACCCACATTACATGCATCACCTCATTTGAAATATAATTTTTATTGTAAATCCGGACATGTTGTTTACAAATGTTCGTTTAAGAAAATTAGTCCACATAAATTGATATGGGTTCCTAAAGGAACCATAAATAATTCAATGATAAATGACAAAGTTAGTAGATAAATTTTTAAGACACTTAAAATCAAATAGATACCTAAAAACCATCCTTTTTTGTAGACACACTCACCATCACAAGCTAGGAGTAAGAGATGGTATCTTAATAGTGGATGCTCAAGTTACATGATCGGAGATCCATCTCAATTCTCTATGCTCACTAGCAAAGAAGAAGGGTATATCACCTTCGGAGATAACAACAAGGGTAAAATCATTGGCAAGGGAACCATAGGTAACAAATCAAGTTTTTCAATTAATGATGTGTTACTAGTTGATAGATTAAAATATAATCTTTTGAGCATTAGTCAATTATGCGATAAAGGTTACTTCGTTAGAGTTGAATCTAATGCTTGCATCATTGAAAAATCAAACAACAATATATCCATAATTGTGTTAAAATAGTCTATACCATTAACATTGACGAACTTAGTAATGAAATGTGTTTTTCTATTTTAAATGATGATACTTGGCTTGGGTATAGGAGATTAGGCTATGCAAGCATGAAACTAATATCTAAAATTTCATCTAGAGAACTAGTACGAGGAATTCCTAATATTATGTTTGTCAAGGATAAAGTGTGTGATGCTTGTCAACTAGGAAAACAAATAAAAAATAGTTTCAAACTAAGAAATCAAATTAGCATCTCTAGACCATTGCAATTGATCCATATGGACTTATTTGGACCAATTGACACAACGAGCCTAGGAGGTAGCAAATATGTTTTTCTAATTGTAGATGACTATATTAGATACACTTGGACCTATTTCTTGGCTCATAAAAGTGATTGTTTCAAATGTTTTTCTAAATTTTGTAAACTTACTTAAAACGAAAAGGGTTTCATGATTTCATCAATTCGGAGTGATCACGGTGGTGAATTCCAAAATCGTGACATCTAAAATTTTTGTGAATCTAATGGATATAACCACAACTTCTCTACTCCGAGGAATCCTCAACAAAATGGAGTAGTGGAAAGAAAAAATAGAAATTTATAAGAAATGATAAGAACCATGTTAAATGAACATAGTTTACCCAAATACTTTTGGGCCGAAGCCGTTACACGGCTTGCTATATCATGAATAGGGTTCTAGTAAACCATCTCTATCTAAGACTCTATATGAATTGTGGAATAACAAAAAACATAATGTTTCTTACTTTAAAGTTTTCGAATGAAAATGCTTTATCTTGAATGAAAAGGATGCCTTAGAAAAATTCGATGTCAAATCTGATAAAGGCATCTTTCTTGGTTACTCTTCCGTTTCTAAAGCTTTTCATGTTTTTAACAAAAAAACTTTAGTTATAGAAGAGTCTATTCATATAGTTTTTAATAAAGTTTCCAGATTTAAGAAAAATGATTTTGATGATGATCTTGGTTTTGATGGTTTAAATTTGAATGAACTCTCGTCTCAAAATGGCAACTTGGATGCATCTTCTTCCTAAATTTCCTTACCTAAGGAATGGAAGTATGTAGATGCTCATCTAAAGGAGCTAATTATAGGAGACATATCAAAAGGGGTTCAAACTTGTTCTTCTTTTAAGAATTTTTGTGCCCATGCTGCTTTTCTCTCTCAAATTGAACCTAAATGCATTGATGATGCCTTGAAAGATAATTCTTGGGTTATCGCAATGTAAGAAGAATTGAATCAATTTGAAAGGAATGAGGTATAGAAGCTTGTTCCTAGACCTAGTGACCATTTAGTTATTGGTACTAAATGGGTCTTTAGAAACAAGCAAAATGAATGTAGTATCATGGTTAGAAACAAAGCTAGATTAGTGGCCAAAGGTTTCAACTAAGAAGAAGGTATCGATTACGAAGAAACCTTCGCCCCTGTGATAAGATTAGAAGCCATTAGGATACTCCTTACCTATGCGAGTAGTAATAACTTTAAGCCTTTTCAAATGGATATCAAAAGTGCTTTCTTAAATGGCTTTATTTTCGAAGAAGTGTATGTTGAATAACCACCCGGATTTGAAAACTCTCTTCTTTCTAATCATGTGTTTAAATTAACTAAGGGTCTCTATGGATTAAAACAAGCCCCTAGAGCTTGGTATGAGAGGCTTAGTTCCTTTCTTATTTCAAATAATTTTACTAAAGGCAAGGTTGATACTATATTATTTTTTAAATATTTTAAAAATAATTTTCTTATTGTTCAAATCTATATTGATGATATTATTTTTGGTTCTTCGAATGAATCATTATGTGAATCATTTGCCAAGTGAATGAATCATTATGTGAATCATTTGCCAAGTGTATGAGTCATGAATTTGAAATGAGTTTAATAGGTGAATTAACCTTCTTTTTAGGATTACAAATTAAACAACTTAGTGATGGTATATTTCTTAATCAAACAAAGTATATATTAGAATTTTTAAAATGATTTAACATGGATGGTTCAAAAGCTATAAGCACTTTCACTAAGTTAGATTTGGATGAAAGTGGAGAAAATTTTGATCAAAAAATATATAGGGGAATAATAGGTAGCTTACTTTATCTCACCGCAACTAGACCAGATATTATGTTTAGTGTAGGTCTATTTGTAAGATTCCAAGCTAATCCTAAGCTATCTCACCTTAAAGCCATTAAAAGAATCCTTAGATATCTTAAAGAAACTCCTAACCTAGGATTATGGTATCCAAAATCTGATGACTTTGATTTAAAAGTCTATGCGGATGCGGATTTTGGCGGATATAGAATAGATAGAAAAAGGACATCTGGAACATGCCAATTTTTAGGATATGCACTTATTTCTTGGACTTCCAAGAAATAAAATTCGGTTGCATTATCTACGACAAAAGCCGAATACATAGCCGCAAGTGCATGTTGTGCACAAGTTGTTTGGATGAAAAATACTTTAGAAGATTATAAAATTTATTTAAAAAACATTCTCATAAAATGTGATAACACAAGTGCTATTTGTCTAACCAAAAATCCCATTCAACACTCTAGAACTAAGCATATTGACATTAGGCATCACTTTATACGAGATCATATAAATAATAATGATGTCATTCTAGAATTTATTGATACAAAATATCAATTAGCGGATATTTTTATAAAACCCTTAAATGAAGAATAATTTGACTTTATTAGAAGGGAATTAGGCATGTTGAATTGTCCTCATGAATGAGTTTATTATATGCCTTTTTCGGAAATTTTTCATCATCTTTTCGGCTTTCGTGGATTTGACTTCATCATTTTTTATTTCTTATTATCTTATGACATCTTAAAGTGTGATACAAGACATTATTCTATTTTAATCAAACATATTAAACTTCTATAAAATAGAGGATAAAAAATAAAAAAAACTAAGCAATTGATCAAAAAGAGTTGTTGCAACCCTCCTAAAATCATCTAAGGGTGCCAGCGGTGGCGGTTGCACCGCCTGGGCATTCTATTCTCAAGCGGTGGCACCGCTCAGTTGGCGGTGGCACCACCCAAGAGCCCCCTTATATAAAGGGGAGTTAGGGCCGGTGGTGGAACCGCCCCCAACCTATGGAACCGCTCCCAAACTCTCTTTTTATCCTCTCTAAACCTCATTTTCTCCCTTTAGAAGACTAAGAGAGGGTTCTATCTTGGATCAAGACCTCTACCTCCCAAGAAATCTCATATAAGGTAACATTTAAAATTTTTTTTCTTCTTCTCAATATATGGCCTATTCTTTAAAATTTTTCTTGCTCTATCATCATGATTAGATATGGATCCTAGGAGATCATCAAGGGACAAAGGGAAAAGGATGGTAAGAGATTTATATGACTCATCCCTTTTTAGATCTAATGAAGTAGCTCTTAGGTACCCTAGTTTCGAAACAAGAACCGTGCATAAGTAAAAATATATTGATTTATGTGAACTAGGAAACCTAGAACCCATTAGGTGGTTTGTCGATTTGGATGTCTTACCCATCTTACAAATCGATGAACCAATTTACCCTAGGTTAGTTAGGTTGTTTTACGCAAATTTAAGCTTGGATGATGATAACATGATAACCTACCTTTTAGGAACCCGAATTCGAATTTTTGATAGTACAATATATGAGCCAATTGAAATCTTCGAAAAGGATAGGGGTTGTTATTTCAGAGGACAATGGGATATAGATGCAATAGGAGTAACCTACTCCGAGGCTTTAGGGACTATTTTTACAAATCCTAACCTAGGCATAGTCCCTAAAAGCTATGAGCATTTGTTACTTTTCAGTTCTAAAATTTTTCATCATATCATTATAAGCATCCTTATTTCTAAATAATATCACCACGATGAGATTAGTCAAATAGAGTTAGGTACCATGTATTGGATAATGATTGGATAAAATAATTATTTTGGATACCGATCCAATAACATATGATGGAAATAATATCTAAAGACTTGATGTTACCATATGGGGGGTTAATCATTAGATTGCTACATGCACATAATATTATAATATCACCCGATGAAGAAGTGATAAAAGTAGACAGATATAACATTATTAATAAAAACCTGCTCAAGAGACTTAGGTGCATTTTTAGAAATGGAATATGGACTAGGCAGCTTAGAAGGACCGATCCAGCTCCCCCTCCAGTAGAACAACCTGAAACACCAGTCTTTTGGGGAAGTGAATCTCCTCCTCCTAGTCACTTTGGTGCTGCACCATCAGAACCAACTCCTGCTCCATCCTTTGAAGATCCAATCATGATAGAAATAAATCAAATCAAATCATAGCAAGCTAAAATTTTGAGTGAAGTACGACAGATGAACTGGAAGCTAGATCACTTGTATAAGCATTTTGGTATTCCACCCGAGGAATAGCTATTGTATTGAACCTTTTGACTCTTGTAAACCTCTATGCTACTTTAACATACTTTTGAAATTGTCTTAATATATGATGTTGTATGTTTCTTTCTAAAATTTGTCAACTTCGGGTATCTTCATGATATCATCTATTCGGATTTTGAATGACATCTTTTGAATGGAGCTCTCTTTTTTTTTATCCTTCGATCATAATATTTTTAATCTTGATGATGCTTTCATGATGTTGTAATATTTTGAATGATTTGTTATCTTCTTCGAATGATAGATCTTAATGATATAACAAAATTGATTTTATACTCCCTCCACCTCCTTTAAACATGTTTCATTTTATAAATTCATAAATGCCAATTTGAAGCTTGATGAATTTTCATATCTTATTCTCACGGATTGATCATTTCCATGTTTGAATCCTTTCATGTATGAATCTATCATAGCTTGATAAATGAAGATTGATTGTTTTTTGGATTTCATAAACATGATTAAAAATGATCAAATCACTTTTTGGGCTTATCCATCCTCCATGACATATGATAGCCTCATTCTTATTTTGATATATTATGAATGACCAGCATCGTGACACTATATGTGACTAATTTTATCATGTTATTATGATTCACCTTCTTTTTGTTAATGACAAAGGAGGAGAAGAATGTAGCAAATGAATTGATGACTTGATCGCATTAAGAAGAATAATGTCAAAATAAATTGATATTTTTTTTTATGATTGCTTGTGCCATGCTTTGTAATAAAAAATTGATTGCTATCCTTAAAAGCATTGCAATGTATTGCAATTTATCTCAAATACTTAAAATGTAAATTTTTGAGAGATTGATATCATATCATGTTTAAAAATTGGGTTCTTTTTATTGATATGATAAGCTATTATTTCATTTGATATCATGCCTTGATTTTGTGTACTTTATTGATATCATTTGATCCTTATTATATTTTAATTTATAATTAGTATCTCTTGTCAAAATGATGAATATCTATCATTCGACTTAAAAATAGGTGTTATGACATTGTGAAAAATATCAAGTTTCATATTTATGGATGAAAGAACATACTTGTTAAGCATGATGATAAGTTCAACGAATGAAACTTATCAAGTTCGGCTTGAATTCAAGAAGATTGAATTCAAGAGTTTACCTTCTCATAATATGGCATATAGATTGGGGGAGTTAAGATTAACTCCATCATCAATTGATTGTCATCATCAAAAAGGGGGAGATTGTTGAATCTCGAATTTTGATTATAAAGTCAATTGATGAGTTATTTGATCTAATCCATATTATTGAGATAAGTACGTAGGATTAACTATGATAGCTTAAAGACATAAAACAAATTACTAGAGTTAAGTTGTTGGGAGTTCGAGAGTCTACCGGAAGTCCGAAGGATCATCGGAAGTATTGCCGGAACCAATCGAGAAAGAATCGGGGACTTGCCGAAGGTTTCGGAAGTTCACCGGAAAGATTGTTAGAGGTTCACGGAACTCACCAAGAAGGTTTGGAAGCTTGCCAAAGACTCCTCGAACTCGGCACAGAGTCCAAGAGCCTATTGGGAGTCCACCGGAAGAAATCCGAGGGAGTGTCGGAAGTCCACTGGAAGTTCGTCAGAAAGTTCACTGGAAGAAAACTTAACGTTGTCAGTTTAAAATTACTTTGAATTATGTTTTAATTTTGTAGTTAGCACATAATTAGCATAAGAATTAGGTAATAATCTTTTTAAACCCTAGTAGGGTCAACTGGGCCTTATTTGGGCTGATTTAGGTCGAAGTTAGGGCCCATTTAGCCTTGCTGGAATAGTCTGGTGGTGGCACCGCCAGACCCAAGTGGTGGCACCGCCCTGGGAACAACTTTCCAAGTGTTCTGGGCAGTGGTATCGCCCTAGGTCAGTAGTGGTACCGTCGACTTTAATACCTGGCAGGCGATGGTACCGCCCTAGGTCATCGGTAGTACCACTGGCAATTATTACCTGCCAGTGGTGGCACCATCATATCACAGAGCCCGAGGACTCTGTCAGGCGGTGGTACCGCCAGTGTCAGGCGGTGGTACCGCCAGTGTCAGGCGATGGTACCACCAGTACCCGGTAAACCAGGGATGGGACTCTTTTTTGTTGAATCTCGGATTTTAATGATGAAACTAATTGAGTGTGTTTTGTTGTTTAACTGCGTGTTAAGTTACGTAGGTCTACTATCGATCAGGATTAGACAGTTGATGCTGGAGGAATTGACGTTGCGCCGGAAGTAATCACGTCAGGATATTGGATGTCGAGCCAGAGGTTCGGTCGACTATCGACAGGAGGCTTCGTACATCGGGCATCGGGCCAAGAAGTGCGGAGTTACGCCACGGATATCGGGGTTGCAGAGGTCAATCGTCGATTGGGCAACAAGCCGCTAGAGAGGGCGATGTGCCGAAGGATCGGACGAAGCGCCGACCAATGATGTGCCGAACAGGCTGAATGTCAATTCGCATTGTAATAACTGTCTAGATCGAAGTAGAGTGTTTGGTGTTTGTTTGTGCAGGAGTAACTACGAAAGGGATGAAGACGTAAAGCGAAACCAAGGGCCGAAGTCAAGTGCAATGGATCGTTGGGAGTTCGAGAGTTTGACGGAAGTCCAAAGATTCATCGGAAGTTCACGGAGCTTGCCAAGAAAGATCGAAGCTTGCCAAAGAAGCTTGGGGGAACTCGCCAAAATTATCATGGAGTCCGAGAGGTTGCCGGGAGTCCACAGGATGGTTTCCGAGGGATCGTCGGAAGACCGCCGGAAGTTCGCCGGAAGCTCGCCGGAAGAAGACTTGACTTGCGGACTTTGTAATAGCTTAGGAATGTCTTTAATTTCGTAGTTAGCACATCAATTTGGGTTAGGATTATGGGTTAATCCTTTAACCCAAGTATGGGCCCATTGGCCCTTGTTCGGAACCGGTTTGGGCCAAGTTTTCAGCCCAAACCAAATGTAGATTTGTGCTGGGTGGTGGAGCCCAGCAGACAATGTGCCCAGCAGCATGTGTGCATGCATGCATGCATGCTGGGCTACGTGCATGCATCTTTGGCGTAGCACCGCCGGCGGCATGCGTCTTTGCTATGTGCATGCATCTTTGGCGGTGGCACCGCACGGCAACTTGTGTCTTTGAGGCGTAGCACCGCTCGGTTCTGTAGTGGCGGTAGCACCGCTGGGCTGAAAGTAGCACTTGCCCGGCTACTGTAGCTCGGCTATTGTATCCAACAGTAGCACCACCTGGCTGGGGCGGTGGTACCGCCCCTATGTGTCAGTTAGCAGACTGACACAGGCGGTGGCACCGCCTCTGACACCGCCAGAACCGGGAACTCCAATTTGATTTCAAATTTGGAGCCCAAATTTGAATCCACTTTGGATCTATAAATACCCCCACTTTTCTCAGCTGAAAAGAAACCCTTTAAGAGCTAGATTTTGAAAATAAGTCTTGGGAAAGTCTTATTCTTCATTTGCTTAAGTGTTCACCTCATTTCGTTCTTCTTGTGAAATCTTGTAAGAGTGTGAACCACTTGTAAAGGGTTGTAAGAGGGGTATTTGGTCCTTCCCCTACAAAAGGATTTGCTAGTGGAAGTTGGGAGCCTCATCGGAGAAGGCTTTGGAAGTGGATATAGGTCACTTTGACCAAACCACTATACATCGCTGCGTCTTGATTGTGTGAGTGTCTAAATTTCTATTTTACTTTGCTACAAGCCTTTACTTTACTTGCTCCACTTCCTTTTTATCTTTATACGCATGCTTTAAAGTTAGAATGCAAAAATCGGTTTCAAACGAAACGTTGCTTTCATCGTACGAAGTTTCCAAAGCTTATTTTAAATCGCTAAAAAATCCATCGTTTTATCCACTGCACTAATTCACCCCCCCCTCTTAGTGCCGCTCGATCCCTAACAATTGGTATCAGAGCCACGTTCTTTCTCTTTCGGATTTACACCCGTGAGAAATGGCTCTAAATGGTTTTCAAGAGGGCTTTTCGATTTTTCATCCACCATTCTTTAACGGTTCGGACTACACATATTGGAAAACTCAAATGAGAGTTTTCATGCTTTCAATGAATTTGATTTGTGGAACATTATCAAAAATGGCTTTCAACCTTCCTCTAAACCGACGAACGAATGGTCGGATTTGGAGAAAAGGTCTTTTTCTTTGAATGCAAAGGCTATGAATGCCTTATTTTGCGCTTTAGATAAGAATGAGTTCAATAGGATTTCAATGTGCGAAATGGCTTTCGATATTTGGCGAACTCTTGAAATCACGCACGAAGGAACGAGTAGAGTCAAAGACTCGAAAGTTAATATTTTGATGCATGATTTTGAGATTTTTCGAATGGCACCAAGTGAGACTATCAATGATATGTTCTCCCGTTTCTCGGATGTCATCAATAGTCTAAAAGCTCTTGGTAAATTTTTTTTGGATTTTGAACTCGTAAACAAGATTTTAAGATCTCTTCCAAAAAGATGGGATCCGATAATAACCGCAATACAAGAAACAAAAGATCTAAATAACTATCCTATTGATGAACTTATTGGGTCTTTAAAGACCTATGAAATGAGTTTCTTGGAACGTTTAGAATATCATGAACATAATGAACATTTGAACCACCTTCTAAAGAACAAGAAGGTTTTTGAACATCGGACAAATGAATGCCACTTGAGTGATGACTCAGGTGATGAGGACAATGAGGACATTGAACACATAACAATGAATGTTAACAAGTTCATTAAACAAAAATCTAAAATGAACAATGAACTTGAACGGAGGATTATGCCAAAGAAGAAGAAGAAGACTTGCAAAGAAGAATCAAGTAAAGATGAGGTGAAATGGGCTTTAACGGTTTTCGACAATGAGGTAAGTAACTTAACTCCCTTGAGTTGTTATGAAATTACATGATGTTTTTTTTTTCTTGAGTGCTTAACTTAGTTAGTAGGAAATAAAATTTCATTTTATATTTTTTTCTTTCTAGGATTTTTGAAAAGTAAAAATTATGAATGATATTTGCATGATTTGTGATATTGCCTAGAATTAATCCATGCATGTGTATCTTGATGTTTTTAATTGCTTTTCATGATGCTTGACGATTTTATATCATGCATGAGCTTTTAAAGTGTCATATTGTGGTGATGAAACTTATTTTTTGAATTTATAAATAGATGCATGATTTTGTCAAAAATTTGAACATGGCCTTTTAACATAAAAATTGAAAGTGTGCTATCATTTTTATGTATTTGGTCTTGACGATTTTATGACTAAGCTTGTGTTTTATTTTGATACATGTTTTCATAAAATTTTTTGAATATGCTCACATCAAATTGCTTAAAATGAAAATATTTTTTATTGAGATGAATGAATTCATGTTATGAGTCTTGTGAATCTCATGAAAATAAACATGATGAATATTTTTAAAAAATGTGCTTCATGTTTTCCATCTTAATGATTTCTCTTGAAACTTGCTCTTTGGACCTATATGAAAAACATGAGTATTCATATGAACATCAAATCACTTGAAATGGAACACATAAAAAAAAATGAGAAATTGCATTATCATGATGCTTACGTATAATGCTTTTGATCTTAATGGGCCAAATGACAACTTGTATTTCAAAGTAATACAATGATGACTTTCATATAAATAATTGGACATACCTTATGTAATCATCATTGATAATGATAGTTGGTTGTCATGCTTAATGATCTTATGATATCATGAGTATTTAAAGACATTATATCTTGATGACAAACTCATGTTTCGGTTTTAAAATTTGATACTCATCTTTTGAAACATAAAACAGGTTATTATGATAAATTGAATCTCATGTCTTGGAATAATATGTTGTATTTTTGCCTTGACAATTTTTATGATAAAGTTTGGCTTTTGATTTTGATGAATCCATGTGAATCTTTTTGAATCAAATCCTTTAGAAAATACCATATACTTAATGTGATTTGACTTAATGATCATTAGAAATTTACCTTTTCATCTTAAATGTTGACATTTTGTTTTAAGGCAAAGGCATGCTTATAAGAAGCTAATCATATGAATAGAAATTTACAAGAACGAAATACAATCCTCTATCTTTTCGATTCTTCAATAAATTTATGCTTATTATGTATAAATTTATTGAATGTGATTTTTGAGGATGATTTTAGATTTAAAAATGCTTGATTTGTATTTATGACATAAGATACATCTTAAATATGAATCATGCTCTATCTCGCTTAATTCATTTTGTTCTCCTATAATTTATTTTTCCTTACTAAAAAGGAGAACCTTCCAAATGAATATGCTTGATAATTTGTGTTATGAGATTTAGCCTTTATGTCTTGAATATTTATGTTTATTTTTTATTCGACATCAAAAGGACAAAGGCATGCTCATATGAAATATTAATGCATGTTTCTTGAAATCTTTCCATCTCTAAAGTTTTTGATTTTTGATGAAAGACAAGTGATAAATTCATTTATGATATTTTGTAAATCACTAAAATTACGAATGAGATTTTGATGATACGGTAATGACTTTATTCATGTTATGAATCTCAAAAATAATAATTTGATTATGAGTCTTGAGTTGATGAATTGAGCTTGAATGATATTTTTTTATGATTCTTGAATTTTTTGGAATTATGACTTGTTAAGACATATTTAATGCTTGAATCAAGTTCCAAAAGATTTCATTTTGCTATAAAGAAATTTTATTGAAATCATGATCTTGACAACTATAACTTGAAGCTCTTTATAAATCAAGATCGTTTATCATGCTCCTTCCATTTTATCAAAAGAAAATTCCTTAAATGAAATGTAACTTGTCTTTTGATTTCTCGGAATTCAATACTTGAATTTTTATGAATTTGTGTCTTGATTCTTATGAAATGTGATCTTGGTAAAAATTCTTATGTATGAATCAAGATCTTGTATTTGATCTCCTAAGACTTCCACTTGTTATTTCCTAAAAAGGAGACTTGTCAAAATGTTTCGTGAACCTTTTGATTTATGACTTTTGGATTCATGACTCAAGATTGAAGATTGAAACATTATATGCTAAAATTGATTTTTTATTGTTTCAATACTTCCTTGAATGTCTTATGTGATGATTGAAAGTTTGATGAAAAAGAAATGTGCTTAATATTTGAATCATTGATTCATTCTTTTATCATGGCTTAAAAATGAATGAAAAGAAAATATGTTAGCACTTGTAATCATGATTTGATCCTTAATATTGATATACTTTTATATATCATGATTCTTGGTTGTATGACATTTATCTTGAATTAAAAATTGATAAATATGAATCTAGATCTTGCTAAAATGAAAAGTTATGAATCATGGATGATATCTTTTGGTTTTGATTCTTGTTGAATTTACATATTGATATCCTTCATGACATGATTTCTCATGTTTCAATACCATCTTGTATGCATCATGTGATGATTGATATATTGATTGATGCAAATTTTTCATTGGTTCCTCCCTTCTTTTCGATATTGATAAAGGGGGAGAAAAATTGTTAACTTATGTATCAAAAGAAAAAATTTGCTAGCTTAAACATTGAGTAGTTAAATGTTGCTATCTCAAGAAAGGCAAAAATCTTGCTCAACTTCGCTTTTTTTTTTCAACAAAATTGCTTGCATCCTTGTTACAAATTATTGTTGAATCTCATGCAAGATTATTTGTAGTATTAATCCTCCCTTTCTTTTTGATATTGATAAAGGGGGAGAAGGCTTTTGTTAGATTGCATATTACAAATGAATGCAAAAGTCCTAACATGCAAATAAAGCAAAACTTGCAAGCTTGCTCTTCTCAAAAGAGAAGAAAGAAATTACAAAATTGCATGCATATTACAAAAGAAGTCAAGAAAATGCACATATTTGAATACAATTTGCTTGTACTTCTCAAAGGAACATAGAAAAACTTGCTATCATCACGACTAGTGCTATCTTGCCTATTATGATAAACTTGCAATGCCTAAATGTTGTATAATGTGATTAATAGCTAGTGTGTTGTCAAATTTACATATCCTTGAAAACTAGCTATAATGCTACTCCTTTTTGTTGATGACATAGGGGGAGAAGTAGATTGATGACTTCATGCAATGTAATGATGCTAGAATATTTTATATATTTGCATGATGGTTTGTAAATTCTCATAACATTGTGATGAATGTTGCTTGGATTTGGGATAATCCAAGTGTTCTATCAATGACATATTGATAGGGGGAGTTTGTGTTAAACTCCGAGGAGTTATGGATAACTCTGTCAATCATCAATTAGTTGTCATCATCAAAAAGGGGGAGATTGTTGAATCTCGGATTTTGATGACGAAACTAATTGGGTGTGTTTTGTTGTTTAACTGCGTGTTGAGTTACGCAGGTCTACTATCGATCAAGATTAGACAGTTGATGCTGGAGGAATTGATGTTGTGCCGGAAGTAATCATGTCAGGATATTGGATGTTGAGACGGAGGTTCGGTCAACTATTGGCAGGAGGCTTCGTACGTCGGGCATCGGGCCAAGAAGTGCGGAGTTGCGCCATGGATATCGGGGTTGCAGAGGTCAACTGCCGATTGGGCAACAAGCCGCTAGAGAGGGCGATGTACCGAAGGATCGGACGAAGTGTCGACCAATGATGTGCCGGGCAACTGAATGTCAATTCTCATTGTAATAACTGTCTAGATCGAAGTAGAGTATTTGGTGTTTGTTTGTGCAGAAGTAACTACGAAAGGGATGAAGACGTAAAGCGAAACCAAGGGTCAAAGTCAAGTGCAATGGATCGTTGGGAGTTCGAGAGTTTGACGGAAGTCCGAAGATTCATCGGAAGTTCACGGAGCTTGCCAAGAAAGATCGGAGCTTGCCAAAGAAGCTCGGGGGAGCTCGCTAAAATTATCGTGGAGTCCGAGAGATTGTCGGGAGTTCGCAGGATGGTTTCCGAGGGATCGTCGGAAGACCGCCGGAAGTTCGCCGGAAGCTCGTCGGAAGAAGACTTGACTTGCAGACTTTGTAATAGCTTAGGAATGCCTTTAATTTCGTAGTTAGTACATCAATTTGGGTTAGGATTAGAGGTTAATCCTTTAACCCAAGTATGGGCCCATTGGCCCTTGTTCGGAACCGGTTTGGGCCAAGTTTTCGGCCTAAACCAAATGTAGATTTATGCTGGGCGATGGAGCCCAGCAGCCAATGTGCCCAGCAGCATGTGTGCATGCATGCATGCATGCTGGGCTACGTGCATGCATGTTGGGCGGTAGCATCGCCAGCAGCATGCGTGCTGCTATGTGCATGCATGCTACGTGCATGCATGCTGGGCGGTGGCACCACACAGTAACTTGTGTGCTGGGGCGGTAGCACCGCTCGGCCATCAGAGCTGTGCGGTAGCACCGCTTGGTGGGGCGTAGCAGCGATCACCGCCGGCTCTTGTAGCTCGCTCATCAGAGCCAACAAGATAGCATCGCTTGGCTGGGGCGGTGGTACCGCCCCTGTGTGTCAGTCAGCAGACTGACATAGGCGGTGGCACCACCTCGACACCGCTCGACGACACCGCTGAGCAGGAACTCAATTTGATTTCAAATTTAGAGCCTAAATTTGAATCTACTTTGGATCTATAAATACCCCCACTTTTCTCAGCTGAAAAGAAACCCTTTAAGAGCTAGATTTTGAAAATAAGTCTTGGGAAAGTCTTGTTCTTCATTTGCTTAAGTGTTCACCTCATTTCGTTCTTCTTGTGAAATCTTGTAAGAGTGTGAACCACTTGTAAAGGGTTGTAAGAGGGGTATTTGGTCCTTCCCCTACAAAAGGATTTGCTAGTGGAAGTTGGGAGCCTTATCGGAGAAGGTTTCGGAAGTGGATGTAGGTCACTTTGACCGAACCACTATACATCGCTGCGTCTTGATTGTGTGAGTGTTTAAATTTTTGTTTTACTTTGCTGCAAGCCTTTACTTTACTTGCTCCACTTCCTTTTTATCTTTGTACGCATGCTTTAAAGTTAGAACGCAAAAATCGATTTCAAACGAAACGTTGCTTTCATCATACGAAGTTTCCAAAGCTTGTTTTAAATCGTTGAAAAATCTATCGTTTTATCCGCTGCACTAATTCACCCCCCCTCTTAGTACCGCTCGATCCCTAGCATTTATGGCTTCATTTTTGAAAGCCAATTGAGTCTATAAATACCCCTCTTTTCCCAGTTGAGAAAGCACCTTTTGAGAAGTTGAAAACTAAATCAAAGCTATAGCAAAGTCTTGTTTTAATAGCTTAAGTGTTCACCTCCCTCTTTCTTTATGAAAAATCTATAAGAGAGTGAACCACTTGTAAAAGTTTATAAGAGGGGTATTTGGTCCTTCCCCTTCAAGAGATTTGATAGTGGAAGTTGGGAGCCTCATCAAAGGAGGCTTCGGAAGTGGATGTAGGTCTTTCCACCGAACCACTATACATCGTTGCGTACTTTGGCTATGAGTTTTTAAATATTATGCATCTTATCTTTACTTAGTTGTAAATCACTCGGTTTTCTTCTCCGTACTCTCAATTGCATTCACTCGAACTATTCTAGCTAAATCCTTTTTTCGTCGGATCGAAATTTCTATACGAATCAACTATCTCCGAAATCGGTTTCAAGTTTACAAGATTTAATCCGTTACACTAATTCACCCCCCCCCTCTCTTAGTGCCGCTCAGATCCTAACACAGGCTTGATCATATTAGGATATGGTCCATGATCATCTAGTGTGATTGCTCATGTGATGTGTGATTGTTTATATATCTACTAGATATATATATTTGCATGTGATGTAGATATATATTTAAATATGTATGTGTGTGACATATTATAATAGGAGACCAAATAAACAATCCCCTTTCTTGATAATATTAAGTTGGTAAACATGAAGCAATTAGATTAACCCACATGGCCTTCCATTGTTATAGGTCGGAATCAATTTCCGGTGTAGGCTGAGTTGGTCGAGTCCCTCGAGACTCACCTATATCATGATTCACTATCTTATCTACGATATAGAGATGTCACCGGTGACATGAGGATATGGTATGCTTGGTCGAGTCCCTCGAGGGTATATCATCGAATCAGACTCATTTTGTAACGATGGTGATGACTTAACCAAACATCATAGTTAGTCAAGTCCCTCAAGGCCATGGTGGTTCGGAGGTCGAACAGGACGGGAATCACAAGGAGTTGTGATCGGTAAGAGTTGCCTACCTTTTGGGCTTAGTGTGATTGGTCGAGTCCCTCGAGGTTATATTAAGATGCCAATTGGATCCTGATCCCCACTAGAAGTCTGACGAAAACTTCTGTTTCACGTGCTGAGGGTGTCGCATGACTCGCTAAAAAAATAGTGGGAGTACATCAAAATAGAAGTCCATATCTTGATTATTTATATTTCTACAAAATCTGCATGTTATTTATGTTACATCTTTATTTTTTGAAAATATCGCTATTAGACTCTCTATGTGGCATACTTGATGCCAACCACCTCATTAGTCAAAATTATATGGATTGGCTCCGTAAGCTGAGAATCATTCTCATGATAGAGAAAATCACATATGTCCTTGAAATAGTGATGCTTATGCCCAAGGAAAGGGGAAGTGAGGATGAGATCGCTCACTACGTGAAGTACGCAGATGACTCCACTCTTGCTCAGTATTATATGTTGGGCTTCATGACTCCCGAGTTATAGAGACAACATAAAAAGATGGATGGCAGATCTATACTCCTGCATCTCCTCAAATTATTTGAGGAACAGGGAAGAACTTAACGATATGAGATATCGAAGAGTCTCTTCCATACCAGGATGACTGAGAGGAGACTGGTTTAGAACCATGCCCTTAAGATGATTGAGTGGATAGAGACACTCACAGGTCTAGAAATGATCCTAGAGGATAACCTGTGTGTGGATCTTATGCTTCAATTACTACTCGATTCCTTTTCATAGTTCTTTATGCTGGTAAGACCAAAAAGAAAAGGAACATAAAAAAGTCTCTTGAGAAGGGCAAAGGGTAAGGATAGATCGGGTAAAGCAAAGGTTACTAAGAAGACCTAGAAGAGGACAAAAGTCAGTGCTTCCACTATGGCAAAGACGGGCATTGGAAGAGGAACTGCAAAGAGTATATTGCAGAGAAGGTGAAATAGAAGCTTATAGAAGCTTCATATATGCATTCATGATTAGTCTCTATTTGTCAGACTCATATGATAACATATAGGTATTAGATACCGATAGTGTTTATCATATCTATAGTTTGTTGTAGGTTCTGGTAGGACCTAGGAGATTGATGAGAGGCAAGATGGACCTCAAGATGGGCAATGAAGCAAGAGTTGCTACTACTGCTATTGGTGAGGTCATCCTACATCTGCCTAGTGGAGTTACTATTGCATTATATGTATATTATTTTATTCTCTTTATTATCAAAAACCTTATTTCTATTTCATGTTTGACATTGAATGGTTGTAAAGTAGTTTTTGAGAACAATAGTTGTTCAATTCTTAAGGATGATGAGATCATCACGAGAGGAGCATTATATAATAGTTTGATTATGCTAGACACTACTCAACATATCATGAATGTAAGTGAGTCCAAGAGGAAACGAGATAAGGTGAACAGTGCATACCTATGACATTATAGGCTAAGTTATATCCATGAGGGAAGGATTCAAAAGTTGTTGACAGATGGATACCTAGATCTATTTGACTATGAGTCATATGTGACTTGCGAGTCTTGCTTTCGTGGAAAGATGACCAACTCTCCATTTAGTAGAACTGGAGAGAGAGCCATTGAGTTGTTGATACTTATATATAGTGATGTATGTGGTCCCATATCAACTCAGGCCATTAGTGGTTATTCCTACTTCATTATTTTCACTGACGATTTCTCTAGGTACGGACATGTGTTCTTGATGAAGTATAAGTTCGAAGCCTTCGACAAATTCAGGGAGTATAAGAATGAAGTAGAGGTTTAGACTAGAAAGAGTATCAAGACTCTTCGATTATATCGAGGAGGTGAGCACTTGAGTACAGAGTTCACCCAGTTCCTTAAGGACTAAGGGATTCTATCCTAATGGACACCTCCTTATACAGCCTAGCTCAATGACACTGTTAGACATGGTGTAGTCCATGATGAGTTTCATCGACCTACCCATCTCATTCTGGGGATATGCCCTAGAGTCCATAGCTTACCTTTTGAATAGAGTTCCAACTAAGTCAATAGTATCTACACCATATGAGATATGGAAAGGGAAGCCTAATCTTAAGGTTGTTAAGATTTGGGGCTGTCCTGTCCACATTAAGAGACACATACTCGATAAGTTAGAATCGAGGACGGAATGGTGTAAGTTCATGGGATACCCCAAGAAAACTTATGGGTATTATTTCTATCACCCCATCTTTGTAGCTAAGAGAGTAGTGTTCCTTGAGAAGGAACACATTCTTGGTGGAGACAGTGAGAGCATGATAGAGTTAAGCAAGGTTGAAGAATCCAACTCAAGTACCATTCCATAGCTAGAATCTATTCAGGTACCTAGCTCATAAGTTCTGACTTTATGTAGGTGAGATAGAGTATCCCATCCTCCTAAGAGTATGTGGGACATATTAGAGGAGCATGTATTGAGGATATTGATCCTCAGACCTACGAGAAGCCTATTACAAGTATAGACTTTGGGAAGTGGCAAGAAGTCATGAATTCAAAGATGGATTCCATATACTACAACTAGGTTTAGAACCTAGTTGATGCACCCGAGGGTATCGTATCCATTAGCTATAAATGGATCTTTAAGAAGAAGATCGGAGTAGATAGAAAGGTAGAGACTTATAAAGCAAGGCTAGTGGCTAAGGGGTATATTCAAAGGCAAGGTGTTGACTATGATGAAACTTTCTTACCCGTAACCATACTAAAATCCATTCGAATTCTATTAGCTATTGTAGCACACTATAATTATAAGATCTGACAAATGGATGTCAAAATCGCATTCCTCAATGGTAACCTCGAGGAGGTGTATATGATACAACCTAAGGGATTCATATCCAAGGACAGCCCAAATAAGGTGTGCAGTTTGCTTAGGTCCATTTATGGACTGAAGCAAGCTTCCCGAAGTTGGAACATAAGATTTGATGAGGCAATCAAATCTTATGATTTCGTTAAGAACGAAGATGAGTCTTATGTGTACAAGAAGGTAAGTGGGAGCACTATCACCTTTTTGGTGTTGTATGTGGATGACATCCTAATCATTGAGAATGATGTAGGAATGCTCTCAATGATAAAGGTTTGGCCATCTAGACACTTCTCCATGAAGGACTTAGGGGAAGCATCTTATATATTGGGGATTTGGATCTATAGAGATATATCCAAGAGGAAGCTTAGCTTGTCTCAGTCCACGTACATAGACAATATTGTCAAAAGGTTTGACATGAAAAATTTTAAGAGAGGTCTCAAACCGATAGACATAGGCTATCACTTTCTAGGAGTATGTCCCCAAAGACTCTTGAAGAAAGGGTAGATATGGATAGGATACCCTATACCTCAGCGATAGGGTCTATCATGTGTATTATGCTATATACCAAGCCTAATATAGCATATACTCTGAGTGTCACGAACAAGTATTAGGCAGATCTAGACTTGGAGTACTAAAAAGCAGTAAAGTATATCCTTAAGTACTTGAGAAGGACTAAGAATCTTTTATTGATATATAGAGAAAGTAGCCTCAAGATTGAGGGCTTTACAGACTCGAGCTTCTAGTTTGATATCGATGATGGCAAGTCTAATTTAGGGTATGTATTCATTCTGAATGGAGGAGCAGTATGCTGGAAGTATTCCAAGCAAGACACTACTATTAACTTGACCAAAGAGAGGCGTAATACATTACTGCGGTACAGGTAATAAAGGAAGGAGTCTAGATGAATTAGTTTATCATAGATTTGAGAGTCGTGCCATGCAGCGAGGAACTAATTCCCTTATATTATGACAACTATAGGGCAATTACTCAAATAAGGGAATCCGGGTCTCATCAGAAGTGTTCTGAGGAGGTTCTAGCTTATTAGAGAGATCATGACCCAAAAAGATGTAGCAGTGGAAAGAGTTTCATCCGAAGATAACATTGCAGATCCACTTACAAAGCTATTAACTCATATTGTCTTTGCGCGTCACAAAGGTCTGATGGAGATTAGACATATAAGTAATTGACTTTAGGTCAAGTGGGAGATTGCTAATTATAGGTGCCCTACAAGCCAATCACATGAGTGATGGCACCTATAACACGTTGCGTAAATATCTTTGCTTATGATTATTGACATTTTCTCACATTATCTAGATATATATTATGATGTCCTTGGATCTGTGCAATGAGAATCGGATTATGATGAGATCACGATAATGAGACCGATTCACCTTTAAACACAAACCCTAAATAATCTCGGCCATAAGTTACTCGAGAGGGATATCGAGATAACTAGATAGACTGGTGTGCTATATACCCATCCATATGATGGAGAAGGCTGGTCTCATAGCTACTTATGTGAGGACACTAAGGATACAATGCAGGTACTCATTGGAGAATGAGTTCACTGATTGATCCACTTACGAAATACTAGATGGTCATTGATACCTCACATCGGACAACGATTCTGTAGTCTCAGTAGTGTATCTAGTCCTTAGACTTGAGATACCAAGGATGTCCTGTATGAGTACTCCACTCTTGATACCAGACTTATAGGCTTAGAAGTTTCAGATCTAGTATAGCCAATTATTGGGAGTAGCAGCCAACCTTACGAGGGCAATTAAGTGTCAATAAAGGATCATCCACTCTCGGTATCATGAGAAAAATATCCTATGTGTTCTTGCTCAAGCAAATCCCTGGCCAGGGTCATTCAGATTGAGAGAGAAAAAGTTCTCCGGGAGAATCTGACTAGAGCAAGACTCGATTGGAAACCGCATGGGCTTGATAGAACCATGCTCGATATACGCTCTCTAGGATATTAAATAGATGAGGGACTACAGGCACATGGTAACTGAGGATAAATAGGTCCAAAGGATTAGATTCCCCTGTATCGTTTGGGAACTGTAGCGTAGTGGCCTAGTACGTCCACAGTCGATGAGTTGAGTGAATAATTATAGAGATAATAATTCATTGAGTAAGAAGGAGTTTTGATAGGTATGACTCATGGCCAGCTTGATATTCGGCCTAGAGGGTTACACATATATGGTAAGTGTTGCAACGAGTAGAGGTTCAGATATGAGATATCCGTCGGAGCCTTTATCTTATTGGATATCTAATAAGCTCATATATTATTGGATCTCATGGATGAGATCCAATAAGAGCTAGATTACTGGGAAGAGACCCATTGATCTAAGAGACTTGGGTAATTGGATAGAGATTCAATACCTAATAGGGTTAGATCCATTAGGGTTGATAGGGAGCCTCTATAAATATGAGGGAACCAAAGGCTCATATGTTGAGGGTTTTTCTTGGTAGCCACCTTCTATTCTCCTCTCCCCAAGAGAGGAGCATCGTTGTAGTCTCTACCGTATGGATACCGCTAGAGAGGAGGACGCTTGACCTCCTTCATCCTCCCCCATGGATCTGTAAGAATCTCATGGATATACGATCTCCCTAGGTACTATCGTTTCTTTTGCACACTCGGTTTTCAAATTTGCAGATTTGTTTTTGATATGCTGATCTTCGCACGATGACGGAACCTTTTGTAGAAATCTAGGATTTTTGTTTTTTATTTTTTCGCTACACATAAGATGTCGCCCCCTGGATTTTCCAACATATTACCGCTAGAGAGGAGGGCACTTGAACTCTTTCATCTAGTCCCATAGATCTACAAGAAAATAGGGATATATGATCTCCCTAAGTAATTTTCTTATGCATAGTTTTTCGGCTTCATAGGTTTTTGCGTACTAACTTTTGCACGACGATAAGAACCCTTTTTCTTGCGAAAAATCTATGATTTTTGTTTCTGTTCTTCTGCTGCACATATGATGTCACTGTAGATTTCCAAACAGTGGTATTGGAGTCATGTTGCTCATGCAAAAGATTGGGTTTTGAATTATGTGTGTTGTGTTCAATCACGTAAGAATTGTTTTACATGATTGCTTCAAATTTTTATCATAGATATCAAATCTGTGCTACAACTTTTTTCTTTATTATAAGGTATTTCACAAAGGGCTTTTGATATTAAATATGTTAGCATAAAAAGGAAGAAAGGGCAGCAATTGTTGCTACCCCTTAGATTGGCCAAAGACTGCTTGCAGCCTTAGCCAAGAGCCCTTCTTGCTACCCTTGACCTGGCGAAAAGCAGCAGGAATGAGAGCAGTAAGGCTGCTCTCAAGCAGCTGCATGGTAGCCAGTGTAGCTAGGCTTCCTAGATGCAAAGGGCACCTTTGACAGCCAGGAGTCTTGGCTGCATGGGACAAGCAGGCGGCTAGGTTTCCTAGCCGCCCAAGGCTACCCTACAGCTAGGATTTCCTTGCTGCAAGGGGCTCCTTTGTGGCTAGAGTTTCTTAGCTACATAAGGCAGCCCTATGGTCTAGGTTCATGACCACAAGAGAGTCCTAGGTAGTTAAGATTTCCTAGCCACATAAGGGACTTCTTACCATATGGGGGCACCCTATGGTAGGGTACCCCAAAGGGCAGTAAAAAAATTAATTAAATAGTTTAATTAATTAATTAATATTATTATTATTATTATTATTATCTAGTAGTCCTACATGATAATGATGTGCACATGCGATATATGATATAGATGGATGATCATAGATCGTGTGATGTACATGTACATATAATAATTATTATTATTATTGGGGCCTACGAACCTTCATTTTTTTTCTCGTTTATTGTCGGGCCACTGTGCTTGTGATTAAGTTGTAATTACATGAGAAAGTACGATGGGAGAGTGGAAGCGATAGCGGGACCCATAAAGTCTAGACGGATGATCGTAACATATGGAGATGCGTCGAGATGTGATGGAACTGACAAGGATGAGATGGATGAACACAGGGCAAAGAGATGTGCCGCAACACACATAGATCTTGATGTGAGTTATTGGGCCCACTGGCTCGGGCTTGATCACATTAGGATATGGTCCATGATCATCTTATATAATTACTCATCTGATGTATGATTATCTATGCACCTACTAGATATGTATATATGTATATATATTTGCATGCGATGTAGATATATATTAAATATATATGTGTGTGACATGTCATAGGAGACCAAATCAAAAAAATTTCTCTCAATAATATTAACTCAGTAAATGTGAGATAATTAGATTGACCCACGTCGCTTTCAATCATTATAGGTAGGGATTGATTCCCAATGTATGTTTAGTTGGTCGAGTCCTTCGATGGTCACCTATATTATGATTCACTATCTTGCCTATGATATGGAGATATCACCGATGACCTGAGGACATAGTATGCTTAGTTAAGTCTCTCGAGGCTATATCATCGAATTAGACTCATCTTGTAACGATAGTGATGACTAAACTAAACATCATGGTTGGTCGAGTCCCTCGAGGCCATGATAGTTCGGAGGCTGAACAAGATGGGAATCATAAGGAGTTATGATTGGTAAGAGTTGCCTACCTTTATGGGCTTAACGTAATTGGTTGAGTCCCTCGAGATTACGTTAAGATGCCGATTAGATCCTAATCCCCACTAGAGATCCATCAAGGGTCTTCGATTCACATACCAGAGGGAGTTGTGTCTTTCACAAAAAAATAGTAGGAATAGATTAAGATAGAAGTCATTATCTTAATTACTTATTTTTTATAAAATCCGCATGTTATTTATTTTTGCTATATTTTTATTTTAGAAAAATATCACTTTCGAATCCTTTATGTGGAATACTTGATGTCAACTGTCTCACTAGTCCAAACTATACGGATTGGCTTCGTAACCTGAGAATCGTTCTCATAGTAGAGAAAATCATGTACGTCCTTGATATAGTGATACCTATGCCTAACGAAAAAAATAGTAATTGGTTGAGTCCCTTGAGATTATATTAAGATACCGATTAGATCCTGATCCCCACTAGAGATCCATCGAGGGTCTTCGATTCACATACCGGAGGGAGTTGTGTCTTTCACAAAAAAATAGTAGGAATAGATTAAGATAGAAGTCATTATCTTAATTACTTATTTTTTATAAAATCTGCATATTATTTATTTTTGCTATATTTTTATTTTAGAAAAATATCACTTTTGAATCCTTTACGTGGAATACTTGATATCAACTATCTCACTAGTCCAAACTATACGGATTGGCTTCGTAACCTGAGAATCGTTCTCACAGTAGAGAAAATCATGTACGTCCTTGATATAGTGATACCTATGCCTAACGAAAAAAATAGTAATTGGTTGAGTCCCTCGAGGTTATGTTAAGATGCCGATTAGATCCTGATCCCCACTAGAGATCCATCAAGGGTCTTCGATTCACATACTAGAGGGAGTTGTGTCTTTCAAAAAAAATTGTAGGAATAAATTAAAATAGAAGTCATTATCTTAATTACTTATTTTTTATAAAATCCGCATGTTATTTATTTTTGCTATATTTTTATTTTAGAAAAATATCACTTTCGAATCCTTTACGTGGAATACTTGATGTCAACTGTCTCACTAGTCCAAACTATACGGATTGGCTTCGTAACCTAAGAATCGTTCTCACAGTAGAGAAAATCATGTACGTCCTTGATATAGTGATACCTATGCCTAACAAAAAAAATAGTAATTGGTTGAGTCCCTCGAGGTTATGTTAAGATGCCGATTAGATCCTGATCTCCACTAGAGATCCATCGAGGGTCTTCGATTCACATACCAGAGGGAGTTGTGTCTTTTACAAAAAAATTATAGGAATAGATTAAAATAGAAGTCTTAATTACTTATTTTTTATAAAATCCGCATGTTATTTATTTTTGCTATATTTTTATTTTAGAAAAATATCACTTTCGAATCCTTTACGTGGAATACTTGATGTCAACTGTCTCACTAGTCCAAACTATACGGATTGGCTTCGTAACCTGAGAATCGTTTTCACAGTAGAGAAAATCATGTACGTCCTTGATATAGTGATACCTATGCCTAACGAAGGGGCAAGCAAGGATGAGATCGCTCGCTACGTGAAGTACATAGATGATTCTACTATTGTTCAATGTTACATGTTGGCATCTATGACTCCTGAGTTACAGAAATAGCATGAAAATATGGATTCCAATTCTATACTCCTACACCTCCGCAAATTGTTTGAGGAGCAAGGAAGAACTCAGCAATATGAGACATCAAAAAGTCTCTTCCGTGCTAGGATGACTGAGGGGATACTGATTCAGAACCATGTCTTTAAGATGATTGAGTGTATAGAGAAATTCATAGGTCAATGGTGTATCCAAAAAGAGGAATCATATACTGTTAGACATGATGCGATCCATGATGAGTTTCGCTGACCTACCCATCTCATTCTAGGGATATGTCATAGAGACTACAACTTACCTTCTAAATAGAATTTTAATTAAGTCGGTGGTATCTACTTCATAAGAGATATAGAAAGGGAAGAAGCCCGATCATAAAGTTGTTAAAATTTAGGGCTATCCTACCCACGTCAAGAGACATAACTTTGATAAATTAGAATCCATGATGAAATGGTGTAAGTTCATGGGATACCCTAAGGAAACTTATAGGTATTATTTCTATCATCTCGAGGACCAAAAGGTCTTTATAGCCAAGAGAGCAATATTGCTTGATAAGGAATACATTCTTGGTGGAGACAGTGGGAGTGTGATAGAGTTGAGAGAGGTTAGAGAACCTAGCTCAAGCACCATTCTACAACTAAAGTCTGTTCAGGTACCTAGTGTCATCTAGTTCAAGACTCTTTAATTAGATCGATAAGGTGAGTACTTGAGTATCAAGACTCTTCGATCAAATCGAGAAGGTGAGTACTTGAGTACAAAATTCACCTAGTTCCTCAAGGACCATGGGATTCTATCCCAGTGGACACCTCCTTATACACTTCAGCTCAATAGTGTATCCAAAAGGAAGAATCGTACACTGTTAGACATGGTGCGATCCATGATGAGTTTCACTGACTTACCCATCTCATTCTCGGGATATGCCTTAGAGACTACAGCTTACTTTCTAAACAAAATTTCAACTAAGTTGGTGGTGTCTACTCCATATGAGATATAGAAAGGGAAGAAGCCCGATCATAAGGTTGTTAAAATTTAGGGATGTCCTACTCACGTCAAGAGATATAACCCTGATAAGTTAGAATCTTGGATGAAACATTGCAAGTTCGTGGGATACCCTTAGGAAACTTATAGGTATTATTTCTATTACCTTGAGGACCAAAAGGTCTTTGTAGCCAAGAGAGCAATATTTCTTAAGAAGGAATACATTCTTGGTGGAGACAGTGGGAGCATGATAGAGTTGAGCAAGGTTGGAGAACGTAGCTCAAGAACCATTCCATAACCAGAGTCTATTCAAGTACCTAGTGTCACCTAGTTCAAGACTCTTCGATCAGATCGAGGAGGTGAGTACTTGAGTATCAAGACTCTTCAATCAGATCGAGGAGGTAAGTACTTGAGTACAAAATTCACCTAGTTCCTCAAGGACCATGGGATTCTATCCCAGTGGATACCTCTTTATACACTTTAGCTCAATAGTGTATCCAAAAGGAGGAATCATATAATGTTAGACATGGTGCGGTCCATGATGAGTTTCGCTGATCTACTCATCTTATTCTAGGGATATGCCCTAGAGACTACAGGTTACCTTCTAAATAGAATTTCAACTAAGTTAGTGGTGTCTACTCCATATGAGATATAGAAAGGGAAGAAGCTCGATCTTAAGGTTATTAAAATTTAGGGCTCTCCTGCCCATGTTAAGAGACATAATCCCGATAAGTAGGAATCCAGGATGAAACGGTGCAAGTTTGTTGGATATCCTAAGGAAACTGATAGGTATTATTTTTGTCACCTCGAGGACCAAAAGGCCTTTGTAGCCAAGAGAGCAATATTTCTTGAGAATTAATGCATTCTTGGTGGAGATAGTGGGAGCGTGATAGAGTTGAGCGAGGTTGAAGAACCTAGCTCAAGCACCATTCCACAACTAGAGTCTATTCAGGTACCTAGTATCACCCCTCCCCCCCTACCCGAATTTATTGCATTTAAGACGCGTGACCCTATCTTAAATCAATAATATTATAGTTCATCAACAATCCAATCCATGTTCCAAACTAACAATTTGAGGATACTAAGAACCTAATAATTCACACCCATAAAACCTATGCAATTTATAATCATATACCATTTCACTCAATGATTCATAAAATCCAAAGCCAACTCAACTAAGCATTAACAACATCATAAATTTATAAGTGTGGGAATACATACAATCACAAAACTAATATTTACCATAAGTTCATATCATTTTACCAATTAGACTTATCATTTCAAAATCTTGAACATAAGAGGTCCTTTAAACTTTAAAACCCATAAGTTTAGATTTATCCGTAACATTTTATCCGATGCAAAGTGTACTTATATAACAAAAACCTATCAACTAATAAAGATCTGCCTAAAATCTTCTAGCTTTTGATTGCTTCAGCCCAAATCTAGGTTTTTAGTGAGTGACAAACTAACTTGAAAATTTTATATAGCGATGGAGTGAGCATAAAGAGCTCAGCAAGTGACTAATATTTCTATGGAAAAAAGAGGATAGTTTTCAAATAAACTTGATATCAAAATGCAAGACAAGAGAAATACAAAAGTTCATAGATATCATCTTATTAGATGCAAAATCACAAGGGTTATTTCATTCGAATCATACTTTATTCATAACAATTGAGGAGAGAAAATTGGAGCATATCATTAGTATAGGAAGCACTTAGGCATGTATCAAATAGCAAATGAAGCATTTAGGCATATATCAAAGGTGTAAGATTGTTTAGGAGCATATCCATGACAAACGAAACTTTTTGGAGCATATCAATGATATATAAAATGTTTTGGAGCATATCAATGAAGTATAAAATGTTTTAAAGCATATCAAGGGTATAAGAAGTATTTCGGAGCATATCAGTGAAGTATAAAATGTTTCAGAGCATATCAAGGGCATAAGAAGTGTTTCAGAGCATATCAATAGCACACAAGACATTTCGGAGTGTATCAATGGCATATGAAATGTTTCAGAATATATCAATGGCATATGAAATATTTCAGAACACATCAATGACATATCAAATGTTTTGAAGCATATCAAAAGCATAAGAAGCATTTCAGAATATATCAAGGATATGCGAAATGTTTCAGAGCATATCAAGAGCAAATAAAATATTTCAAAACATATCAATGACATATTTTGGATTATATCAAGGGCAAATAAAATATTTCAGAACATAATAATGATGTATGAAATGTTTCGGAGTATATCAAGGGCAAATGAAACATTTTAGAATATAACAATGGTGTATGAAATGTTTTGGAATGTATCAATGACATATAAAATATTTTAGAGTATAACAATGGCAGATGAGACATTTTAGAATATATTTCGAAGCATAACAATGTCATATGAAATGTTTCAGAGTATATCAATGGCATATGAAACATTTCGGGGCAAATCAATGATGTATGAAATGTTTCAGAGTATATCAATTATTTATGAAACATTTCGGAACATATCAATGATGTATGAAATGTTTTGAAGCATATCAAGGGCAAATGAAATATTTTAGAATATATCAATGACGTATGAAATGTTTCGGAGCATAACAAGAGCATAAGAAGCATTTCAGAATATATCAATAATATATGAAATGATTTGGTATATATTTTGAAGCATAACAATGGTATATGAGATATCTCAGAGCATATCAGTATAACGAATAAGAAATAGAAGCTCAAATGTCATATCTGATATTGCATTCATTTCATTCTCATCCAAAGCGCACCTATAAATATATAAGCAATGTTTTGGATATCATATCAAAAATATAAAGGGGGCTACGGGACTATATATATAATATGGTTTATCCATTTCTAGATGACCACTAAACATAGGTCTCCCACATTTGGGAGCTCCATCCACCTACATTTGAGTAAAGTCAATGGGGGTCGGCAAAGTAATTGCAGGACTCTAAACACATACCCTTTACCATTTCTGGCAAAGGTCCAAATTATCCTACAAGACACTAAAGTACAAAAGGATAGTATAAACAATAAAATTGATATATATCGAAAGCACATGTGGAACAACGAGACATATATGCGCCTATACGAAATAATTCGATACCAACAGAAACCTTACATAAGAGATTCAGGTATATAAATAACTGAAGAACAAGAGTATACAAGAATTCAAGGCAATATCATAAAGGTCAAATTGAAGGAAGGATTTTAGCTTAAATCAATTTCTAAAGGGATGAAACAAAAATAGACAATATCGATAAAAGCTTGATTCTGGCAGAATTTGAAAGATACATTGCATGAACTATTTAAATAACCAAATATGCTCCAATTTGCTCAAAATAGGTGTCATTTGAAAGATATATCAATATAGTTTCAAATAAATCAAGTTTTGTATGAATTAGAGTCTCCAACAATGAGTTATAAATAATTTAGTAATCAAAGGTAAGAGAACATCATCTCTATTTAGCAAAATTTATAGAGATAACTGTTAGGTTCAGAGTGGCACTAAGAGGGGGGGGGTGAATTAGTGCAACGGATTAAACTGAATAAAGCTTAAAAACTGATTCCAGAGATTTGCTTAAGAACTTGATTCAGCAAAAGATACTTTAACTTGAAAATATTCAAGTAAATGAAATTGGAAGTAGGGAGAAGAAATCCAATCAGTTTGCAGCTTAAGAAATTTACAACGTAGAATTTTAAGTACTCACACAGCAAGTAAACGCAGCGATGTATAGTGGTTCGGTCAAATGACCTACGTCCACTCTTGAAGCCTCCTCCAATGAGGCTCCCAACTTCCACTACCAAGTCTCTTGAAGGGGAAGGACCAAACACCCCTTTATAGCCTTTTACAGGAGGTTCCCTCTCTTTACAGGATTTTTACAAGGAGAAGAAAGGAGGAGAACACTTGAGCAAATGAAAGCAGAAATTTGCTATAGCTTAAACTTAATTCTAACACTGCAAAGATCCCTCAACCAGCTAGGAGTAAAGGGGTATTTATAGAGCTTTTTGGGATTTAAAAATCCCGCTCAAAGAGGGGTCTCATCCGAAATTTCGGACTGTAGGCGATACTACCACTTGACATAGGTGGTTGCAACCACCTGTTAGGCGGTACCACCACCTGCCTGGGGTGGTGCTACCGCCCAGCCTACTGTCAACAGGCGGTGCTACCGCCGGCCCTTGCCAAAAACTGGATGGGCCTAACCTTCGACCCAATACAGCCCATTAAAGGCCCAATTGGCCCAATACAGGTCTAGACAGGATTAACACCTAGTATATACCCTAATTAAGTGCTAAGTATGAACTTTTAAAGCTAAATTAAACCGACACCATCAAGTTATCTTCCGAAGAGCTTTCCGACGATCTTCCGATGGACTTCCGACACTCCCTCGGATTCCTTCTGGCGGACTCCCAACAAGCTCCCGGATTCTATGGCGAGTTCTACGAGTCTTTGGCACCCTTCCGAACCTTCTCGGTGATCTCTGCGAACCTCCGACGATCTTTCTGGAGAACTTCCGAAACCTTCGGCAAGTCCCTGATTTCATCTCGGTTGGCTCCAGCAGCACTTCCGATGATCCTTCGGACTTTCGGTGGACTCTTGAACTTCCAGCAACTTGACTCCGGTAATTAGCTCTATCATAGTTAATCCTACACACTTATCTCAAAAATGGATTAGATCAAATAACCATCAATTGACTTCATCATCAAAATCTGAGATTCAACAATCTCCCCCTTTTTGATGATGATAATCAATTGATGACGGAGTTATTCTTAACTCCCCCTATTTATATGTCATATAATGAGAAAGTAAAAACATTTGAATTCAATCTCTTGAATTCAACCAAAACCGATAAGTTACTTGCGTTGAACTTATCATCATGCTCAATCAGCATGAGGTTTCATTTGTAAGCACTATCAAAGCATGACATTTAATTTCAAGTTGAAGGATGATAAACATTTATCATTTCATCAAAAGATACAAAAAATTTGAGATTACAACAAGGATCTCATGATTGAAAAAGCATAACACCATATCAGATAAGTCATGAGATGAAAACTTGTCATATCAATCGAAAGATGCCATTTGATAAATATGATATAATAGGAATCTTTCAACTATAAAATTCAATTGCAATGTGATGTGTTGCATTACTTTTGGGTTCATTGCAATGCTTTTTAAGGATTGCAACCTGTTTTTGACACAAAGCATGGCAAGAGCAATTGAATTGCAATAACAAATCTTATGAGACATTTTTCATTTCATTTACACTATATAAGTCATTTTTTAATACAATGCATGATATTTATCAAGTCATCAAATTATTTTGCTCATAAAGGCCACATTCAATAAGTCATCAATTTCACATTTTTCTCCCCATTTGTCATCAACAAAAAGGAGATAAATAAACTTGATGAAAGGGTGAAACTTGAAAAAAAATGACATAAGTGAGAGGAGTCATAAAGTCATTTTTTGATACAATGCATGATATTTATCAAGTCATCAAATTTTTTCAAAATATGTATAAGGATACATTATTGAAGCCAATCATCAACCATATCCATGAAAATTCATGATGAGATTCAACTTGTTATTTTTATGAAGGAAGAAGATATGAAATCATAAAAACTTGATTAGCACATGAATAAATATTTAAGAGCTTGATTTTTATGCAAAATCCATGACATTAATTTATGCATATGTCAAGCTTATATAATCAAAAGAAGGTGAAGATAGTATGAAGTTATACATACATCATTGAAAGACATGATTTTCATTGAAAGTGTAAAGGTGAAACTATCAAAATCAAAGTTTAAACGTTTTGAAAATCATGCACTATTAAATATTAGCACAAATTTAGCATGCCTAATTCTCTTCTAATGAAGTCAAATTGTTCTTCATTTAAGGGCTTTGTGAAAATATCCGCTAATTGGTGTTTTGTATCAATAAATTCTAGAGTTACATCATTATTAGCGATATGATCTCATATAAAGTGATGTCTAATATCAATGTACTTAGTTCTTGAGTGTTGAATGAAATTTTTGGTTAGACAAATAGCACTTGTGTTATCGCATTTTATTGGAATGTTTTTTAAATTAATTCCATAATCTTCTAAAGTGTTTTTCATCCAAACAACTTGTGCACAACATGCACTTCCAACTATATATTCGGCTTCCGCCGTAGATAATGCAATAAAATTTTATTTCTTGGATGTCCAAGAAACAAGTGCATATCCTAGAAATTAGCATGTTCTGGATGTGCTTTTTCTATCGATTCTACATCCGCCAAAATTAGCATCCGCATAAGCTTTTAAATCAAAATTGTCAGATTTTGGATACCATAATCCTAGATTAGGAGTTCCTTTAAGATACCTAAGGATTCTTTTAACAGCTTTAAGGTGAGATAACTTAGGATTAGCTTGGAATCTTGCACATAGACCTACACTAAACATGATATCAGGTCTAGTTGCAGTAAGATAGAGTAAGCTACCTATCATTCCTCTATATATTTTTTGATCAAAATTTTCTCCATTTTCATCCAAGTCTAACTTGGTGGAAGTACTCATTGGAGTGTTGATGGCTTTAGAACTATCCATGTTAAATCATTTTAACAGTTCAAATGTATACTTGGTTTGATTAAGAAATATTTCATCACTAAGTTGTTTAATTTGTAATCCTAAAAAGAAGTTTAACTCACCCATTAGACTCATTTCAAATTTATGACTCATACACTTAGCAAATGATTCACATTGTGATTCATCCGAAGAACCAAAAATGATATCATCAACATAAATTTGAACAATAAGAAAATTATTTTCAAAATGTTTAATAAACAATGTAGTATCAACCTTACCTTTAGTAAAATTATTTGAAATTAAGAAAGAACTAAGCCTCTCATACCAAGCCCTAGGGGCTTGTTTCAATCCATAGAGAGCTTTAGTTAATTTAAACACATGATTAGGAAGAAGAGAGTTTTCAAAACCGGGTGGTTGTTCAATATAAACTTCTTCAGAAATAAAGCCATTCAAAAAAGCACTTTTGACATCCATTTGAAAAAGCTTAAAGTTATTACTACTAGCATAGGCAAGAAGCATCCTAATGGCTTCTAATCTAGCCACAAGAGCGAAGGTTTCTTCGTAATCGATACCTTCTTATTGGTTGAAACCTTTGGCCACTAATCTAGCCTTGTTTTTAACTACGGTACCATATTCATCTTGCTTGTTTCTTAAGACCCATTTAGTATCGATAACTAAATGGTCACTTGGTCTAGGAACAAGCTTCCATATCTCATTTCTTTCAAATTGGTTCAATTCCTCTTACATTGTGATAACCCAAGAATTATCTTTCAAGGCTTCGTCAATGCTTTTAGGCTCGATGTGTCTCCTATGATTAACTCCTTGGGATGGACATCTACATACTTTCATTCCTTAGGTAAGGAGAATTTGGAAGAAGATGCTTCCAAGTTGCTATTTTGAGGAGAGGGTTCATTTAAATTCAAATTATCAAAACCAAAATCATCATCAAAATCTTTTTTCTTAAATTCAAAAATTTTATTAAAAACTACATGAATAGACTCTTCTATAACAAATGTTCTTTTGTTAAAAATATGAAAAGCTTTGGAAACAGAAGAATAGCTAAGAAAGATGCCTTCATCAGATTTAGCATTGAATTTTCCTAAAGCATCCTTTTTATTTAAAATAAAGCATTTGCAACCAAAAACTTTAAAGTAAGAAACATTAGGTTTTTTGTCATTCTATAATTCATAAGGAGTCTTGAATAGAGATGGTCTTATTAGAACCCTATTCATGACATAGCAAGCCGTATTAACGGCTTCGGCCCAAAAATATTTGGGTAAACTATGTTCATTTAATATGGTTCTTGCCATTTCTTGTAAATTTCTATTCTTTCTTTCTACTACTCCATTTTGTTGAGGATTTCTTGGAGTAGAGAAGTTGTGGTTATATCCATTTGATTCACAAAAATTTTGGAAGTCACGGTTTTAGAATTCACTACCGTGATCACTCCGAATTGATGAAATCATGAAACCCTTTTCATACTGAGTAAGTTTACAGAATTTAGAGAAACATTTAAAAGAATCACTTTTGTGAGCTAAGAAATAGGTACACGTGAATCTACTATAGTCATCTACAATCACAAAGGCATATTTGCTACCTCCTAGGCTTGTTGTGTCAATTGGTCTAAACAAATCCATATGAATCAATTGTAATGGTCTAGAGGTACTTATTTGATTTTTTGGCTTGAAGCTAGTTTTGATTTGTTTCCCTAGTTGACAAGCATCACATACTTTATTTTTAATAAACTTAACTTTAGGAATGCCTCTTACAAGGTTTTTAGATGTGATTTGAGAGATTAGTTTCATGCCAGCATGACCTATCTTCTATGCCAAAGCCAAGCATTATTATTCAAAGTTGAAAAACATATTTCACTACTAAGATCATCAAGATTAATAGTGTAGACGTTATTTTGCTTGATTACAATTATAGATGTATTGTTGTGTGGTTTTTTTACGATGCAAGCATTAGATTCAAATCTTACAATATAACCATTATCATATAATTGACTAATGCTCAAGAGATTATGTTTTAAACCATCTACTAATAACACATTATCAATTGAAAAGGTTAATTTGTTACATATAGTACCCTTGCCAATGATTTTACCCTTGTTGTTGTCTCCGAAGGTGAGAAACCCTTCGTCTTGGCTAGAGAGCTTAGAGAATTGAGATGGATCTCTGGTCATGTGCCTTGAGCATCTACTATCAAGGTATCATCTCTTGCTCCTAGCTTGTGTGGGTGTTTTTGTCTATAAGAAAGGATGGTTTTTAGGTACCCATTTTGACTTGGGTGCCTCAAAAACTGATCTACTAAATTTATCATTATTCAATGAGTTCCTAATTGATCCTTTAGGAACCCATACTAATTTATTTGGGCTAAGTTTCCTATATGGACATTTGTAAACAACATGTCCGGATTTGCAACAAAAATTGCATTTCAAATGAGAGGATACATGTAATGTTGGCCCTTTAATGAATGTGGTTTGAGTTCGGTGAGATCCACTCTCGAATCCAATTCCACATCTATTTCTGACATGTCCCTTATTAGCAAGGATCATGTCTAAGCTCTTGCTACCGACCTTAAACTTGTTTAAGGTCTCTTTGAGTAGCAAGTTCTCCTTTTTGATTGCTTCTAAGTGATTACACTTAGAGCATGGGAGTAGAGGGAGAGAATCATGCTTAAGACTCTTAAACTTATCTAGCAATAAAGTATGTTCCTTTTTTAAAGAATTGAAGCTTTTTGTAACAGTTCTACATTCATCAAATAATTCATGGAAAATAATTAAAAGCTCATCGAAAGATAAATCTTCATTAAGTAAATCACTTACCTCTTCTCCCAAAGCCATTAGAGTGAAGTTGGCCTCCTCTTTGATGCTTGCTTCTTCATCCTCGGAATCACTCGAGTCATCCCATGTAGCTTTTAATGCCTTCTTCTTCTTGAGTTGCTTCTTCTTGGCTTGGGGGCATTCATTTTTGAAGTGCCCCGGCTTCTTGCATTTATAACATATGACTTGGTCCTTTTTTTGTTCAAGTTTGTTCTTGAATTCATTTTTAAATTTGCCATTTTTAATGAATTTTTTAAATTTTCTAGTTAAGAGTGCAATGTCCTCGTCAAAGTCCTCATCACTTGATGTTCCTTTCAAGTGGTCTTCTTGAGTTCTTAATGCCATATACTTCATGTTCTTTGGAAGGGGGTTCTCTAGCTCATCATGAGCATGACATATCATTTCATAGGTCATTAAAGACTCTATGAGTTCTTCGATAGGAAAAGTTTTAAGGTCCTTAGCCTCTTGAATGGCCGTAACCTTTGGATCCCAACATTTCAGAAGGGATCTTAAAATTTTTGTTACTAATTCAAAATTATAAAAATTTTTACTAAGTGCCTTGAGTCCATTGATGACATCCGTAAAGCGGGTGTACATGTCTCCAATGGACTCACTTAGTTTCATTCGAAAAAGCTCGTAAGAATGCACAAGAATGTTGATTTTGGACTCTTTCACTCGGCTAGTGCCTTCATGAGTGATCTCAAGATTTCGCCAAATATCAAAAGCCGATTCACAAATTGATACGTGATTAAATTCGTTTTTGTCTAGTGCACAAAACAAGGCATTCATAGCCTTGACATTTAAAGCAAACACCTTCTTCTCCAACTCATTCCATTCGCTCATCGGAAGAGAAGATTTTTGAAACCCATTTTCAACGATATTCCAAAGCTCAAAATCCATAGAAATAAGAAAAATCCTCATACAAGTCTTCCAATATGTATAATCCGATCCATTAAACATAGGTGGACGAGTAATGGAGTGACCCTCTTGCATGCTAGAAAAGGCCATCTCTCTTGGGTTTTAAACCAAATATGAGAGTGAACCTCGCTCTGATACCAATTGTTAAGTTCAGAGTGGCACTAAGAGGGGGGAGGGGCGGGGGTGAATTAGTATAGTGGATTAAACTGAATAAAGCTTGAAAACCGATTCCAGAGATTTGCTTAAGAACTTGATTCCGCAAAAAAGACTTTAACTTGAAAATATTTAGGTAAATGAAATTAGAAGTAGGGAGAAGAAATCTGATCAGTTTGTAGCTTAAGAAATTTATGATGTAGAATTTTAAGTACTCACACATCAAGTAAATGCAGCGATGTATAGTGGTTCGATCAAATGACCTACGTCCACTCTTGAAGCCTCCTCCAATGAGGCTCCCAACTTCCACTACCAAGTCTCTTGAAGGGGAAAGACCAAACACCCCTTTACAGCCTTTTACAAGAGGTTCCCTCTCTTTATAGGATTTTTACAAGGAGAAGAAAGGAGGAGAACACTTAAGCAAATGAAAGCAGAAATTTGCTATAGCTTAGACTCAATTCTAACACTACAAAGATCCCTCAACCAGCTAGGAGTAAAGGGGTATTTATAGAGCTTTTTGGGATTCAAAAATCTCGCTGAAAGAGGGGTCTCATCCAAAATTTCAGACTGTAGGTGGTACTACCACCTGGCACTGGCGGTACTACCGCCTGACACACCTTTGCATGTGTTAGTGTGCTAGCGGTACTACCGCCTGACACAGGTGGTTGCAACCACCTGTCAGGCGGTACCACCGCCTGCCTGGGGCGATGCTACCGCCCGGCCTACAGTCAACAAGCGGTGCTACCGCCTAGCCTACGATCAACAGGCGGTGCTACCGTCGGCCCTTGCCAGAAACTGGATGGGCCTAACCTTCGGCCCAATACAACCCATTAAAGGCCCAATTGGCCCAATACAGGTCTAGACAGGATTAACACCTAGTCTATACCCTAATTAAGTGTTAAGTATGAACTTTTAAAGCCAAATTAAACTGGCACCATCAAGTTATCTTCCGAAGAGCTTTCCGGTGATCTTCCGGCGGACTTCCGACACTCTCTCGGATTCCTTCCGGCGGACTCCCAGCAGGCTCCTAGATTCTATGGCGAGTTCAACGAGTCTTTGGCACCCTTCCGAACCTTCTCAGTGATCTCCGCGAACCTCCGACGATCTTTCCATCGAACTTTCGAAACCTTCGGCAAGTCCCCGATTTCATCTCGGTTGGCTCCGGCAGCACTTCCAATGATCCTTCGGACTACCGGTGGACTCTTGAACTTCCAGCAACTTGACTCCGGTAATTAGCTCTATCATAGTTAATCCTGCACACTTACCTCAAAAATGGATTAGATCAAATAACCATCAATTGACTTCATCATCAAAATCCGAGATTCAATAATAACTAGAATAGATGTTTCGATATGCATTTATATCTCAAATCTTTCAATATTAGTATCAAAAGATAGATCTACAAGTTTAATTTCTCATAGAATAGAATTTGTAATAATTAGATTCTTAGACAGAGAGTTACAAATAAAAAAATACTAAAAGGTCAGAACCAATAGTCTTTGTTTTACAGATGTTATAGGGCTAGTTGAAATAGCAGTTTGGATAGGCATTTAGACTCTAAATTCAAATCTTATAGTAAAAGAATGATATTTGAGTCTATTTCTAGATAAATTTAGTTTTGTTAAAATCAGAGTTCGGCATAAAAAGTTATGGCTAGAACAATACAAAAAAGTTAAACTCTCGAAAAAATTTCAGATTCATAGTTTATTCCTAAATGTGAGAGATATCATATCAAAGTCAAATTCTTTCAAAAAAAAATTTAGAATTGAGATGAAATCAGAGTTCAAAATTTGTTATAGGATGAGGTTAGAATACTTGACTTAGAAAATTTTTGATTCTCAAATATGGGAGAATTGATGCAAAACCTTAAGTCATAGCAAAACTTCTTCTCCTCCTTCAATTCCTTTTCTCTTCTCTTCTCAAGTCTACGTTGCAGCAAGTTTCCCTTCATTGTTAAGCTTTCCTTTAATTTCGCCTCTAATTTCTTAGATTTGGCTGATGCAAAGATAGTAAGGTGGCAAGCATGCATGATGGAAGCTTGTGTCAACCATAGAACAAACATAAGTGGTACCATCCTCAGGTTAGCTAGTGACACATGTTCTCCATTTATTTTTTTTAACTTAATGTAAATCTTTTATAAATTATATCCAATTTTTAAGATTCACACTTTGGTCCCTAGCAATAAATTTTTAATATAATATTATTTAGTGCAAAAGAACTATTATACAATCTTCATATTTACAAATAGGTCCTTACATTACAAACAAGCCCTTACAAAATGTTTAAAAATAAGGGATGTTACACCTAGCACACAAGTTCCAACTTTATATAGGTTTGGTAGAGTATCTCATCCTCTTAAGAGATATGTGGGACATATCAGAGGCGAGGATGTTGAGGATATAGATCCTTAAGACCTACGAGGAGGCTATTACGAGTATAGACTCTGGGAAGTGGCAAGAAGCCATGAATTCAGAGATGGATTCCAAGTACTCCAACAAGGTTTGGAACCTAGTTGATGCACCTGAGGGTATTATATCCATTGGTTATAAGTGGATCTTCAAGAAGAAAATCGGAGTAGATGAAAAGGTAGAGACCTATATGTTAGGATCGCAATCGGCACTAAGAGGGGGGGAGGGGGTGAATTAGTGCAGCAATAAAAATGTTTGATTTCGAAAAACTTTGTATGATGAAAGCCTTCAACGATTAAGTCTGTATCAAAAATGCTTTAAACTTACGAGAGTAGTGAGCAAGTAAAATGATTTACAGTAAAGGTAAATGTTAGGACTGTAGCTATGAGAGTCCTAATTGATAAGGGCATTCATGTAAATCCTATCTAGCCGACCCATATTAAAGAGATGAAGAGGCCGGCTAGGTTAGGGTTAGGTTGCTTCTTAGAGAAGGAGTCTTATTAGAAGTAGGAGTCCTATTAGAGAAAGAGTCCTATTAGAAGTAGGAGTTACTAGAGAAGGAGTCCTAATTAGAATTAGGAGTTGGGGTTTAGAAGCCCTATAAATAGCCATGTATTCACCCTCTTTTTAAAAAGGAATAGATCAATATTTTAATAGCCTTTGAGCAGCAACTTGGAGGAAGGAACCCCTATAGAGTTCTAAGGAGGCCGATCCCCTATAGAGATCAACCCCAAGCTTAGAATCCACAAGGGTTCTAACACTTGGTATCAGAGTAGCATTCTTGGCATCTTGCTGCCCTTCCACAGCCATCCATTAGCTCTCCACAATCGCCCAAAGCAATTCCTATAATTGCTTAGAAGATCATCGCCGAATTTCACCGTTATCTCCACCACCGCAGATCATCCTTTGATCTTCCCGTGAATTGCAACAGGTTCTGATTATCTACCTTACTGCTACTACAATTTAGTTATCCTTATTCAAAAATCCAAAAAATTCATTCTTATATTACTGCATAAACTTTTCGTCATAAAGTTTTCATCTCTACAACGAAAGTTGCACTACAGAATTTCAGCCGCATAGCACTGTCTTTTTGAAATTGCTACTGCATTTTTTCTAACCAAATCTCTATAAAATTTTTATGATGGCTTTGACACTTCCTAACAGTGGTTTTTCCTTTGATTTTATCAAAAAAATTCCCAATATAAATCACTTATCTTTTACATCCAAACTACTATACTTTAGATATAAAAATCTGCTATAGTACCTCTCCGTGATCCTCAAGTTTGCCAAACCTTTTGCTATCGTTTCTTTCTACAAAATTTTTAACAACATTACCTCTCCCTTAATAGTAGATTTCCATTAAGTTTTGCTTGAATCTCTATTGAAAATTTTTGAAAAAAATTACATCTTTACTATTGAAATTTATTCGACAAAAATTCTGGTGCTACACCTTTGTCCTTTTTCTCCTTCGTAACCTACCAAACCCTAGCCACCTTGCTGCCACCAACTAAGATGTCTTTAGGGCATCTATCTAGCCTTAAGATTCAGCCATCATAAACTAGTTTCATAACTCTAACACTATAAAAAACCATAGCCCAAAACAGTGAACTATTACAGCCGAACCCTTCTATCACTGATCTATTATCCAAACTTTCCACCACCCCATGCCATTAACCCATCAACAAAAAAAGACAAGGGCATCTCTGATCTATAGGCATATGCTATGACTTCTTAAGATCCAATTGATGCCAAATTTGAAGCATGGGAATCTCAGATTGAATCATGGCTCGAATCACGCTTGGAAGACAAATTGCGTGCTTTGTTTGCAGAATTCAGAATTGGACAACTACTGAGTCTAACCAAATTACAGCAAGGAGAGAATTCAAAAAGAACCCTAGAGAAGGAGGGACAGCCCTTGGACATGCTTCAGCCATGCATGAGAGTGGACTTCCCACAATGGGAAGAAGGAGACCCGACGAGGTGGATTTCACACATCGAACGTTACTTTCGCTACTACGAAACGTCGGATAATGCAATGGTGGAGATTGCTATCATCCACCTTGAAGGAGATGCTATTTAATGGTACAATTGACTAGAATATAATCATGGGGCTCCAACATAGAATCAATTTAAGAATGCACTGCTGAACCATTTCGGACCTATGGAGTATGAAGATATCGATGGTCAACTCACAAAGATTCGACAAACCTCTACGATTCAAGAATACCAAACCAGGTTTGAGAAACTATCCTACCTTGCTCATGATTGGACTGACTATCAATTGTTAGAAACATTCATCGAAGGACTCAAGCCAGAGATAAAAGGGGAAGTTAAGGCTTGATTGCCCTATACCATAATGGCTGTGATTTCTTTTGCCCGAATACAAGAAGAACGGCTCAGCCAAGAATGCTTAGAGGATGAGAACCACTCCTAGAACCTCAGCATATAAACCCCCTTCTACTCCCAACCATCCTTCGTTGCCAAAAAAATTGACAAGAGAAGAACTACATGACCGATCAGCAAAGGGTCTTTGTTGGCATTGCGACGAGCCATGGAACTGCGATCATCATTGCAAAAGGGGCCACCTCCTACTGATTGAACCTCTTGAAGACATGGAGGAGGAGGTCCAAGAGCATGAGGAAGAGGTCACAGATGACAGCCAATTGATATTACGATACATGCC
Organism: Musa beccarii; assembly: GCA_024322285.1. Taxonomy (NCBI): domain Eukaryota; kingdom Viridiplantae; phylum Streptophyta; class Magnoliopsida; order Zingiberales; family Musaceae; genus Musa; species Musa beccarii. Next base: position 26,806,034 of record CM044396.1, read on the forward strand.
CTTGCCGGTTACGCGAACCCACAAACAATGAAAGTGGGAGGATTTCTGAAGCAACGACCGATCACCTTTCTTATTGACACTGGGAGCACTAATAATTTTATGAACAATAAGGTTGCTATCCAGATGGCCTTACCTATTGAGAATTGCAGCAGATTCGATGTTAAGGTTGTAGATGGACGAATTTTGAAGTGTGATCGTAGGTGCCCACGGGTGAAACTATTGCTACAGGACCAAGAGATAATTGTAGATTTTTTTCTCCTCCCTCTCGATGATTATGAGGTCATGCTTGGCGTCGAATGGTTGATAACATTAGGTGATGTTTTCTAGAATTTTTTAAAATTAATTATGAAATTTTACAATAAAGGAAAATAGGTGATACTATACAGGAAACATGGGGGCGACGTTGTTGGGAAATCCATAAGGGGAGCGACATCACATGCATAGCGGAAGAACAGAAAACAAAACCCCAGATTTCCCATAGAAAGTTTCTGTCATCGTGTGAAGATCGGTGCATCAAAACAAATCCACGAAAACTGCATGTGTAAAAGAAGATACCTAGGGAGATCGTATATCCCTGAATTCCTTCAGATCTGTGGGAGAGGATGAAGGAGGTCAAGTGTCCTCCTCTCTAGCGGTATCCATACGGTAGGGATTACGACATTGCATCTCTCTCTCTTGGGAGAGGCGAATACGAGGTGGCTACCAAAAACCCTCAGCCTATAGAGCTATGGTTCCCTCCTATTTATAGAGGCCTCCTGAAAACCCTAATAGATCTTTTGCCCTATTGGGTATTGGATCTCCATCCAATTACCCAAGCCTCTTGGATTAGTGGGTTTCTACCCAATAATCTCTTATTAGCAATTATTGGATCTCATCTCAGGATCCAATAATTCAGGGGCTTAATGGATATCCAATAAGATAGGGGGTTCAGCGGATATCTCATATCCAAACCTCTACTCGTCGTAACACCTACCATATGTGTGTGACCCTTTAGGCCCAATATCGAGCTGGCCGTGAGTTATACTTGTCATAACTCTTTCTGGCATAGTGAATTATTATCTATATAATAATTCATCCAACTCATCGACTACGGACGTACCAGGCCACTACGCCACGGCCCCTAGACGATACAGGGGAATCCAATCCTTTGGACTTATCTGTCCTTAGTTACCATGTATCTATAATCTCTCATCCATCTAATATCCCAGAGACCCTATACTGGGCATGGTGCTGTCATGCCCATATGGTCTCACCTCGAGTCTTGCTCTTATCGGATTCTCCCGGAGAACCCTTTCTCTCTCAATCCGAATAACCTTGGCCAAGGATTTGTTCGAACAAGAACACATGAGATATTCCTCTCATGATACCGAGAGCGGATGATCCTCTATTGACACTCAATAGCCCTCGTAAGATTGGCTACCACTCCCAATGACCGGTTGTACTAGATATGAAACTTTCCAAACCTATAAGTCTGGTATCAAAGAGTGGAGTACTCGTACAGGACATCCTTGGTATCTCAAGTCTAAGGACCAGATACACTACTGGGACTACGGAATCGCTGTCTGACGTGAGGTATCAATAACTATCCAGCATTCCGTAGGCGGATCAATCAGTGAACTCATTCTCCAATGAGCACCTGCACTGTACCCTTAGTATCCCCACATGAGTAGCTATGAGACCAGCTACCTCCATCATATGAACGGGTATACAACACACCAGTCTATCCGTTTATCTCGATGTCCTTCTCGAGTAACCTATGACCAAGATAATTTTGGGTCTATGTTTAAAGGTGAATCGCTCTCATTATCGTAATCTCATCACGATCCAATTCCCATTGCATAGATCCAAAGACATCACAATATACATCTAGATAATGTGAGATAATGTCAATAATCATAAGCAAAGAGATTGACACAGCGTGTTACAGGTGCACTCACTCGTGTGATTGGCTTGTAGGGTACCTATAACTAGCAATCTCCCACTTGACCTAAAGCCAATCACCAACATGTCTGATCCCCATCAGACCACTGTGACGCTCAAAGATAATCTGAGTCAATGGCTTTGTTAGTGGATCTGTAATGTTATCTTCGGATGGAACTCTTTCCACTACTATATCTCTTCGGGCCACGATCTCTCTAATAAGTTGGAACCTCCTCAGAACACTTCTGATGAGACTCGGGTTCTCTTATTTGAGTAATCGTCCCGTATTTATCATAATAAAAAGGAATCATCTCCTCACTGCTCGGGATGACTCCTAGATCTGTGATGAACTTCTTCATCCAGACTCCTTCCTTTGTTGCCTCTACCACAGTAATATATTCCGCCTCTGTGGTCGAGTCAGCAGTAGTGTCTTGCTTGGAACTCTTCCAGCATACTGCTCCTCCATTCAGGGTGAACATATACCTTGAATTAGACTTGCTATCATCGACATCGGACTGGAAGCTCGAGTCCGAGTAGCCCTCAACCTTGAGGCTACTACCTCCATATACTAGTAAAAGATCCTTAGTCCCTCTCAAGTACTTAAGGATACATTTTACTGCTTTCTAGTGCTCCAAGCCTGGATCTACCTGATATCGGCTCGTGACACTCAGAGCATGCGCTATATCAGGCTTGGTACATAGTATAGCATACATGATAGATCCTATCGCTGATGCATATGGCATCATATCCATGTGTGCCTTTCTTCAGGAGTCTTTGGGGACATATTCTGAGAAAGTGATATTCCATGTCTCATTGGTATGAAACCTCTCTTGGAATTTTCCATGCCAAACCTTTTGACAATGGTGTTTATGTACCTGGACTGGGACAAGCCAAGCATCCTCTTGGATCTATCTCTATAGATCCGTATCCCCAATATGCAGGATGCTTCCCCTAAGTCCTTCATAGGGAAGTGCCTAGATAACCAAGACTTTACTGTGGAGAGCATTCTTACATCATTCCCAATTATCAGGATGTCATCCACATATAATACCAAAAAGGTGATAGTGCTCCCACTTAATTTCCTATACACACAAGGTTCATCTTCGTTCTTAACGAAGTCATAAGATCTGATCGCCTCATCAAATCTTATGTTCCAACTTCGGGAAGCTTGCTTCAATCCATAAATGGACCTAAGTAACTTGCACACCTTATCTGGGTTATCCTTGGACACGAATCCCTCAAGCTGTATCATATACACCTCCTCATCGAGGTTACTATTGAGGAATGCGGTTTTGACGTCCATCTGCCAAATCTCATAATCATAGTGTGCTGCAATAGCCAATAGAATTCGAATGGATTTTAGCATGGCTACAGGTGAGAAAGTTTCATCATAGTCAACACCTTGCCTTTGATAATACCCCTTAGCTACTAGCTTTGCTTTATAGGTCTATACCTGTCCATCTACTCCAATCTTCTTTTTGAAGATCCACTTGCAACCAATGGGTACAATACCCTCGGATGCATCAACTGGGTTCCAAACCTTGTTGGAGTACATGGAATCTATTTCTGAATTCATGGCTTCTTGCCATTTCCTAGAGTCTATGCTCATAATAGCCTCCTCGTAGGTCTGAGGATCAATATCCTCAACAGCGTCTCTTTAGATATATCCCACATATCTCTTAGGAGGATGGGATACTCTATCTGACCTACGTAAAGTTGGAACTTGTGTGTTAGGTATCTGAATAGACTCTGGCTGTGGAATGGTGCTTGAGCTAGGTTCTCTAACCTCGCTCAACTCTATCATGCTCCCATTGTCTCCACCAAGAATGTATTTCTTCTCAAGGAACACTGCTCTCTTGGCTACAAAGACCTTTCGGTCCTTAGGGTGATAGAAATAATACCCACAAGTTTCTTTGGGGTATCCCACGAAGTTGCACCGTTCCATCCTAGATTCCAACTTGTCAGGGTCGTGTCTCTTAACGTGGGTAGGGTAGCCCCAAATCTTAACAACTTTAAGATCATGTTTCTTCCCATTCCATATCTTATATGGAGTAGACATCACTGATTTAGTTGAAATTCTGTTCAGAAGGTAAGCTGCGGTCTCTAGGGCATATCCCCAGAATGAGATGGGTAGGTCGGCGAGACACATCATGGAACGCACCATGTCTAACAATGTGCGATTCCTCCTTTCTGATACACCATTAAGCTGTGATGTATAAGGAGGTGTCCATTGGGATAAGATCCCATAGTCTTCGAGGATCTGGGTGAACTCTATACTCAAGTACTTACCTCCTCGATCTGATCGAAGGGTTTTAATACTCTTTCTTGTTTGGTTCTCCACTTCTCATTTCCTCTTAGACTCACATACACTCATGATATGTGGAGCTATATCTAGCATAAATAAACCTTTATGCATTGTTCCTCTTGTGATGATTTCATCATCTAATATTATTGAACAACCATTGTTCTCAAAAACTAATTTATATCCAATAACTATCAAACATTAAATAGAAATAATATTTTTGATAATAGAAGGAATATAATAGCATGCATCTAATGCAATAATAGCTCCACCAGACATATGTAAGGTGACCTTGCCAACAGCCATTGCAGTAACCTTTGCTCCATTGCCCATCTTAAGGTTCATCTCACATTTGTTCAATCTCCTAGGTCCTGCCAGAACCTGCAACGAATTGCAAATATGATAAGCACTCCCGGTATCTAATACCCATGTGTTATCACAAGATTCTGACAAATGGAGACTGATCATGAATGTACCTGAAGCTTCTCCAAGCTTCTGTTTTGCCCTTTCTACAAGGTACTCTTTGCAGTTCCTCTTCCAATGCCCATCTTTGCCGCAGTGGAAGCACTGGCCTTTGTCCTTTGTTGGGTCTTTCTTGGCAACCTTTGCCTTACCCATTTTGCCCTTGCCCTTGCCCTTAAGGATCTTCTCAGTCTTCCTTTTTTTTCTGGTCTCACTAGTGTAGAGAACCGGCTTCTCTTTCTTGAAGGTGCTCTTTGCTTCTCTCAACATATTGAGGAGCTTTGGGAGGGTCACCTTAAGTTTGTTCATATTAAAATTCATTATGAACTAAGAAAAGGAATCTGGTAGGGACTGAAATACAAGATCCACACATAAGTTATCCTCTAGGACTATTCCTAGACCTGTGAGTTTCTCGATCCTCCTCAATCATTTTAAGGACATAGTCCTGAACTGGTGTCCCCTCAGTCATCCTAGCACGGAAAAGACTCTTTGATATCTCATATTGCTGAGTTCTTCCTTGTTCCTCAAACAGTTTGCGGAGATGTAGGAGTATGGAATTAGCATCCATATTTTCATGCTATCTCTGTAACTCAGTAGTCACAGAGGCCAACATATAATACTGAGCAAGAGTGGAATCATCTAAGTGCTTCACATAACGAGCGATCTCATCCTCGCTTGCCCCTTCGTCGGGCGTAGGGATCACTGTATCAAGGACATATGCGATTTTCTCCGCTGTGAGAATGATTCTCAGATTGCAAAGCCAATCCGTATAATTTGGACCAGTGAGGCGGTTGGCATCAAGTATGCCATGTAAAGGATTTGAAAGTGATATTTTTCTGAAATAAAAGATGTAGAAGAAATAAATAACATGCAGACTTTTTAGAAATTTAAACAATTAAGATAAGGACTTCTATCTTAATGTATTCCCACTAATTTTTCGCGAGACACACAACACCCTCCGGTATGTGAATCGGAGACCCCCGACGGATCTCTAGTGGGGATCAGGATCTAATCGGCGTCTTAACGTAACCTCGAGGGACTCGACCAATCACGTTAAGCCCGTAAAGGTAGGCAACTCTTGCCAATCATAACTCCTTGTGATTCCTGTCCTGTTCGGCCTCCGAACTACCATGGCCTGGAGGGACTCGACCTACCATGATGTTCGGTTAAGTTATTAACATCGTTACCAAATGAGTCTGATTAGATGATATACTCTCGAGGGACTCGACCAAGTATATCATGTCCTCAGGTCACCTCTGACATCTCTATGTCATAGATAAGATGGCGAGACGCGATATAGGTGAGTCTGGAGGGACTCGACCAACTCAACCTACACTGGGAATCGGCTCCTAGCTATAACGATGGAAGGCCACGTGGGTCAATCTAATTGCCTCACGTTTACCGACTTAATATTATTAATGGAGAGGATTTTTGATTTGGTCTCCTAACATAATGTGTCACACATATACGTATTTAATATATATATATATATATATATATATATATATCTACATTGCATGCAAATATATATATACTTATCTAGTAGGTGTATAACTAATCACACATCACATGAGCAATCACACCAGATGATCATGGACCATATCCTAATGTGATCAGGCCCGAGCTAGTGGGCCCAATCACTCACATCAAGATCTATGTGTACTTCGGCGCATCTCTATGCCCTGTGATCGTCCATCTCGTTTCGTTGGATCCGTCGGCATCTCAACGCATCTCCATGCGTCGGATCGTCCGTCTCGGCCTCGTGAGTCACGCTACCACTATGCCTCCTCTGATAATTACAACATAATTACAGGCACGCAGGCCCGACAATAAACGAGAAAAATAGAGGCTTTGCAGACCCCAATAATAATAATCACATGCACACACATCACATCACAAGTCCATGATCATCTGTCCACATCATACATCACATATATATATATTATTTTATAGGACTACTAGATAAAACATAATAGTTAATTAAACTATTTAATTAACATATTTAATTTTTTGAAATCAGAGATAGAGAATTTTTGAATTCTCAAGGGTATTTCGGTAATTCAACCAAAAGGGTATTTTGGTAATTCTATCAAAAACGATAGAATTTGGAATTTCTAAAATTTTGAAGGGCAAAACCATCTTTTGCCTAAAACCCTAACACCTTTCCCTTCTGTAGAGTTGCGGCCGCCGCCACCCTACCGACGGCGGCCACTACGGCCGGGCATGCCACCCTTGCTTGCGGGCGCAGCGCCCGCAGGCAGTCTGTCCACGGGCGGCGCTGCCCCTTGTGGGTGCGCCCACGTATGTAGGCAGATCACCCGCAGGCGGCGCTGCCCCTTGCGGGCTGGCTGGCGCGGCGCGGCGCCCTTGCGAAAAGTCGGGCGCTATCGGCGCCACTTGGGCATCGCCTGGTGCCATCGCTTGCGCGGGCGTAGCGCGCGCATGAAAGCCACCGATCGCTAAGCAGGTAGTAGCAAGGCTGCAAGCAGCCTTCTTGTTCTTTGCACGACGAGCGAAAGCAACAACGATTCGCCCTTTCTCACTCTTCGCGCCAACGATTTTGACGATTAGATCTGTTCTAGGTCACAACACATGCAGTTAAGATCCGATCTTCGAACGAACAACCTAGCTCTGATACCACTGTTGAGAAATCCACAAGGGGAGCAACATCACATGCATAGCGGAAGAACAGAAAACAAAACCCCAGATTTCCCGTAGAAAGTTTCTGTCGTCGTGCGAAGATCGGTGCATCAAAACAAATCCACGAAAACTGCATGTGTAAAAGAAGATACCTAGGGAGATCGTATATCCCTAAATTCCTACAGATCTGTGGGAGAGGATGAAGGAGGTCAAGTGTCCTCCTCTCTAACGGTATCCATATGGCAAGGATTGCGACGATGCACCTCTCTCTCTAGGAGAGGCGAATACGAGGTGGCTACCAAAAACCCTCAGCCTATAGAGCTATGGTTCCCTCCTATTTATAGAGGCCTCCTGAAAACCCTAATGGATCTTTTACCCTATTGGGTATTGGATCTCCATCCAATTACCCAAGCCTCTTGGATTAGTGGGTTTCTACCCAATAATCTCTTATTAGCAATTATTGGATCTCATCTCAGGATCCAATAATTCATCGGCTTAATGGATATCCAATAAGATAGGGGGTTCAGCGGATATCTCATATCCGAACCTCTACTCGTCGCAACACCTACCATATATGTGTGACCCTCTAGGCCCAATATCGAGCTGGCCGTGAGTTATACTTGTCATAACTCTTTCTGACATAGTGAATTATTATCTCTATAATAATTCACCCAACTTATCGACTACGGACGTACCAGGCCACTACGCCGTGGCCCCTAGACGATATAGGGGAATCCAATCCTTTAGACTTATCTGTCCTTAGTTACCATGTATCTATAATCTCTCATCCATCTAATATCCTAGAGATCCTATACCGGGCATGGTGCTGTCAGGACCATACGGTCTCATCTCGAGTCTTGCTCTTATCGAATTCTCCCAGAGAACCCTTTCTCTCTCAATCCGAATAACCTTGGCCAAGGATTTGTTCGAGCAAGAACACATGGGATATTCTTCTCATGATACCGAGAGCAAATGATCCTCTATTGACACTCAATAGCCCTCGTAAGATTGGCTACCACTCCCAATGACCGGCTGTACTAGATATGAAACTTTCCAAACCTATAAGTCCGGTATCAAAGAGTGGAGTACTCATACAGGACATCCTTGGTATCTCAAGTCTAAGGACCAGATACACTACTGGGACTACGGAATCGCTGTCTGACGTGAGGTATCAATAACCATCCAACATTCCGTAGGCGGATCAATCAGTGAACTCATTCTCCAATGAGTACCTGCACTGTACCCTTAGTATCCCCACATGAGTAGCGATAAGACCAGCTACCTCCATTATATGAACGGGTATACAGCACACCAGTCTATCTGGTTATCTCGATGTCCTTCTCGAGCAACCTATGACCAAGATAATTTAGGGTCTGTGTTTAAAGGTGAATCGGTTTCATTATCATAATCTTATCACAATCCAATTCCCATTGCACAGATCCAAGGACATCACAATATATATCTAGATAATGTGAGATAATGCCAATAATCATAAGCAAAGAGATTGACGCAGCGTGTTATAGGTGCAATCACTCATGTGATTGGCTTGTAGGGAACCTATAACTAGCAGACGTAATGACGATTTGCACACAATGAATTGAGAAAGTTTTGCACAAAGCATGCAGCGACTTTTTGGTATAACTTGAGTAGCAATCTAAGGGAGAGCCAATTGAATTTGAAGATCCAAACCTACTTCCCTTGCTTGCTAAATTTTCAGATATATTTGACGAACCATGCAGCCTACCTCCTAACCGCCGGCATGATCATTGTATACCGATTCTTCCAAGCAAACCTCCAGTAAATACTCAACCATATCTGTATCCACATCTCCAAAAAGATGAAATAGAAAGGATTGTAAAAGAGATGCTTGAAACATGAGTTATTCAGCCAAGTTGTAGCCCCTGCTCTTCACCAGTGCTTTAATAGAACCCTAGAGGAATTCTATGAAGATTGATCTTTGAGGGGGATCAACCCTTGGAACGCTATAGGGGTTCCACCCTCTAAGTAGCCTGGTGGCTACAATTGTAGATTGATATTTCTTGTTCCAAAGAGGTGGAGGCTACAAGCTTATATAAAGCTCCAAACCCTAGCCCTGGGGGCTACTTCCTAAGTGAACTACCCAATTTACCCTCACCTTTAGCCGACCAGCCTAGTAACAAGGGGGGGAGGGGGCGGCTAAGAGGCCCAATAACTCAAATATAAACCCTAGCCTCTCTTCTTTATAGGATAGAGGTGGCTAGGTGGGATTTATTATACTCATAGGGTTTTTATTAGCTGCTACTTGGTTGAGTATGACCCAACCCTGCTAGGGTCCTATCAAGCCGGCCCTCTTCCAATCAGCCTTATCCTTAAGGCTGAGGTTCCATGAATTCAGGGAACTGGGTCTTCAGCTCCTCATATGATTCTCATATGGCATCTTTAGGTGGTAAATTATTCCAATGCACTAGTACTTTAGTAGAGGGACGTCAGCGACACATGATGATTCTACGGTCGAGAATGGCTTGCGGCTAGGCTTGGATATATCCATCATTAGTAGTATTAGGCAGTTGAATCTGGAGTGACTCGTGTTCTTCCAACTTGGGCTTCAAGCATGACACGTGGAAGACAAGGTGAATTTTGGCATCCTCAGGCAATTTAAGTCTATATGCCACAGCTCCAATATGCTCTGCGATCTGATTGGGTCCATAAAAATGTGGAGATAGCTTCATGGAGGCTCGTGTGTTGTTGGATAGTTGTTTGTATGGCTGTAGGTGAAGATAAACCCAATCTCTTATAAAAAATTCTCTTTCGCTTCTTCATGTGTCAGCTTGCTGCTTCATTCTGGCTTGGGCGGTAAAGAAATTATCCTTTAGCAACTGTAGGAGTTTATCTCTGTCAATTAAATCTTGATCGACCGGATCTATCTTAACCGAGCTAATTACATTCTTTGCAATCACAGAAGCCGACCAACCATATAATGCTTCATATGGGGTACATTTTGTAGATGAATGATATATAGTATTGTACTACCATTCGACCTAGGGGAGCCATTTCATCCACTCCTTTGGCCGATCACTGGCAAAACACCGAAGGTACGTCTCTAAACACCTATTCACCACTTCTGTTTGACCGTCGGTTTGTGGATGATATGCTGTGCTCATCTTGAGTTTGGTGCCCTGCAACTGAAATAACTCGGTCTAAAATTTACTAGTGAAGACCCTATCATGATCACTTACAATGGACCTTGGCATCCCATGCAGTTTAACAATATTTTCTATGAAAATCTGTACAATACTAACAATAGTGTAGGGATTTCGCACAGCACAAAAATGAGCATATTTCGTAAGTCGATCAACCACTACAAGGATTGTGCTTTTACCTTTGGAAGGTGGCAACCCTTCAATGAAGTCCATGGAGATGTTAGTCCACACCAAGTCTGGTATGGGTAGTGGTTGTAGTTTCCCTGGATTCGCCACTATTTCACCTTTTTGCTATTGACATACATCACATTGTGTTATGTATTCAGAAATAATTTTTTTCATCCCTCTCCAATAAAAGTTTTACTTTACTCTTTTGTAGGTTCTTAAAAATCCAGAGTGCCCTACTGAAGGTGTGGAGTGCATTTCGTGCAGAAATGACTTTGATGCAAGGGGAGTTTGGTAAAAGCGCAATACGACCTTTGTAGCATACATCCCTCGAATCCCAAGTATAGTGAGCTATTGCACTTGGATCCTCCTCTAATTTTTTGATGATATTATTGGTTTCTAGATCCTTCTTCCATTCTTCTCTAATGCCCTCGAGGAAGCTGGTGGTAGGAAGAGAGATAGCTGAAAATTCAGCTTGCTGAGGGAGTCGTGAGAGTGCATCTGCAACAACATTTTCTTTCCCCTTTTTGTAATTAATTTCATAATCAAATCCTAGAAGTTTGGTTACCCATTTTTTATGCTCCGAGGATGATATCTTCTGCTCCAAAAAGTACTTAAGGCTTCTATGGTCATTTTTAATCTGAAATCGTCGGCCAATCAGGTAGGGTCTCCACTTTGTTACTGCATGTATAATGGCGAGCATCTCCTTATCATAGATAGATATTTTTTGATGGGAGAGAGACAATGCCTTGCTGGTGTATATGAATGGTCGACCATCTTGCATGAGAATGACTCCAATTCTAACTCCATATGCATCGGCCTCAATGATGAAGGGTCGGCTGAAATCTGGTAGTGCTAGCACCGGTGTGGAGTAGGGGTTGTAGCTTGGCTGAATCACCCCTGTTTCGAGCATTTCCTTCATGATCTTCTTAGTTTCATCCTTCTAGAGGTGAGGATAGTGGTAAGGCCGAGTGTTTGTTGGTGGTTTGCCCGAAAGGATTGGAATTCGATGGTCATGTTGTTGAGTAGGAGGAAGACCTCGCAGTTTAGCAAAAGCATCGTCAAATTCAACAAGCAGTTGGGTGAGATTTTGATCTTTAATTTCTATTTTCTCCCCCTCTGGTTGCTACTGGAGATGCATAAGAAAGCCACCATTTATCTTGTGTAAAACTTTCTCCATTCGTTGGGTTGAAAAGGTGGTTACGTTGCTTCTATGCTTCCCACGTAGGATGACCTGTTTACCTTTGCAATAGAATTTCATAATCAATTTGAAAAATTTCCAAAAGATGTCACCTAGCATCGTCAGCCATTCTACGCCCAACACAGCCTCATAATCATCGATTGGTAGGAGGAAGAAGTCGGCAATAATTTCTTGGCCCTGCAATAATAGTTTCGCTTGTGGGCATCTTTGGTCACATTTTAGGATTCAGCCGTCGGCGACCTTTACGTCGAACTTGCTGCAACCTTCGATGTAGAGCGTCATCCGAGCAGTAACCTTACTATTTAGAAAGTTATTAGTGCTGCCTGTATCGATGAGAACAGTGATCGGTTGTTGTTTGAGCAGGCCTCCAACTTTCATAGTTTGCGAATTTGAGTAGCTAGCTAGCGCATATACCATAAAGTTGGTCGATTGTGGCTCTTCTTTCACATCTTCATCCTCATGTTCAAGACTCTCTTCTGGCTGTTCATTGATCTCTTCTTCCACTGGTTTAATCACAAGAAGTCTCCCTTTTTTACAGTGATGCTCATGGTTCCACGGCTCGTCACAATGCCAACATAACCCCTTAGCAGATCGGTCTCAAAGCTCTTCTCTTGTCAACCTTTTTAGTGTAGGAGCTCGGCTGATAGTAGAGGGGGCTGAGGGCTTCGATATTACTAGTCGGGGAGCGACCCTAGTCCTCTGGGCTTCGTGGTTCAATCGCTCCTCCTGAAGTCATGCGAAAGAGATGGCTGCCATAAGCGTGTACGGTTGTCGTGCTTTAACTTCTCCCCGGATCTTCGACTTTAAGCCCTCAATAAATGTCTCTAATAACTATTTTTCAAACCAATCATGAGTTTGATTAGATAACCTTTCAAATCTGATTTGATACTCCTGGATGGTGGAGGTTTATCGAATCTTTGCTAGTTGTCCGTCAATGTTCTCGTAATCGGTTGGTCCGAAGCAGATCAGCAGTCCTTCTTTGAATTGTCACCATGAGAGGACTCCATGAGTGTATTCAAACTAATCAAACCATTGTATGACATCCCTTTCAAGATGTATAGCTGCAATTTCTACCATAGATGCATCTATGGTTTTGTGGTATCAAAAATATCACTCTGTGCGCAAGATCCAACCAATCGGGTCTCCTTCTTCCCATCTAGGAAAGTCCACCCTCATGTGTGGATAGTAGGGATCGGTTATAGAGCCTCCCCTCTCCTGAAGGTCATCTCTTCGATCAGAGCTCCCTCCTTGATGTGATTTCTTTGGGCTCGGTGGTCGACCCAAACTGAGTTCGGCAAAGAGAGTCCGAATCTTCTCCTCCATTCGTATCTTGAAGGCTTCGAATTTAGCATCAATTGCCTCCTCGGATGCCATAGCATATGTCTCCAATCTATAATATTAAAATTTCTTTTTTGCTATTGGGTTAAAGGCATGTATTGGTTGAGAGAAGTGGTGGCTGAAAGGGTTGGTGGATTAGTGGATGTAGGCTGCGGTTTAGGCTTGTTTTATGTTTATTTTGGATATAGTTTGGGGCTGCAGTTTGATGGAGTTTTTGGGCTGTGATGGTAGTGGATGAAGGTTAGGGAAGAGGGTTTTAGATCTGTGGTAGATCACAGCAAAGATTTGACAAAAATCAGTGGAAATTGCTACCTATATGAGCTGTCTCGTAAGAGCAGAAATAGCAGTTTCTCGATGAAATTTCCAGCAAAAACTTAGGGATTTGAGGAGTGGGTTTGATGGTAGAATCATAGTTTAGATAACAGTAAGGATAAAAAATTGGATCAAGAAATTTCGGCAGCAAAACAGTAAAGAAATCGGTGCAAGTTGCGATAGCAGAATTCTCGTCGAAAAATTTTAACAATTTACGATGAGAGATTGCAGCAACACACGATTTTTTTTTTTGATGAATTCTACGATAGATCAATCATGGATAGGATCCAAGATGATCTATGAGGTGCACAAGAAATTTCATTTAAAAAGGATAACAATTAGATTGGTTAAAGGCAGCAACACGCGACTGAAATTTTCTGCAGCGATCCTTCGTTCGCAAAGATGGTAACTTTTGCGACCCAAGGAATTCGCAAGCAAGGGATAGATAGAAAAACTTCTTTTTGGTATTTTAGATGAAAAATTGCAGCAGAAAAGGGTATTAGTGGTAGAAAAATACCAGATCTCTGATGCAATTGGAGGTGGCGACTATAGATTGAATTGATCTACGTCAGGAGATGACGGTGGAGACGATGACGTCAAGAGCAATTGTGGGAATTGCTTGGCTGATGGTGGGCAGCAGGGATGGCAGCAAAAGTAGCAAGATCGCTGCTCTGATACCAGATGATAGAACCCCAGAGGAATTCTATAAAGATTGATCTTTGAGGGAGATCAACCCTTGAAACGCTATAGGGGTTTCACCCTCCAAGTAGCCTGGTGGTTACAATTGTAGATTGATATTTCTTGTTCCAAAGAGGTGGAGGCTACAAGCTTATATAGAGCTCCAAACCCTAGCCCTAGGGGCTGCTTCCTAAGTGAACTACCCAATTTACCCTCACCTTTAGCTGACCGGCCCAGTAACAAGGGGGGCGGTGGCTAAGAGGCCCAATAGCTCAAATATAAACCATAGCCTCTCTTCTTTATAGGATAGAGGTAGCTATGTGAGATTTATTACACTCACAGGGTTTTTATTAGCTACTACTTGGTTGAGTAGGACCCAACCCTGCTAGGGTCCTATCATGCTCCTCGTACGAAAGAAGGACGGAACATAACGAATGTGCGTTGATTACCGAGCTCTCAACGGTATAATCGTCAAGGACAAGTACCCTATTCTAGTAGTAGATGAATTAAAGGGAGCACAAGTCTTCACAAAGCTGGACCTTCGATCTGGATATCATCAAATACGAGTGTGCGAAGAAGACATACCGAAAACTGCCTTTCGAATGCACAACGGTCACTACGAATTTCTGGTAATGCCCTTTGGTCTCACCAATGCTCCCTCCACCTCCCAAAGCCTTATGAATGATATTTTCCAAAGTTATCTTCATAAGTTTGTGCTGATTTTTTTTGATGATATCCTTATTTACAGCCCTTCTCTTGAAAGTCATATTCAGCAATTACGACTTGCTTTGATAATTTTGTGAGAACATATTCTTTTTGTAAAAAAATGAAGTGCAGCTTTCTTAACAAAAGGTGAAATATCTTAGGCATATCATATCAAAGGAAGGGGTGATAGTGGACCCCTCCAAAATTGAAGCAATGCAGAACTGGCCGACCCCGAGGAACATAAAATCGCTGCGTAGCTTTCTCGGTTTAACAGGTTACTATCGCAAGTTCATGAAAAACTATGGAAAGATCAGTGCACCCCTTACTTCCTTACTGAAAAAAAATGCTTTCCAGTGGTCGGACAAAGCCACCACCGCCTTCGACGAACTTAAAGTCGCAATGATAACAATGCCCATACTAGCGTTACCCGACTTCGGCAAGACTTTTATTATTGAAGCTGATGCCTCCGAGGTCGGAATAGGTGCTGTACTAATGCAAGATGGCCGGCCCCTCACTTATACCAGTAAGACGTTATCTCCTTCCCATCTCAAGATGACTATTTACGACAAGGAGATGCTCGCGATTATGCATGCAGTGTCCAAATGGAGATCGTACTTAATCGGGCGATGCTTTCAAATTAAG
This sequence comes from Musa beccarii, assembly GCA_024322285.1. Classification (NCBI taxonomy): domain Eukaryota; kingdom Viridiplantae; phylum Streptophyta; class Magnoliopsida; order Zingiberales; family Musaceae; genus Musa; species Musa beccarii. The sequence continues at coordinate 26,821,578 of CM044396.1, forward strand.
ACCAACCATAAAAGCCTAAAATATTTCTTAGAGTAGAAGATATCTTCCCTCAAGCAGCAAAAATAGGTAATAAAGCTTCTTGGATATGATTATGAAATAACTTACAAAAAGGGGAAAGATAATGTTGTTGCAGATGCGCTTTCGTGGCTACCTGAGCAAGCTGAATTTTCAACTGTTTCACTTCTGACCTGCGACTTCCTTGATGATATTAGGAGGGAATAGCAAGATAATCTAGAAATGAGTAAAATCATAAAAAAATGGAGGAAGCACCAAGCTCTGTGGCTCATTACAGTTGGGACTCAAAGGACTTGCGATATAAGGGACGCATTGTGCTTGTGCCAAATTCTACTTGCATAAAGACCATCCTTCAAGAGATGCATTCCACACCTGTGGCCGGCCACTCTGGATTCCTTAGACCCTATAAATGAATTAAGCAAAATTTTTATTGGATACGGATGAAAAATACTATTGCTAAATTTGTAGCACAATGTGATGTATGTCAACGACACAAAAGTAAGACAATGGCAAGTCCTAGAAAGTTACAACCTCTACCCATCCTAGAATCAATATGGACTGATATATCAATGGATTTCATCGAAGGGCTTCCCTCATCATAAGAAAAAGGTATAATTTTTATCGTGGTTGATCACCTTACAAAGTATGCTCACTTTTTTGCCATCCGTAATCCTTACACTGCTTCTAATATTTCTTGAATCTTTATGGAGAATATTGTAAAATTATATGGGATGCCGAGATCTATTGTAAGTATCGTGATAGGGTCTTCACGAGCAAATTTTGGACAGAGTTATTCTAGATGCAGGGCACTAAATTAAAGATGAGTACGACATATCACCCACAAACTGACGGCCAAATTGAAGTGGTGAATAGGTGTTTAGAGACATACCTCAGATGCTTCACCAGTGACCGACCAAAAGAATGGACAAAGTGGCTTCCCTAGGCCGAGTGGTGGTATAATACAACTTATCATTCATCCACAAAATATACTCCCTATGAGGCCATGTATGGTCGACCCCTCTTGTAATTCCAAAATATGTGTTGGGCACCTCTAAAGTAGAACAAGTAGACAGGGAACTACAGGATAGACAAAATGCTGAAGTTGCTAAAAGATAATCTCACTACAACACAAGTAAGGATGAAACAGCAATATGATCAACACAAAGGCGAAAGAGAATTTTCGATAGGAGATTGGGTCTTCCTACGGCTCCAACCATACAAGCAAACATCAATCCAATCCAGAGCATCTATGAAGCTTTCACCTCGATTCTATGGACCCTACCAGATTTTGGAGTGCATCGAAGAAATAGCATACAGATTGGACTTTACCCGCCAGTTCCCGAATCTATCCAGTCTTTCATGTATCATGTTTGAAGCTCAAGTTAGGACAACATGAGACAGCCCAAAGCCATCTACCAAATATGACTACCCAAGGAGAGCTTCAAACCCAACCAAGTGCCATTATTGATCGATGGATCGTGACTCGACAATGATGACCTACTACTGAAGTGTTAATACAATGGGTGAACCTACCAACAGAAGATGCCACTTGGGAGAACTACGATGACTTGAAGATTAAATTCCTAAAATTCATGGAATGTCAGCCTCGAGGATAAGGCTAATTTGAAGAGGGCGACTCTATTAGGACTCTAGCCATGAGAGTCCTAATTGATAAGGGCATTCATGTAAATCCTATCTAGCCAACTCCTATTAAAGAGGTAAAGAGGCCAGCTAGGTTAGGGTTAGGTTACTTCATAGAGAAGGAGTCCTATTAGAAGTAGGAGTCCTATTAGAGAAAGAGTCCTATTAGAAGTAGGAGTCCTACTAGAGAAGGAGTCCTAATTAGAATTAGGAGTTGGGATTTAGAAGTCCTATAAATAGCCATGTATTCACCCTCTTTTCAAAAAAAGAATATATCAATCTTTTAGCATCCTTTGAGCAGCAACTTAGAGGAAGGAACCCCTATAGAGTTCTAAGGAGGCTAATCCCCTATAGAGATCAACCTCAAGCTTAGAATCTGCAATGGTTCTAACAGCAAACAGAAAAGTAAAGCACCAAACTGATATCATAGTGGTTCCATTGTCCGACCTATATCTACTCCTAATTCCTCCTTCGTCGAGACCATCGGCATCCACTAATAGTCTTCCTTTAATGGGCGAAGACCAATCACACTTTTATAATTCTTTCTTTTTATAAGTGTTCCCTCACATGCCTTTCTTAAGAACTAATTTTAAGATCTAGGAGGAGAAACTTCTACACTTAGAATCACAGAGTTATCACTTTCTTTTCTACTCAATTCTTGCTCTGCCAAGCAAGAATAACTAGGGTATTTATAGACCCTAAGTGGCTTTAAAAATTGGAGCCAAAATTCAAACACCTTGAGATTTTAGGGTACTTGTGGTACCACCGCCTGTGTTGGGCGGCACCATCACCTAGACTTTGTTAGGGATTGAGTGGCACAAAGTGGGGGGGGGGTGAATTAGTGCAGCGGTAAAGAACGATTGATTTTTCAGCGATTAACACAAGTTCGGAAACTTCGTATGAATGAATGCAGCGTTTCGTTTGAACCCGGAAAGATTGCATTTTAATTTTAAAGCATACGTAAGAAGATGAAGATGAAGATGAAGTTGAGTAAATAAGGCAACATATGAAAATGGTTTGCAGCAAGATAAGTTGTGAGAAAGTAAATGCAAACCGATTTATAGTGGTTCGGTCATCCGACCTACATCCACTTCCGAAGCCTTCTTCGATGAGGCTCCCAACTTCCACTAGCAAATCCTTTTGAAGGGGAAGAACCAAATACCCCTCTTACAATCCTTTTACAAGAGGTTCACACTCTTACAAGTCTTTACAAAGAGAAGGAAATGAGGTGAACACTTAAGCAAATGAAGAACAAGACTTTCCCAAGACTTATTTGCTCAAAATCTAACTCTCAAGGGTTCTCTTTCAACTGAGAAAGGAGGGGTATTTATAGACTCAAAGAGGTTCAAATTTGGGCACCAAATTTGAACTCAATTTAAGTTTCCCAATGCTAGGGTGGTGCTACCGCTTGTCAGAGGTGGTGCTACCGCTTGTCAGTCTGGCAGACTGACACAGCAGGGGCGGTGCTACCGCCCCTGCCAGGCGGTGCTACCGCTTGGCTTTCCAAGCGCTGGGTGGTGCTACCGCCCAGCTGTGCTGGTTCGGTTTGGGCCAAAAACTTTGGCCCTAACTAGTCTAAATCAAGGCCCAATGGCCCCTACTTTGGGTTTATAGGATTAACACCTAATCCTAACCCAAATTAATATGCTAACTACGAATTTAAAGACATTCCTAAGCTATTACAAAGTCCGCAAGTCAAGTCTTCTTCCGGCGAGCTTCCGGTGAACTTCCGGTGGTCTTCCGACGATCCTTCGGAAACCATCCTACGGACTCCTGGCAAGCTCTCGGACTCCACGATGATTTTGGCGAGTTCCCCCGAGCTTCTTTGGTAAGCTCCGATCTTTCTTGGCAAGCTCCGCGAACTTCCGACGAACCTTCCAGTGAACTTCCGAAAACCCTTCAGCAAGCTCCCTACTCGTTCTCGGTCGGTTCCGGCAGCACTCCCAACGAATCTTCGGACTTCCATCGAACACTCGAACTCCCAACGATCTATCGCACTTGACTTCGGCCCTTTGTTTCGCTTTACGTCTTCATCCTTATCGTAGTTAGTCCTGCACAAACAAAACACCCTACTTCGATCTAGACAATTATTACAACGTAAATTGACATTCAGTTGCCCAGCACATCATTGGTCGATACTTCGTCCGATCCTTCGGCACATCGTCCTCTCTTGCGATCCGTTGCCCAATCGGCAATTGACCTCCGCAACCCCGATATCCTTGGCGCAATACGCTCTTCTTGTCCCGATGCCCGATGTACTAAGCCTTCAGCCGATTGTCGATCAAACCTCCGGCTCGACATCCAATATCGTAACGTGATCACCTCTAGCACAACGTCAATTCCTCTAGTGTCAACTATCTAATCCTGATCGATAGTAAACCTGCGTAACTCAACACGCAGTTAAACAACAAAACACAATCAATTAGTTTCATCATCAAGATCCGAGATTCAACAATCTCCCTCTTTTGATGATGATAACTAATTGATGACTAATGGAGTTAACCTTAACTCCCCGGAGTTTAACCAAACTCTCCCTATCAATATGCCATTGATAGAACCCTTAGATTATCGCAAATCCAAGTAACATGTATCATACATGTAGTGAAAAATATAAATCCATCATGCAAATATATAAAATATTCAAGCGTCATTACATTGCATGAAGTCATCAATCTAATTCTCCCCCTATGTCATCAACATAAAGGAGAAGTAACATCATAGCTAGTTTTCAAGGATATGCAAATATTACAAATATACTAGCTATTAATCACATCATATAACATTTAGGCATCGCAAGTTTATCATGATAGGCAAGATAGCACTTGTCATGATGATAGCAAGTTTTTCTATGTTCCTTTGAGAAGTGCAAGCAAATTGTATTCAAAGATGTGCATTTTCTTGACTTCTTTTACGATATACATGCAAATTTGTAATTTCTTTCTTCTCTTTTGAGAAGAGCAAGCTTGCAAGTTTTGCTTTCTTTGCATGCTAGGACTTTTGCATTCATTTGTAATATGCAATCTAGCAAAAGCCTTCTCCCCCTTTATCAATATCAAAAAGAAAGGGAGGATTAATACTACAAATAATCTTGCATGAGATTCAACAATAATTTGTAACAAAGATGCAAGCAATTTTGTTGAAAAAAGTGAAGTTGAGCAAGATTTTTGCCTTTCTTAAGATAGCAACATTTTACTTCTCAATGTTTAAGCTAGCAAATTTTTCTCTTTTGATACACAAGTTAGCAATTTAACTCCCCCTTTATCATTATCGAAAAGAAGGGAGGAACCAATGAAAAATTTGCATAAATTAATATATCAATCATCACATGATGCATACAAGATGGTATTGAAACATGAGAAATCATGTCATGAAGGATATCAATATGTAAATTCAACAAGAATCAAAACCAAAAGATATCATCCATGATTCATAACTTTTCATTTTAGCAAGATCAAGATCATGATTGTAAAACAAATTCTAAGCATATAGTTCCGAGAAATCAAAATCATAATTCATAAATATTTTCTTTAGCATCAAGTTCCAATTCATGATAAAGGATATACAACCTAGAATCATGATGCATAAGAACATAGCATTCTCATAGATCAAGTTATGATTCAATGATTCTTCATCATAAAGTAAATTTTATTTATCAAATATTTAATTTACCACACAAGACAAAGAAATCATGTCACTTCTAGGATCATGAAATATATGACATCAAGGTTCATGATTCATTTGAAAAGATATAGCACAAAGAGCAACTTGATTCATGTATAGGAATTTTCATCAAGATCACATTTCATAAGAATCAAGATATTTTCTTTAGCAAAGAATCACATAAGTATTTCATTATTGTATAAGAGATCTCATTGCATCATGATTTATAAATTCTTTCTCTACAACATAAATCATGGGAGGTATAATAGCAATGATAAAAAGAAGCAATTAAGGAGGAGAATATTTTGATTCCCAAAAATATCTCAAGTCAAGAATTCAAGGTCATGATTTCAAAAGATCAAGAGATGAATCAAGAATCTTTAATAAGTCTTATTCAAATTCATAAAAGATATCAAGTCAAGCAAAAATTTCTTTTAAATCAATATTCAAATCATGACAAATGATATTTTAAGTGTTTATATTAATATTTCAATCATCAAGTCATGTGTATTGAAACATAGGAGAAAAATCAAATTGTGCATGCAATGTTTCAATCTTCAAAACATATTTTCTCAAGTTGAGCATCAATAAGTTAAGAGAAAATAATTTATGATTCATTTGAATTTTTTCTTCAACGACATGGGAGAATCATGGTATGAAGTGAGAGATCTTGAAAGACTAAAGTTATCAAGATCACAATGTAGTTTAAGCTCATTCAAATCAAATTATTAACTTGGAACTCATAATCGAATCATCAAAATCAATTTCGAGATTCACAAAATATCATGAAATCATTAATCTCGATAAGATAGGAAAAATATCTTCTTTTTAAGTTGTTTGTTTCATACAAGTGTGCTCATGTTTCTAAAATGAGTATCAAATTTAAGACCAAAACATGAGTTTGTCATCAAGATATAATGCCTTAAAATACTCATGATATCATTAAGCATGACAACCAACTATCATTATCAATAATGATTATATAAGGTATGTCCAATTATTTATATGAAAGTCATCATTGTATTATTTTGAAATACCAGTTGTCATTTAGCCCATTAAGATCAAAAGCATTACACGTAAAGCAACATGATAGTGTAATTTCTCATTTTTTTTATGTGTTCCATTTCAAGTGATTTGACATTCATATGAGTATACTCATGTTTTTCATATAGGTCCAAAGAGCAAGTTTTAAGAGAAATCATTAATACCTAAAATATGAGACACATTTTTTAAAATATTCATCATGTTTATTTTCATGAGATTCACAAGACTCATAACATGAATTCATTCATCTCAATAGAATGAAAAAATATATTTTCATTTTAAGCAATTTGATGTGAGCATATTCAAAATTTTTATGAAAACATGTATCAAAATAAAACACAAGCTTAGTCATAAAACCGTCAAGACCAAATACATAAAAATGATAACACACTTTCAATTTTTATGTTGAAAGGCCATGTTCAAATTTTTGTCAAAATCATGCATCAATTTATAAAGTTGAAAAATAAGTTTCATCATCACAATATGACACTTTATTACTTCAAAAGCTCATGCATGATATAAAATCGTCAAGCATCATGAAAAGCAATAAACACATTAAGATACACATGCGTGGATTAATCATAATAGGTGTACAATCATTATCACAAATCATCATACATCATTCATCAAAAAATTTACTTTTCAAAAATCCTAGAAAGAAAAAGCACAAAATAAAACTTTATTTCCTACTAACTAAGTTAAGCACTCAAGAAAAACATCATGTAATTTCATAACAACTCAAGGGAGTTAAGTTACTTACCTCATTGACGAAGCCCATTAATGCGTAGTTTGCTTCTTCTTTCCTTGATTCTTCTCGGTGAGCCTTCTTCTTCTTCATTGGTCTCTTCCTCCATTCAAGTTCATTGTTGATTTTAGATTTTTGTTTAATGAACTTATTAAAATCGATTAAAGGTTCAAGGTCCTCTTCATTGTTCTCATCACCTGAGTCATCACTCAAGTGGCATTCTCTTATTCGAAGTTCAAAAACCTTCTTGTTCTTTAGAAGGTGGTTCAAATGTTCATCATGTTCATCATGTTCCAAGAGTGTCATTTCATAGGTCATTAATGACCCGAATAGTTCTTCAAGTGAATAATCATTCAAGTTTTTAGACTCTTGAATAGCCGTAATTTTTGGATCCCAACTCTTTGGGAGGGATCTTAAAATCTTGTTAGTGAGTTCAAAGTTAGAAAAACATTTACCAAGATTTTTTAAGCTATTGACGATATCCGTGAACCGGGTGAACATATCGCCAATAGTTTCGCTTAGTGTCATTCAGAAGAGCTCAAAATCATACAATAAGAGGTTCACTTTCAAGTCTTTAACTCTACTAGTTCCCTCATGCGTGATTTTAAGAGTTCACCAAATGCCAAAAGCCATTTCACACATAGAAATCCGATTAAATTCGTTCTTGTCTAAGGCGCAAAATAAGGCATTCATAGCCTTTGCATTCAAGGAAAAAGATTTTCTCTCTAAGTCCGACCATTCGTTCGTCGGTTTAGAGGGAAGTTGAAAACTGTTTTGAATAATGTTCCATAAATCTAAGTCCATTGAAAGTATTAAAACTCTCATTCGAGTTTTCCAATAAGTATAGTCCGATCCGTTAAAGAACGGTGGATGAAAAACCGAAAAGCCCTCTTGAAAACCATTTAGAGCCATTTCTCACGGGTGTAAATCCGAAAGAGAAAGAACATGCCTCTGATACCAATTGTTAGGGATTGAGTGGCACTAAGAGGGGGGGGGGGGTGAATTAGTGCAGCGGTAAAGAACGATAGATTTTTCAGCGATTAACACAAGTTTGGAAACTTCGTACGAATGAATGCAGCGTTTCGTTTGAATCCAGAAAGATTGCGTTTTAACTTTAAAGCATACGTAAGAAGATAAAGATGAAGTTGAGTAAATAAGGCAACATATGAAAATAGTTTACAGTAAGGTAAGTTGTGAGAAAGTAAATGCAAACCGATTTATAGTGGTTCGGTCATCCGACCTACATCCACTTCCGAAGCCTTCTTTGATGAGGCTCCCAACTTCCACTAGCAAATCCTTTTGAAGGGGAAGGACCAAATACCCCTCTTATAACCCTTTTACAAGAGGTTCACACTCTTACAAGTCTTCACAAAGAGAAGGAAATGAGATGAACACTTAAGCAAATGAAGAACAAGACTTTCCCAAGACTTATTTGCTCAAAATCTAACTCTCAAGAGTTCCCTGTCAGCTGAAAAAGGAGGGGTATTTATAGACTCAAAGAGGTTCAAATTTGGGCTCCAAATTTGAACTCAATTTGAGTTTCCCGGTACTAGGGCGGTGCTACCGCCTGTCAGAGGCGGTGCTACTACGCTGTCGAGGCGGTGCTACGCTGCTTGTCGGGCCTGGGCAGATCGACACAAGAGGGGCGATACTACTATCGCCCCACCCCATTCTGGCGGGGCGATGCTACTCGCTCACCAGCGGTGCTACCGCCCAAAGAGCACACGGCACATGGGCGGTGCTACGCCTTGATTGTCAGGTTTCGGTTTGGGCCAAAAACTTTAGCCCAAACTAGTCCAAATCAAGGCCCAATGGCCCCTACTTTAGGTTTATAGGATTAACACATAATCCTAACCCAAATTAATATGCTAACTATGAATTTAAAGACATTCCTAAGCTATTACAAAGTCCACAAGTCAAGTCTTCTTTCGGCGAGCTTCCGGCGAACTTCCGGCGGTCTTCCGACGATCCCTCGGAAACCATCCTGCGGACTCCCGACAAGCTCTCGGACTCCACGATGATTTTGGCGAGTTCCCCCGAGCTTCTTTGGCAAGCTCCGATCTTTCTTGGCAAGCTCCGCAAACTTTCGATGAACCTTTCGGCGAACTTCTGAAAACCCTTCAGCAAGCTCCCTACTCGTTCTCGGCCGGTTCTGGCAGCACGCCCAATGAATCTTCGGACTTCCATCGAACACTCGAACTCCCAACGATCCATCGCACTTGACTTTGGCCCTTTGTTTCACTTTATGTCTTCATCCTTATAGTAGTTACTCCTGCACAAACAAAACACCCTACTTCGATCTAGACAATTATTACAACGTGAATTGACATTCAGTTGCTCGGCACATCATTGGTCGACGCTTCGTCCGATCCTTTGGCACATCGTCCTCTCTTGAGGTTCGTTGCCCAATCGGCGATTGACCTTCGCAACCCCGATATCCTTGGCACAACACGCTCTTCTTAGCCCGATGCCCGACGTACGAAGCCTTCAGCCGATTGTCGACCGAACCTCCGGCTCGACATCCAATATCCTGACGTGATCACCTCCGGCGCAATGTCAATTCCTCCAGCGTCAACTATCTAATCCTGATCGATAGTAGACCTGCGTAACTCAACACGCAGTTAAACAATAAAACACAATTAATTAGTTTTATCATTAAAATCTGAGATTCAATAGACTTAGCCTAGGAGGCCAAGCATTTAGGCGGTTCTACCTCTAACCCTAGTGGTGCCACCGCTTGATGTGGCTCCAGGTCACTATTTGGGCCTTTTATTCGGCCCAACATAGCCTTGATTTGGGCTCAATTGGCCCATATTTGAGTTGGCCCAATTCCAACCCAATTACACCTAAACATTATTTTGATCTAGACAATTATTACAAAGCTTGAATCAATTATTGTCCGGCATGTCATTGGTTTATCGGCGCTTCATCCGAATCTCCGACATATCATCCTCTCTTGCGGCCTATTCCAATCGACCAGTTGACCTCCGCAATTTTGATCTTCTTAGCATAATTTTTGCTCTTCTTGGCCTGGTGCCCAAATCCATGGTATGAAGCCTTCTGTCGATACGTCGATCGATCCTTTGGCTCGACATCTAATCTTTTGACATATTTCACTCTGGCCTTGATTCCTCCTACGTTGATTATCTCTTCCTGATCGAAGCTAGTCTTGCATCACTCAAAACGTAGATCAGATCATAAAGACTATCAATTGGTTTTATCATCAAAATTCAAGATTTAACAATCTTCCCCTTTTTTATGATGACAACCAATTGATGATAGGGTTAACCTTAACTGTCCAATCAATATATCATATTGATAGATCCTTTAAATCAAGAAATCATGCAATATTTTAAGACATAAAAGTACATCATATCAGGCATGATTTAAATCATTATTACTTCTCCCCCTTTGTCATCAACAAAAAAAAGAAGTGCATCAAGCAAGTTTTTCAGATATGCAAGTTTTACAACATACAAGCTAGCAATTTATCACTTTATAATGTACAAGCATAGTAAGTTTTAAAGATGTACAATTTTACTTCTTGAGATGTACAAGTTTGCACTTTTACTTCTTAAGATAGGCAAGATAGCACTTCTTGGTGATGTTTAAGATGGCAAGTCTTTCTTCTCTTTTGAGAAGTGCAAGCTTAGTAAATTTTACTTCCTTTGCAATGATCGAGCTAGCAATTTTTGCTTCCTTTGGAATGTTAGAGCTAGTAAGTCTTTCTCGTTGAAGTATGTAAGCTAGCAAGTTCTTTCTCCCCCTTTGTCATTATCAATAAGAAGGGAAGAATACAATATTGTAATTTTTTTCCCTTTACATCAATTTTTAAATCATGACAAATGAGGTATCAAAAATTTACATTATTGTTTCAATCATCAAAATCAAGTTATGAAAGCCAATTTAACAAAACACTTAAGGTTCTTTTGAGATGCTTGTAATTTTCTTTCTCCCCATTACTATTAAAGGAAAAAGGAAAGAAGAAGGGAAGAATTCAAGGGTATAAATATTTCAACCATCACATAAACGAATGAAAGATCAAATCAAGAATCCAAAAAATTCATAAATCATTTTGACAAATCTCCTTTTTATCAAATAACAAAAAGAAATTTTAGAAGATCAAGGATCTTAATTCATAAAGAAAATAAAAGTTGTAAATCCAAGATAACAAATGAACAATCATGATTTATTTGGATAATTCTTCTCTTTAGTAAATGACGAATAGAACCATAGGAGAAATAAGGATCTTGATTAATAAAAAAATCTCAAGTTATAATTCCAAGAATTTAAGATCATGATTTATAAAAAATTTTGACTATCAAGTAAAAAGATTGTTGATTCATGTATTTGAATAAATATTTTTTCAAACCATCATTGCTTCACCTCATCATGCATAATTTCAAATTTTAAAATCTTCAAGCATGATATAAAAATATCATTATTTTCATTCAATTTTTCAAATCATCAAAAACACTTTCAAGAGATTCATAAAACATTATATACATAGATTTATTAATCTTTTATTGAAAAATCGATAAGATAAACATAAAAAATGCATTCCCTTTTTATGTGTTTTAATTTTTGTGATTTATTTCATACAACCATACCTTTGTCTTTTATGTCAAATAAAAACATGTATCAATGTTTAAGATTGAAAAATAAATTTTGTTATAAAAATTATCAAGACCAAAAATATAACATATTATTTCAAAACATAAGATTTCAAGTCATCATTACTTCAAATCCTCATGCATAATATAAAATCATCAAGCATGATACCATAACTTTTAACATTTTTATTACATCATCAAAATTATCAAGTATGATTCCATAAAGCATCTTCAAAATTATTTTAATTCTAATGATCTTTCTTTTATTGTTGTTAGTTGTAATAAGATATTTTTCTTCTTAAATGAATCTAGCTTAGTGCGAGAAGTTAACATGCAATTGTCATTCACTTTTTTTTTAATGTCAAAACCATGCATCATGTTTGAAACCAAAAAGCGATACAGAAATAATCAAAATAAACATACATGAAATTATATTTGGTGTATAATTATTAGATTTAAATTTAACATTTTGTTCCTAAAACATATAATTTTCATGATCAAATTTTTAATTTTTTAAAATCACTAGAAAGAGAAGCATGAATTTTTGTATTTTTTTAATTTGTTACTAATTAAAAAAATCTCATAGAATACATCAAGTAATTTTATGGTAAGGTAAAAACATTTCATGTGAGTTACTTACCTCATTGTTGAAAGCCACCAAAGCGTAGTTCACCATTTTGTCTTTAGATGCACTCGATTCGTCCTTGAGTGCTTTCTTCTTCTTCACTTTTGTATACTTGTCTTTGGAGTGCCCTAGCTTCTTGTGTTCATAGCAAGTGGTTGTTTCGGGATTGAATTCATTTTTATTCTTTAATTTTTATTTTATGAACTTCTTAAATTTTATTATTAGAAGTTTAAAGTCATCATCACTTGAGCTTTTGCTCAAGTGGTCTTCTATAGTTCGAAGTGTCAAATCCATTATGTTCTTTGAAAGGTGGTTCTCATGTTTATTTTGAGTTATACATGTCATTTCATAGGTCATTATGGACCCGATAAGTTTTTTAATATGATAGCAATTTAAGTCCTTTGTTTCTTGAATAGTGGTTACTTTTTTATCCCAACTTTTTAGAAGGGATCTTAGAATCTTGTTAATAAGTTCAAAATTAGAAAAATATTTACAAAATTTTTTTAAACTATTGATGACATTCATAAAACGGGTATACATGTCATCAATAGTTTTATTTGGTTCCATTCGAAACAATTCAAAATCATGCATTAAAAGATTTTTTTTCGAGTCTTTAACTCTATTAGTACCTTCATGTGTAACTTTAAGAGTGTGTCAAATCTCATGTGAAGTTTCACAAATCGAAATCTGATTAAATTCATTTTTGTCCAAGGCATAAAACAAAGCATTCATAGCTTTAGCATTTAATGAAAATGATTTTTTCTCAAGGTCATTCCATTCATTCATAGGTTTAGAGGGTATCTGAAAGTGATTTTCAATGATATTCCATAAATTCAAATCTAACGAAAGTAAGAAAACTCTCATTTGAGTTTTCTAATATATGTAATCTGTCCCATTGAATATAGGACGATGAATAATAGAGTGACCTTCTTGAAAGCCGAAATGAGTCATTTCTCTTGAGTGTTAAACCAAACGAGAAATAACATTATTCTAATACCAACTGTTAGGATTGCAGTCGGCACTAAGAGTGGGTTGAATTAGTGCAACGAGAAACATATTCGATTTCAAAAAACTTCATACAATGAAAGTCTTTAATGATTAAGTATGTATCAGAAATGCTTTAAACTTATGAGAGCAGTGAGCAAGTTAAATGATTTGCAATAAAGGTAAATAGCAAAGTAAGGTAACAAACCGATTTTATAGTGGTTCGGTCATCCGACCTATGTCTACTCTCGATTCCTCTTTCGTTGAGGCCACCGGCATCCACTAATGGTCTTCCTTCAAAGGGCAAAGACCAATCATTCTTTTACAACTCTTTCTTTTTACAAGTGTTCCCTCACACACCTCTCTTAGGAACTAACTTTAAGATCTAGGAAGAGGGACTTCTACACTTAGAATCACAAAGTTATCATTTTCTTTTCTACTTAATTCTTAGTCTATCAAGCAAGAATAGCTGGAGTATTTATAGACCCTAAGTGGTTTTATAGACCCTGCCTGTGTTGGACGGTACCACCACCTAGTCTGATGGTACCACCGCCTTGTTGAATCTCAAATTTTGATGATAAAGTCAATTGATAGTTATTTGATCAAATCCATATTATTGAGATAAGTGCGCAGGATTAACTATGATAGCAATGAAAACATAATGCAAATTGCCGGAGTCAAGTACGTTGGGAGTTTGAGAGTTCGTCGGAAGTTTGAAGGATTATCGGAAATGCTACCGGAACTGCCCGAGAATGAATCAAGGACTTACAGAAGGTTTCGAAAGTTCGCTAAAAGGATCGTCGGAGGTTCATAGAGCTCACCAAGAAAGTTTGGAAGCTTGCCAAAAGATTCATCGGAACTCGTCATAAAGTTCGGGAGCCTGTTGGGAGTCCGCTGGAAGAAATCCGAGGGTGTGTCGGAAGTTCGTCGGAAGTTTGCTGGAAGCTCACTAAAAAAAGACTCGACATCACTGCATCATAATTTGCTTAGGAATATGTCTCAATTTCGTAGTTAGCATATAATTAGGATGGATTAGGTGATAATCCTAATTAACCCTAGTAGGGGCCAACTAGGCCTTAAATGGACTAAATTGGGTCAGATTCAAAGCCTATTCAGTAGTGTTAGACCACGTCTAGCAGTGGCATTGCCCTGGGAATAGGTTCCCAAGTGGTCTGGGTGATGGTACTGCCCTAAGTTAGCGGTGGTACCGTTAACAGTTATTACCTGTCAGCGGTGGTACCGCCCCTCCATAGAGTCCGAGGACCCTGTCAGGTGGTAGTACTACTAGACTGGGCGGTGGTACCGCCTAGTACACTAACAGAGCAGGGTCAATTGGTGATGATACTGCTAGTGCTAGGCGGTATTACCGCCAGTGCTAGGCGGTATTACCGCCAGTGCTAGGTGGTGGTACCGTTAGTACTAGGATATCTAAGATGTAACTCTTTTTTGCTTCAATTCTGAAGCCAATTGAGCCTATAAATACCTATTACTTCTCAGCTGGCTATGTATAATTGAAAAGTGATAAAAACTGAGTCAAAACTCTAGTAAAACTTACATTCGAAAACTTGAGTATTCACCTCCCAAAGCCTCACTTGTAAAAGTTCTGTAAGAGAGTGTGAACCACTTATAAAAGTCTATAAGAAGGGTGCTTAGTCCTTCCCCTTTAAGAGGAATTGATAGTAGAAGTTGGTTATCTTATCAGAGGAGATTTCCAAAGTGGATGTAGGTCATTTGACCGAACCACTATACATCGCTGCGTACTTCTCTTAATGTGTGAGTTTTAAATTATCGAATTTTAATTTTTACTTAACTACAATCTCTCGATCACCTCCTCTCTACCTTCTTTTGTATTCGCTCGAAACTCTCTCTTTGTCGAAATCATTTTCGTCGAATCGAAACTTCTCAATGCATAACTCTTTTCAAAATCAATCACTTTAAAATTACGATTTTCATCTGCTGCACTAATTCCCCCCCCCCTTTTCGTAGTGCCACTCTATATCCTAATAGTTGATATCAGAGCAAGGTCACTCTCATTTGGCATTTAATTATACGTCCGTCTATATTTAATGGGTTGAATTACACCTATTGGAAGACTCACATGAAGATTTTTCTTATTTCCATAGATTTTGAACTTTGGAATATTATTGAAAATGGCTTTCAGAAATCTTCTCTTCCGATGAACGAATGGAATGAATCGAAGAAGAAGGTTTTTGCTCTTAATGCAAATGCTATAAATGCCTTATTTTGTGTTCTTGATAAAAATGAGTTTAATCATGTTTCGATTTATGAATCGGCTTTTGATATTTGGCATACTCTTGAAATCACTTATGAAGGCATTAGCCGAGTGAAAGAGTCCAAAATCAACCTCTTGGTACATTCTTACGAATTATTTTAGATGAAACCAAGTGAGTCCATCGGAGACATATACACCCATTTTACGAATGTCATCAATGGACCTAAAGCACTTGGGAAAGATTTTTCTAATTTCAAACTTATAACTAAAATCTTAAGATCCCTCCCAAAAAATTAGGATCCAAAAGTTACAGTCATTTAAGAGACCAAGGATCTAAAATAATTTCCTCTTGAATAACTCATAGGGTCATTGATGACCTACAAAATGACATGCAATGCTCATGATGAGCTTGAGAACCCCCTTCCAAAGAACAGGAAGGATATGGTATTAAAAACACAAGAAGACCACTTGAAAGAATCTTCAAGTGATGAGAACCTTGATGATGAACTTGCACTCTTAATTCAAAAATTTTAAAAATTTATAAGAATGAATAAATTTAAAAATGATTCTAAAAATAAACTTGAACCTAAAAAGGAGTAAATAATATACTATGAATGCAAGAAGCCGGGGCACTTCAAAAGTGAATGCCCTCAAGCTAAGAAGAAGCTACCAAAGAAGAAGAATGCTCTAAAGGCAACATGGGATGACTCAAATGACTCCGAAGACGAAGAAGCAAGCAACAAAGAGGTGGTCAACTTCGCTTTAATGGCTTTCGGAGAAGATGTATGTGATTTAGTTAATAAAAATTTATCTTTTGACGAGCTTTCAAATACCTTTCATGAATTATTTGATGAATGTAGAACTATTAGTAAAAAGTATAATTTGTTGAAAAAGGCGCAAGCTCTCTTAGTCAATAAACTTGATAGTCTTAAACTTGATACTCCCTCTTTATCTCCATGCTCTAAGTATGAACATTTAAAGGCAATTAAGAATGAGAACTTGCTACTTAAAGAGACCTTAAATAAGTTTAAGATTGGTAGTAAACACTTGGTCATGATCCTTGCAAACAAGGGTCATGTCGGAAAAAGAAGTGGAATTGGATTTGTGAGTGGAACTCACCGAAATCCAACCACCTTCATTAAAGGACCTACACTACATGTATCATCTCACTCAAAGTGTAATTTTTGTTGCAAACCCGGACATTTTGTTTACAGATGTCTGTTTAAGAAACTTAGCTCACATAACTTGATATAGGTTCCTAAAGGAACTATAAGGAACTCAATGAACAATGACAAGATTAGTTAATCAATTTTTGAGGCACCCAAGTTCAAATTGGAACCTAAAAACTATCCACTTTTGTAGACACATTTACCCACACAAGCTAGGAGTAAAAGATGATACCTTAATAGTGGATGCTCAAGGCATATGACCAGAGATTCATCTTAATTCTCTAAATTCACTAACCAAAATGAAGGGTACGTCACTTTCGAAGACAACAAGGGTAAAATCATTAGCAAGGGAACTATAGGTAACAAATCAAGCTTTTTAATTGATGATGTATTATTAGTAGATGGCTTAAAATATAATCTTTTGAGTATTAGTTAATTATATAATAAAGGATATATCGTGAAATTTGAATCTAATGCTTGCATTATTGAAAAACTGCACAACAATACATCTATGATTGTACTAAAACAAAATAATATCTAAACCATAAACATTGATGATCTTAGTAATGAAATGTGCTTTTCAGCTTTCAATGATAATGCTTGGCTTTAGCATAGAAGATTAGGTTATACTAGCATGAAACTAATTTCTCAAATCACATCTAAAGAACTTGTAAGAGGTATTCCCAATATTAAGTTCATTAAAGACAAAGTGTGTGATGCTTGTCAACTAGGAAAACAAATAAAAAGTAGTTTCAAACCAAAAAATCAAATAAGCACCTCTAGACCTTTGCAATTAATCCATATGGATTTATTTGGACCAATTGATACAACGAGCTTAGGAGGTAGCAAATATGCCTTTGTAATTATAGACGACTAAAGTATATAAACTTGGACCTATTTCTTGGCTCACAAAAGTGATTGCTTTAAATATTTTTTAAAATTTTGAAACTTGCTCAAAATGAAAAGGGTTTTATAATTTTATCGATTCGGAGTGATCACGGTGGTGAATTTCAAAGCCATGACTTCTAAAAATTTTATGAATCTAATGGATCTAAACACAATTTCTCTACTCCAAGGAGTCCTTAACAAAATAGAGTAATAGAAAGAAAAAATAGGAATTTACAAGAAATGGCAAGAACCATATTGAATGAACATAGTTTACCCAAATACTTTTGGCCCGAAGCCGTTAATACTACTTGCTATGTCATGAATAGGGTTCTAATAAGACCATCTCTCTCCAAAACTCCTTATGAATTATAGAATAACAAAAAACCAAATGTTTCTTATTTTAAAATTTTTAGTTGCAAATACTTTATCTTGAATGAAAAGGATGCCTTAGGAAAGTTTGATGCAAAATCCGATGAAGGCATCTTTCTTGGTTACTCTTCAATTTCTAAAGCTTTTTGTATTTTTAATAAAAGAACCTTGGTTATAAAAGAATCTATTCATGTTGTTTTCAATGAAGTTTCCGAACTTAAGAAAAATGATTTTGATGATGATCTTGATTTTAATGATTTAAATTTGAATGAAACCTCTCCTCCAAATAACAACTTGGATGTATCTTTTTTTCAAATTCTATTACCTAAGGAATGAAAGTATATAGATACACATCCAAATGAGCTAATTATAGGAGACGCATCAAAAGGAGTTCAAACTCATTCTTCTTTTAAGAATTTTTGTGTCAACGCCACTTTTCTTTCTCGAATTGAACCTAAGTGCATTGATGAAGTCTTGAAAGATGATTCTTGGGTTATCGCAATGCAAGAGGAATTGAACTAATTTAAGAAGAATGAGGCATGGAAGCTTGTTCCTAGACTTAGTAACCATTTAGTTATAGGTACTAAATAGGTATTTAGAAATAAGCAAGATAAATTTAGTATCATGGTTAGAAACAAGGCTAGATTAGTAGTTAAGGGTTTCAACCAAGAAAAAAGTATCGATTATGAAAAGACCTTCGCTCCTGTAGCAAGATTAGAAGCTATTAGGATGCTCTTTGCTTATGCTAGTAGTAATAATTTTAAGTTGTTTCAAATGGATGTCAAAAGTGCTTTCTTAAATGGTTTTATTTTCAAAGAAGTGTTTATTGAATAACCACCTGGTTTTAAAAACTCTCTTTTTTCCTAATCATGTGTTTAAATTGACTAAGGCTCTCTATAGGTTAAAACAAGCCCCAAGGGCTTGCTATAAGAGATTTAGCTCTTTTCTTATTTCAAATAATTTATTAAAGACAAGGTTGATACTATATTATTTATTAAATATTTTAAAAATAATTTTCTTATTGTTCAAATTTATGTTGATGATATTATCTTTAGTTCTACAAATGAATCACTATATAAATCATTTGCCAAGTATATAAGTCATGAGTTTGAAATAAGTTTAATGGATAAACTAACCTTCTTTTTAGGATTACAAATTAAACAACTTAGTGATAGTATATTTCTTAATCAAACTAAATATACATTAGAATTATTGAAACGATTTAACATGGATAGTTCAAAAGCTATAAACACTCCTATGAGTACCTCTACTAAGTTAGACATGGATGAAAGTGAGAAAATTTTAATCAAAAGACATATAAGGGAATGATAGGTAGCTTACTTTACCTTACCACAACTAGATCGGATATCATGTTTAGTATAGGACTTTGTACTAGATTTTAAGTTAATCCTAATTTATCTCATCTTAAAGCCATTAAAAGAATCCTTAGATATCTTAAAGGAACTCCTAACCTAGGATTATGGTATCCAAAATTCGATGACTTTGATTTAATAGCCTATGCAGATGTGGATTTTAACGGATATAGAATAGATAGAAAAAGCACATCCGGAACATGTCAATTTTTAGGTTATGCACTTGTTTTTTGGACTTTCAAGAAACAAAACTCGGTTGCACTATCTATATGGCCGAAGCCGAATACATAACTGCAAGTGCATGTTGTGCACAAGTTGTTTGGATGAAAAAAGCTTTAGAAGACTAAGTAATTTATTTAAAGAATATTCTCATAAAATGTGATAACACAAGAGCTATATGTTTAACTAAAAATCTCATTCAACACTTTAGAACTAAGTATATTAATATTAGGCATCACTTTATATGAGATCATGTCAATAATAATGATGTTACTCTAGAATTTATTGATACAAAAAGCCAATTAGCAGACATCTTCATAAAACATTTAAATGAAGAATAATTTGGCTTCATTAGAAGAGAATTAGGCATGCTAAATTGTCCTAATACATGAAGTTGTTGTATATTTCTTTTCCAAAAATTTTCAACTTCGGTTTTCATGAACTCTTCTTGATATTATCATTTCGGATTTCGAATGACATCTATATGATATCGTATTTTGAATGGAGCTCTCATTTTTATCCTTTTCCGATCTTGCATTGATGCTCCTCTTTCTTTGATTAATGATTTTTAGCATCATGTACATGAATCTTTGTTGATAATCTTTAATTAATATCATGCCCTTTTAATGATTTGGGAAAATTGATTTTATCGATTTTATACTCCCTCTACTTCTATTGGCATGAATAAATGGATTTCATGATTTTTCACATTTTTGTATCATTTGAAGTGTGTTGATTTTGTCTTCATGACACATGGAACTATACATAATCTTTATGTCATGAACTTTGTAAAAAGAAGAAGCTCTCAAGTTTTTATTTATTGAATACTCTCTTCAGATTTCATTCATGCAAATTCGATGAAATTTTTAACTCTTGAGAAAATTCTACGTCTTGAGCTTTAAATGACTTGATTGGTTATTTTTGACTTAATGAATGATAATGCCAAGTTAGCCTTCATGAATTCTTCCTTATAAGAATGCCAAGTTAGCCCTTTATAAATTTTTTGGATGAGTATGAAAATATCATCATGACTGTTTTCATGAGTTTTAAGCTCAAATGATCTCTCTTTTCTTCCTCTTGAATTTTTCTTGAATGAATGTCGTGAGCTCTTGATGAAATGTTTGATGAATGTCTTAGCTTCAATGATCTATCTTTTCACTTAATGATTTTATGGCTTGAATTTTCAATCAAATTGCCTCTTGAACTTCTCATCTCAGATCCTTCTTGAATGAACATTCATAATTCTTATAATGAGTTTCATGAACTTTTTGTTCAAATGATCTCTTTTCTACCTCACTAATTTCATTTGGTAGAAACGATTCTTGTAAGCTTTTAATGACTTGAATAATTCACATCTATGCTATGCCTTAATGCTGAATTTTTCATGTATGAATCTTTCATTAGCTCTTAGAAATTTTTGTGAATTTTGGCCTCTATGATCTATCTTACGATTTTATAGACATGAACTTTCAATAAGAATGAACGAATTGCTTTTCATTGTTCTTCTTGATGGCTTTATCCTTCTCATTTTGTCATTTTTTAAAAACTCCAATCATAATATTTAACATCAAGATCTATTTCCTTTTTTGTTAATGACAAAGGGGGAGAAAAATATGGCAAGTTGAATTGATGACTTCATGGAATGATAAATGCTTTGTATGTATCGTATTCCAATATATCACAATTGCCATGTGTATTGCAACTGTATGTAGTGTATCGTAGCATATCGCAATTGTATGAAATGTATCGCATGCATCGCAAATGGCTCATACATGCTTAAAATATTAATTTTTGTAAGATCGTTATCATATCATGTTTTAATTTGATATCTTTCATTGATATGATAAGTTATCATTTCATTAAAAGCATCGTAATGTATCGTAATTATATATAGTGTATCGTAGCGCATCGCAATTGTATGGAATGTATTGCATGCATCGCAAATGGCTCATATAAGCTTAAAATGTTAATTTTTATAAGATCATTATCATATCATGTTTCAATTTGGTATCTTTCATTGATATGATAAGTTATTATTTCATTTGATGATGTATCGTAAAATGATATCATGCCTTGGATTTGTGCATTTTATTTTGATTTCATTTGATCCTAGCTATATTTCAAAATTATAATTGGTATCATGTGTCAAAATGATGATTGTCCATCATAATTCGACATTGAACTAGAAAATGAATGTCATGCCTTGACATCATTTTCAAACTGAGAAAAAAATATGAAGTTTCATATTTATGAAAGATCATGCTTGTTGAGCATGGCGATAAATTCAATGAATGCAACTTATCGGTTTCAGCTTGAATTCAAGGGGTTTGAATTCAAGTGTTTCCCTTCTCAAAATATGGCATATAGATAGGGGGAGTTAAGGTTAACTCCATCATCAATTGATTGCCATCATCAACAAGAGAGAGATTGTTGAATCTCGCATTTTGATGATGAAATCAACTGATAGGTTATTTAATCTAATCCATATTATTGAGATAAGTATGTAAGATTAACTATGATAGCAATGAAGACATAAAGTAAATTACCGGAGTCAAGTATGTTGGGAGTTCGAAAGTCCATCTAAAGTCCGAAGGATCATCGAAAGTGTTGCCGAAACTGGCCAAGAATGAATCGGGGACTTACCGAAGGTTTCGGAAGTTCGCCGAAAGGATTGTCGGAGGTTCGCGGAGCTCACCGAGAAAGTTCAGAAGCTTACTAAAAGATTCATCAAAACTTGTCATAAAGTCCGGAAGCCTATTGGGAGTCCGCCGAAAGATATCTGAGGGTGTGTCAAAAGTCTACTGGAAGCTTGCAGAAAAAAGACTCAACATCACAGATCATACTTTGCTTAGAAATATGTCTCAATTTTCTTAGTTAGCATGTAATTAGCGTTAGGATTAGGTGATAGTCCTAATTAACCCTAGTAGGGTCTATTTGGGCCTTAATTGGACTAAATTAGATCGGATACAAGGCCTATTCAGTAGTGTTGGATCATGTCTAGCGGTGGCACCGCCTCGGGAATAGGTTCCCAGGTGATCTGAGCGGTGATACCACCCCAGGTCAGCGGTGGTACCATTGACAATTATTACCTGTCAATAGTGGTACCGCTTGACAAGCGGTGGTACCGCCCCTCTATAGAGTCCGAGGACCCTGTCAAGCGATAGTACTGTCAGACTGGGTGGTGGTGCCGCTCAGTACACTGACAGAGCAGGGTCAACTAGCGATGGTACCGCCAGTGCCAAGCGGTAGTACTGCCAATACTTGGAAATCTAGGATGTGACTCTTTTTTACTCCAATTCTGAAGTCAATTGAGCTTATAAATACCCCTTACTTCTCAACTAGCTATGTACAATGAGAAGTAATAAAAACTGAGTCAAAACTCTAGTAAAACTTGCATTCGAAAGCTTGAGTGTTCACCTCCCAAAGCCTCACTTGTAAAAGTTCTGTAAGAGAGTGTGAACCACTTATAAAAGTCTGTAAGAAGGGTGCTTGGTCCTTCCCCTTTAAAAAGAATTGTTAGTGAAAGTTGGGAACCTCATCGGAGGAGGTTTTGAAAATAAATGTAGGTCATTTGACCGAACCACTATGCATCACTATATACTTAACTGTAATCTCTCGACCACCTCCTCTCTACCTTCTTTCGTATTTGCTCGAAACTCTCTCTTTAACGAAATCATTTTCGTCAGACCAAAACTTCTCAACACACAACTCTTTTTGAAATCGTTTTAAAATTATGATTTTTATCTGCTACACAAATTCACCCCCCCCCCACCTCTTAGTGCCACTCTAGATCCTAACACACTTGACACTAGGCAGTACCACCGTCAAGTCTGAGTGGTACCACCACCCAAACTTAGCCTGGGAGGTTGAGCCTTCAGGTGGTTCCACTACCAACCCTAACGGTGCCACTGCTTGACGTAGCTCCAGGTCACTGTTTGGGCCTTTCATCCAGCCCAACACAATCCTGATTCAGGCCCAGTTGACCCCTAATTGAGTTGTCCTAATTTTAACTCAATTACACCTAAACACTACTTCGATCTAGATAATTATTACAAAGCTTAAATCAATTATTGTCTAGCATATCATAGGTTCATCGACGCTTCATTTGATTTTTCGACGCATCATCCTCTCTTGCGGCCTAATGCCCAATCGACCAATTGACCTTCGTAACTCTGATCTTCTGGGTGTAATTTCCACTCTTCTTGGTCTGATTCTTGAACCTATGGCATAAGCCTTCTATCGATACATCGACCGATCCTCTGGCTCGAAGTCCAATCTTCTGATATATTCCACTCTGACCCAACGTTCGATTCCTCCTACTTTAATTATCTCTTCATGATCGAAGTTAGTCTTGGGTTACTCAAAATGTAAAATAGATCATAAAGACTATCAATTGGTTTCATCATCAAAATTTGAGATTCACCACTATAAAGAAAGGCTAGTGGCTAAGGGGTATCATCAAAGGCAAGTTATTGATTATAACAAAACCTTCTCACCCATAGTCATGCTAAAATCCATCTAAATTTTATTGGCTATTGCAGTACACTATGATGATAAGATCTGGTAGATAGACATGAAAATCATGTTCCTTAATGATAACTTTAAGGAACATGTCCAAGGATAGTCCAAATAAGATGTGCAGGTTACTTAAACTCATCTATAGATTGAAGCAAGCTTCCCAAAGTTAGAACATAAGATTTGATGTGGCAATCAGATCTTATGACTTCGTTAAGAACGAAGATAAGCCTTGTGTGTTAAGGAAGGTAAGTGGAAGCGCTATCACCTTTTTGGTACTATATGCGGGTGACATCTTGATCATCGGGAATGATATAGGAATGCTCTCCACAGTGAAGGCTTGGCTATCTAGACCCTTTCTCCATGAAGGACTTAGGGGAAGCATACTACATATTGGGGATTCAGATCTATAGAGATAGATCCAAGAGGATGCTTGGCTTATCCTAGTCTAGGTACATAGACACCATTGTCAAAAGGTTTGGCATGGAAAATTTCAAGAGAGGTCCCAATGCAATGAGACCTGGAATATCACTTTCTAGGAGTATGTCTCCAAAGACTCCTAAAGAAAGGGCAAACATAGATAGGATATCCTATGCCTCAATGATAGGGTCTATCATATATGCTATGTTATGTACTAGGCCTGATATAACGCATGCTTTAAGTGTCATAAGCAAGTGTCAGGCAGATCCAGGTTTGAAGTATTGGAATGTTTTAGTGTATCCTTAAGTACTTGAGAAGGACTAAGGATCTTTTACTGATATATAGAGGAAGTAGCCTCAAGATTGAGGGCTACACGAACTTGAGCTTCTAGTTTGATGTCGATAAGAGCAAATCTAATTCAGGGTATGTGTTCACCCTGAATGGAGGAGCAGTATACTAGAAGTGTTCCAAGTAAGATACTACTACTTACTCGACCACAGAATCGGAATACATTACTGTGGTAGAGGTAGCAAAGGAGGGCATCTGGATGAAGAAGTTCATCACAGATCTGGGAGTCATGTCGGGAAGCGAGAAGTGGATTCCCTTATATTGCGATAATTATGGGACGATTGCTCAAATAAGGGAACCCTAGTCTCATCAGGAGTCTTCTGAGGAGGTTCCGGCTTATTAGAGAGATCATGGCCTGAAGAGATGTAGTAGTGGAAATAGTTTCATCCGAAGATAATATTACAGATCCACTAACAAAGCCATTGACTCACATTGTATTTAAGCATCACAGAGGTCTTATAGGGATCAGATATGTAGATAATTGGCTTTAGGTCAAGTGGGAGATCGTTCATTATAGGTGCCCTATAAGTTAATCACGTGAGTGATGGCACCTGTAACACGCTGCGTCAATCTCTTTGCTTATGATTACTAGCATTTTCTAACATTATTTAGATGTATATTGTGACATCCTTGGATCTATGTAATGAGAATCGAATCATTATGAGATCATGATAATAAGACTGATTCGTCTTTAAACATAGACCATAAATAATTTCGGTCATAGGTAACTCAAGAAGGATATCGAGAAAACCTGATAGATTAGTATGCTATATACCCATCCATATGATGGAGGTGTTTGGTCTTATAACTGCTCATGTGGGGATACTAAGAATATAGTGCAAGAGCTTATTGGAGAATGAGTACATTGATTGATCCACTTACGGAATGCTGGATGGTTAATGATACCTGATGTTAGACAGTGATTCCATAGTCCTAGTTATATATCTGGTCCTTAGACTTAAGGTACCAAAAATATCTTATATGAGTATTCCACTCTTTGATACTAGACTTATAGGTTTGAAAGTTTCAGATCTAGTACAACTAGTCATCGGGAGTGGTAGCTAACCTTACAAGGGCTATTGAGTATCGATAGAGGATCATCTGCTCTCAGGTATCATGAGAGGAATATCTCATGTGTTCTTATTCAGACAAATCCTTAGCCAAGGTCATTCGGATTGAAAGAGAAAGAATTCTCCTAGCGAATCCGATTATAGCGAGACTCAAGGAGAGACTCAAGGAGAGACAGCAACACCATACCCGGTATATATGGTCTTTGGGTTATTAGATGGATGAGATATTGAATCTCAGATTTTGAGGATAAAATTAATTAATGAGTTTATGATCTAATATGTGTTTTGAGTGACATAGGATTAGCTTCAATTAAGGATAGATAAATTGATTGAAGCAAGAGGAATCGAATGTTGGGTTGGAATTGAACATGTCAGAAGATTGGACGTCAAACTGGTCAACATGTTGATAAAAGGCTTCGTGCCATGAGTTTAAGCATCAGGCCAAAAGGAGCGGACATTACGCCAAGGAGATCAGAGTTGTGGAGGTCAACATGTCAATTAAACAATATGCCATGAGACAGGATGATGCATCGAAGGGTCAGACGAAGCACTTGTTGAATCTCGGATTTTGATGATGAAACTAATTGATTATGATTTATTGTTTAACTGCATTTTGAGTTACACAAGTCTACTATCAATCAGGATTAGATAGTTGACGCTGGAGGAATTGACGTTGTGCCGAAGGTGATCACGTCAGGATATTGGATGTCGAGCCGGAGGTTTGGTCGACAATCGGCAGAAGGCTTTGTACGTCGGGCATCGGGCCAAGATGCATGTTGCGCCAAGGATATCGGGGTTGCGGAGGTCATCCGCCGATTGGGCAACGGACCGCAAAAGAGGACGTTGTGCCGAAGGATCGGACGAAGCGCCGACCAATGACATGCCGGGCAACTGAATGTCAATTCGTGTTGTAATAACTGTCTAGATCGAAGTAGAGTATTTGTTTATTTGTGTGCAGGATTAACTACGATGAAGATAAAGACGTAAAGTAAAACAAAGTGCCGGAAGACAAGTGGGATGGATCATTGGGAGTTCGAGAGTTCGATGGAAGTTCGAAGATTCGTTGGGAGTAGTTGCCGGAACCGACCGAGAACGAGTAGGGAGCTTGCCGAAGGGTTTTCGGAAGTTCGCCAAAAGGTTCATCGGAAGTTCGCGGAGCTTGCCAAGAAAGATCGGAGCTTGTCAAAGAAGCTTGATGGAACTCGCCAAGATCATCATGAAGTCTGGGAGCATGTTGGGAGTCCACATAATGGTTTCCGAGGGTTCGTCGGAAGACCGCCGGAAGTTCGCCGAAAGCTCACCGAAAGAAGTCTTGTCTTATAGACTTTGAAATAGCTTAAAAAATATCTTTAAAATTTGTGGTTAGTACATAATTTGGTTTAGGATTAGGTGTTAATCCTATAAACCAAATTTGAGCCAATTCGGACTTCGTTTGGACCGGTTTCGGTCGAGTTTTCGGTCGAAACCACTGTGCTGAAAAAAAAATTGACCTGGGCGGTGGCACCGCCTGAGGCTAAGACCTGGGCGGTGGAACCACCCCAGCAGGCGGTAGCACCGCCTAGCACTTTTTGTGTCGATCTGCCAGATCGAGAGAGTGTAGAACCGCCTCGACAAAGTGTAGTAACTTTGCTCGACACTGGGAAACTAAAAAAAATTCAAATTTGGAGCTCAAATTTGAATCACTTTGAGGCCTATAAATACCCCACTCATTCAGAGTTTAGGGGGTGTCTAGAACTGAAAAAAAGAAGGGGAAAACTCTCTTGAAAGTGTGTCAAATCTTCCCTCTAAGTCTTAAGAGTGTTCTAGTCCAAGAGAGGGGTAAGAGTGCTTGTAAGGGTTATCTCCTAAGCCCATCAAAAGGAGAAGTGCTGTAAGGGAGTTCATCCTCACCCGTTGGAAGGAGGATAGCTAGTGGAGAAGCCGGTTGCCTCAAGTGAAGAGGAATCGGGAGTGGACGTGGTCGGATGACCGAACCACTGTAAAAATCTAGTTTGCATTTACGTTCTTGCTATTTACTTTGCTGCAAACCCTTTTCACTTGCTTCGTTATTTACTCAACTTCATCTTCCTCTTATTACGTATGCTTTAAAGTTAAAACGTAATCTTTTCGGGTTCAAACGAATGGTTTCCGAGGGTTCGTCGGAAGACCGCCGGAAGTTCGCCGAAAGCTCATAGAAAGAAGTCTTATCTTATAGACTTTGAAATAGCTTAAAAAATATCTTTAAAATTTGTAGTTAGCACATAATTTGGTTTAGGATTAGGTGTTAATCCTATAAACCAAATTTGAGCCAATTCGGACTTCGTTTGGACCGGTTTCGGTCGAGTTTTCGGCCGAAACCATTGTGTTGAAAAAAAAATTGACCTGGGCGGTAGCACCGCCCCAGGCTGGGTGGTGGCACCGCCCAGAGGCCAAGACCTGGGCGGTGGAACCACCCCAGGTAGGCGGTAGAACCGCCCAAAGACTCTTGTGTCGTCTACAGATCGAGAGGCTGTAGAACCGCCTCGACAGTGAGCACCGCCCGACACTGGGAAACTAAAAAAAATTCAAATTTGGAGCTCAAATTTGAATCACTTTGAGGCCTATAAATACCCCACTCATTCAGAGTTTAGGGGGTGTCTAGAACTGAAAAAAGAAGGGGGAAACTCTCTTGAAAGTGTGTCAAATCTTCCCTCTAAGTCTTAAGAGTGTTCTAGTCCAAGAGTGGGGTAAGAGTGCTTGTAAGGGTTATCTCCTAAGCCCATCAAAAGGAGAAGTGCTGTAAGGGAGTTCATCCTCGCCCTTTGGAAGGAGGATAGCTAGTGGAGAAGCCGGTTGCCTCAAGTGAAGAGGAATCGGGAGTGGACGTGGTCGGATGACCGAACCACTGTAAAAATCTAGTTTGCATTTACGTTCTTGCTATTTACTTTGCTGCAAACCCTTTTCACTTGCTGCCTTATTTACTCAACTTCATCTTCATCTTATTACGTATGCTTTAAAGTTAAAACGTAATCTTTTCGGGTTCAAACGAAGCGTTGCATTCATTCATACGAAGTTTCTGAACTTGTTCAAATCGCTAAAAATTTCGCTCCTTACCGCTGCACTAATTCACCCCCCCCCCTCTTAGTGCCGCTCGATCCCTGACAATTGGTATCAGATCCACGTTTTTTCTCTTTCAGATTTACACCCGTGAAAAATGGCTCTAAATGGTTTTCAAGAGGGCTTTTCGGTTTTTCGTCCACCGTTCTTTAACGAATCGGACTACACATATTGGAAAACTCGAATGAGAGTTTTCATGCTTTCAATGGATTTAGATTCATGGAACATCATTGAAAATGGCTTTCAACCTTCCTCTAAACCGACGAACGAATGGTTGGATTTCAAGAAAAGGTCTTTTTCTTTAAACGCAAAGGCTATGAATGCCTTATTTTGTGCTTTAGATAAGAACGAGTTCAATCATATTTCAATGTGCAAAATGGCTTTCGATATTTGGCGAACACTTGAAATCACGCACGAGGGAACTAGTAGAGTTAAAGACTCGAAAGTAAACCTCTTATTGCATGATTTTGAGCTCTTCCGAATGACACCAAGTGAAACTATCGGTGATATGTACACCCGCTTCACGGATGTCGTCAATAGCTTGAAAAGTGTTGGTAAATATTTTTCGAACTTTGAACTCACTAACAAGATTTTAAAATCTCTCCCAAAGAGTTAGGATCCAAAAGTAACCGCAATACAAGAGACTAAAAATTTAAATGATTTTTCATTGGAAGAACTAATCGGTTCACTAATGACATATGAAATGAGTTTCTTCGAACATTTGGAACATGATGAACATATGAACCACCTTCTAAAGAACAAGAAGGATTTGGAACATCGGACAAATGAATACCACTTGAGTGATGACTCAAGTGATGAGGACAATGAGGACATTGAACACATAACAATGAATGTTAACAAGTTCATTAAACAAAAATTAAAAAGTACAAATGAACTTGAATGAAGAAAGAGGCCAGAGAAGAAGAAGAAGACTTGCAAAGAAGAATCAAGTAAAGAAGAGGCGAAATGGGCTTTGACGGTTTTTGACAATGAGGTAAGAAACTCACCCAAGTTGTTCTTACCTTATTTTGAAATTACATGATCCTTTCATAAGTTGCTTGAAATAGTTGGTAGGATTTTTTTTATGCATTTTCCTTTCTAGTAATTTTTTAAAAATTAAAAATATGAATGATGCATGATTTGTGATAATGCGTAGGATTAATCCATGCATGTATATCTTGATATTTTATATTGCTTTTCGTTTCTAAACATGATGCTTGATGATTTTGTAACATGCATTAGTTTTTGAAGTAATGTTGATTTGACTCTATGTTGTGGATTAACGTATTTTTTGGCCTAATTGTTTTCATGTCAAATTAAGATGACATTTTGAGATGATAAAATTTCATGTATACTTTCCATATCGGTTTTTAATCTTAAACATGATACATATCTATGTATGAATTTCTTGAAAATCTTTTGATAATAGATGTATGTATCTTGATTATAATTTGAAAACTTCCATCTTGGCTTAATGGTTTTTAACCCTTTTTATGATGAAATTTTTATTGATATATGTCTTCATGAAATCAATTATAAAGACCCAACCCACAAATTTTCAAAATGAAAGAAATGTGGCTTTGATGTTGCCTTGTGTTATATTTGAACTTAATGGGTTTCATGACGAAAATTATTTTTCAGATTTATAAAATAATGTATGATTTTACCAAAAATTTGAGCATCGATCATCTTGTTATAACTAATGTAAGAAAGAATTAAAATGATCTTGATGATATTTTCATTTTTGAATATGATGCATGACATTTTCATATGAAAATTTTGAACATTCTTATGAAAAATCAAATCACTTAAATTGAAACTCATAAAGATGAGAAAATGCACTATCATGATATTTGATGCATTTGATCTTGATGGGTTTAATGACAAACTTGTATTTTGAATTTATACAATGATGGGTTCCATATAAATATTTGAACATACAGTATGAAATCATCATTGAAATGAAAATATTAAAAGTTTGTTATTATGCTTAATGACTTTGTGATATCATATTTTGATGATAAACTCATGTTTTGGTCTTAAATTTGATAATCATCATTTGAAACATGAGCACACTTGTTTGAAACAAAATGAAACATATTATCATGATAAATTGAATCTCATAATGTGTTATATTTTTATCTTGATGAATTTTATGATGAAGTTTGTCTTTCAATGTTGAATGTTGATATTTCTATTTTATTTGACATCAAAAAACAAAGGCATGCTCATATGAAATAAATCATACAATGGAAATGCATGTTTCTTGAAATCTTTCGATTTTTCAAATAAAAGACAAGTGATAAATTCATTTATGATATTTTGTAAATCACTTGACTTATGAATGAGATTTTGATGATACGGTAATGACTTTATTCATGTTATGAATGTTAAAAATGATAATTTGATTAGGAGTTTCGAATTGACAAAATGAGTTTGAATAATTTTATGACTCCTCTCTTGATCTCTTGAAATCATGACCTTGAATTCTTGACTTGAGATATTTTTGGGAATCAAAATATTCTCCTCTATGATAACTTCTTTTTATCATTTACCAAAGAGGAAAACAATTCAAGTTTATGTCATTTGTGAATCTCACAAACTATGTTAATGATTTTGATGATTCGAACTTGAATGAGCTTTATCACAATCCAAGTCTTGATATTTTGATATTTGATACTTGGAATTCTTATGCATGAATCAAGTTACTCTTTGTGCTATATCTTTTCAAATGAATCATGAGCCTTGATGTCATATATTTCATGATATAGAAATGACAAGATTTCTTTGCCTTGTGTGGTAAATTAAACATTTGACATAAATGAAATTTGCTTTATGATGAATCATGAATGATATCTTTTGGTGTTGATCCTTATTAATATTTCATATTGATATCTTTCATGAATTATTTGTATCTATGTTTTGTATGCATCATAAAAAAAATTGAAATATTGATTGATGCAAAATTATTTTATTGAAATATTATTCATCCCTTCTTTTCGATAGTGACAAAGGGGGAGTTAGCTTGCTAGCTTATGTATCACAAGTGAAAGTGGCAAACATAGCTAGCTAGAACTTACAAAAGGCAAAACTTGCACTTCTTAAAATGAGAAGAAAGAAATTGCAAAGTTGCATTATTTTTTAACTCATGAGCTTACAGTTTTAAAATGTTATAAATTTTACAAAAATTACTAACTCATTGCAAACAAAAAGTTGATGGCTTGCAAAAGGGAAACTTAGTTGCAAAAGAGAAAAATTGAAAGGAAGCTAGTTTTATTATCGCAAAGTATGCTAGCTTATCATTATTGCTTGCTTGCTTGTTATAAATTTCCCTCATACCATGATTTGTTTATGACTCCCTTGAATTCATGACTTGATATATTAAAAATTCATGATGGAAATTTGTTATTTTGTCATGATGGAAGCATTCATGTAAAGGGAAAAGAATTGTATTCTTCCCTTCTTTTTGACAAAATTAAAGGGGGAGAAGATTTATTGCTAGCTTGCATGATTAATTTGCTAGCTCATTCAAGAGGAAGAAAATTGCTAGCTTGTGCATCAAAAGAGAAAATTTTGCTAGCTTGAATATTGAGAAGCAAAAAGTTACTATCTCAAGAGAGGCAAAAATCTTGCTCAATTTCACTTCTTCAAAATTGCTTGCATTTTTGTTATAAATTATTGTTGAATCTCATGCAAGATTATTTGAAGTATTTGATCCTCCCTTTCTTTTTTATGCTAACAAAGGGGGAGAAAGTTTTTAGCTCGAACATTGCAAAAATTTGTCATCTTGATTCCTATTTTGCAACTTCATGAGAAGCTAAGAATTGTTATATCAAAGGATGCAAATATTGCTATCGTGAGAAACAAGGTGCAAACTTGCACATCTCAAGAAGCAATTAAAAAAAAATTACCATCATTGCCCATCCTTAAAAACTTGCTATGATTGAATGGTATGATTAGATATTGTAATGCAAAGCTATGCTTAAATGTTGTATGATATATATCTAGATTGATAGCTAGTATGTTATAAAATTTGCATATCTTTTAAACTAGCTATGATGCAACTTCTCCTTTTTGTTGATGACATAGGGGGAGAAGTACATTGATAACTTCATACATTGTATTGAATATTTTATATATTGCATGATGGTTTAAATGTATTCTCATAACATTGTGATGAATGTTGCTTGGAATTGGGATAATCCAAGTGTTCTTTCAATAACATATTGATAGGGGGAGTTTGGTTAAACTCCAGAGAGTTATGGTTAACTCCGTTAGTCATCAATTAGTTGTCATCATCAAAAAGGGAGAGATTGTTGAATCTCGAATTTTGATGATGAAACTAATTGATTGTGATTTATTGTTTAACTGCATTTTGAGTTACACAGGTCTACTATCGATCAGGATTAGACAGTTGACGCTGGAGGAATTGACGTTGTGCCGAAGGTGATCACGTCAAGATATTGGATGTCGAGCTGGAGGTTCGGTCAACAATCGGCAGAAGGCTTTATATGTCGGGCATCGGGCCAAGATGCATGTTACGCCAAGGATATCGGGGTTGCGGAGGTCATCCGCTGATTGGGCAATGGACCGCAAAAGAGGACGATGTGCCGAAGGACCGGACGAAGCGCCACCAATGACGCGTCTTCGGCAGCGAATGTCAATTCATGTTGTAATAACTGTCTAGATCGAAGTAGAGTGTTTGTTTATTTGTGTGCAGGATTAACTACGATGAAGATAAAGACATAAAGTAAAACAAAGTGCCAAAAGACAAGTGGGATGGATCATTGGGAGTTCGAGAGTTCGATGGAAGTCTGAAGATTCATTGGGAGTAGTTGCTGGAACCGACCGAGAACGAGTAGGGAGCTTGCCGAAGGGATTACGGAAGTTCGCCGAAAGATTCATCGGAAGTTCGCGAAGCTTGCCAAGAAAGATCGGAGCTTGCCAAAGAAGCTTGATGGAACTCGCCAAGATCATCATGAAGTTCGGGAGCTTGCCGGGAGTCCACAGAATAGTTTCCGAGGGTTCGTCGGAAGACCACCGGAAGTTCGTCGAAAGCTCACCAAAAGAAACCTTATCTTATGGACTTTGAAATAGCTTAAAAAATATCTTTAAAATTTATAGTTAGCACATAATTTGGTTTAGGATTATGTGTTAATCCTATAAACCAAATTTGAGCCAATTCGGACTTCGTTTGGATGGGTTTCGGCCGAAACCACTATGCTGAAAAAAAAATGACCTGGGCGATGGCACCGCCCAGAGGCCAAGACCTGGGCGGTGGAACCGCCCCAGGCAGGCGGTAGTACCGCCCAGCACCTGCTGTGTCAGTCTGCCAGACTGATAGGCGGTAGCACCACTCGACACTGGGAAACTCAAAAAAATTCAAATTTGGAGCCCAAATTTGAATCACTTTGAGGCCTATAAATACCCCACTCATTCAGAGTTTAGGGGGTATCTAGAACTGAAAAAATAAGGGGGAAACTCTCTTGAAAGTGTGTCAAATCTTCCCTCTAAGTCTTAAGAGTGTTCTAGTCCAAGAGAGGGGTAAGAGTGCTTGTAAGGGTTATCTCCTAAGCCCATCAAAAGGAGAAGTGCTGTAAGGGAGTTCATCCTCGCCCGTTGGAAGGAGGATAGCTAGTGGAGAAGCCGGTGGCCTCAAGTGAAGAGAAATCGGGAGTGACATAGGTCGGATGTCCGAACTACTATAAAAATCTGGTTTGCATTTACGTTCTCGCTACTTACTTTGCTGTAAACCCTTTCCACTTGCTGCCTTATTTACTCAACTTCATCTTCATCTTATTACGTATGCTTTAAAGTTAAAACGCAATCTTTCTAGGTTCAAACGAAACATTGCATTCATTCGTACGAAGTTTTTGAACTTGTTCAAATCGCTGAAAATTTCTCGTTCCTTACCGCTACACTAATTCACCCCCCCCGTCTTAGTGCCGCTCGATCCCTGACAGCACTAGATGGACTAATGATATGCTGGATAACATAAGATTCATGCTTGTAATAATTTATCTAGATCGAAGTAGTTTAGGGGGTTAATTGAGTTAATTTTGAATGTAATTAGGCTAACTCAATTAGGGACCCATTTGGCCTAAGTTAGAGCTATTTTTGTTGAAAAATCTAGGAGGCGACATCTCATGCATAGAAGAAGAACAAAAAATAGAAATCATGGATTTCCATGAAAGGTTCCATCATCTGCGAAGATCGGTGCATTAAAAATAAATTCACAAATCCAAAAACTGCGTGTGTAAAACAAATGATAGTACCTAGGGAAATCGTATATCCCTGAGTTCTTATAGATCCATGGGGGAGAATGAAAAAAGTCAAGCGTCCTCCTCTCTAGCGGTACCCATACAATAGGGATTGCAACGATGCTTCTCTCTTGGAGAGAGGAGAACAGGAGGTGACCACCAAAAAAATCCAAGCCTATGGGCCTTTAGTTTCCTCCTATTTATAGAGGCCCCCTGTCAACCCTAATGGATCCAGCCCTATTGGGTATCGGATCTTCATCCAATTACCCAAGCCTCTTAGATTAATGGGTCTCTAACCAATAATCTAGCACTTATTAGATCTCATCCATGGGATCCAATAATACAAGGGCTTATTGGATATCCAATAAGATAGGGGCTCCGGCGGATATCTCATATCCAAACCTCTACTCATCGCAACACCTACTATATGTGTGTGACTCTCTAAGCCCAATATTGAGCTGGCCATGAGTCATACATGTCAGAACTTCTTCTGACTCAGTGAATTATTATCTCCATAATAATTCACTTGACTCATCGACTACGGATGTACTAGGCCACTACATCGCAGTCCCTAGACGATACAAGAGAATCCAATTCTTTGGACCTATCTGCCCTTAGTTACCATATACCTATAGTCCCTTATCCATCTAATATCCCAAAGATCATATATCGGGCATGGTGCTATCAGGCCCATATGGTTTCCAATCGAGTCTCACTCTAATCGGATTCTCCCAGAGAACTCTTTCTCTCTCAATCCGAATGACCCTAGTCGGGGATTTGTTTGAGCAAGAATATATGGGATATTCCTCTCATGATATCGAGAGTGGATGATCATTTATTCACATTTAATTGCCCTCTTAAGATTGGCTGTCACTCCCAATAACCGGTTGTACTAGATTTGGAATTTCCAAACCTATAAGTCTGGTATCAAAGAGTAGAGTGCTCATACAGGACTTCCTTGGTATCTCAAGTCTAAGGACTAGATGTTGAATCTCAGATTTTGATGATGAAGTCAATTGGTGAAATATTTGTTTTAATCTACTTTGTCGAGATAAGTGTGCAGAAACAACTACGATGGGAAGAAAATATAAAGTGATTGACCAAGGTCAAGTCCATCGGGGGTTCAAGAGTTCATCGGAAGTCCGAGAGATCTTCGGAAGTGTTGCCAGAACCATCCAAGATCGAATCAGGGACTTGCCGAAGTTTTCGGAAGTTCATCGCAAAGGTCGTCGAAGGTTCGCGGAACTTACCAGGAAGATTCAGAAGCTAGCCGAAGACTCGTTGAGCTCACCATACAATCCGAGTCCGCTGGAAGCAATCCGAGGGAAGCATCGGAAGCCTGCCGAAATCTCGTCGTAAAGCTCGCCGGAAGTTGACTTGAAGAGTGTCGGGTCAAATCACCTTGAGTTATGTTTTTAAGTTCGTAGTTTGCACATGAGTAGAGCAAGGGTTTAGAAAAAATCCTGCCTAAATTCAGTGAGGGCCAACCGGGCCTCTACTGGGCCGAGTTGGGCCTTAAATAGGGCCCATTCA
The DNA here is from genome assembly GCA_024322285.1 of Musa beccarii. Lineage (NCBI taxonomy): Eukaryota > Viridiplantae > Streptophyta > Magnoliopsida > Zingiberales > Musaceae > Musa > Musa beccarii. The sequence continues at coordinate 26,858,377 of CM044396.1, forward strand.
GCCTTGGCTGAATGCGGTGCCTGGGGCGGTAGCACCACCCGGCTACTGTAGCCCGGCTACTATAGCTCGGCTACTGTAGCCAACGGTAGCACCACCTAGCTGGGGCGGTGGTACCGCCCCTGTGTGTTAGTCAGCAGACTGACATAGGCGGTGGCACCGCCTCTGACACCGCCAGAACCGGGAACTCCAAATTTGATTTCAAATTTAGAGCCCAAATTTGAATCCACTTTGGATCTATAAATACCCCCCCTTTCTCAGCTGAAAGGCAACCCTTTTGAGAGTTAAAAATCTTGAGTTAAAGTCTTTGATTAGTCTTGAAAAGTCTTGTCTCTTGCTAAGTGTTTACCTCCTCCTTATTCTTGAGAAATCTTGTAAGAGTGTGAACCTCTTGTAAAGGGTTGTAAAAGGGGTATTTGGTCCTTCCCCTTCAAAGGATTTGCTAGTGGAAGAGCGGAGCCTCATCGTGAAGGCTTCAAGAGTGGATGTAGGTCATTTGACCGAACCACTATACATCATTGTGTTCATGAATGTGTGAGTGTTTACATTGTTGAATCATTTCATTACTTAGCTGCAAGTTGTTTAGTTCCTTGTTATTTCCTTTACTCAAGCAATTACTTTCAAGTTCACTTTCGTCAAATCGAAATCTTCCTACGAACTTGTGTTTGTGTAAAATCGGTTTCAAAAGTATGATTTTAATCCGCTGCACTAATTCACCCCCCTTTAGTGCCTTTTAGATCCTAACAATTGGTATCAGAGCAAGGTTTGCTCTCATATTGGTTTAAAACCCAAGAGAGATGGCCTACTCCGGTATGCAAGAGGGTCACTCCATTACTCGTCCGCCTATGTTTAATGGGTCGGATTATACGTATTGGAAGACTCGTATGAGGATTTTTCTCATTTCTATGGACTTCGAACTTTGGAACATTGTTAAAAATAGCTTTGCAAAATCTTCTCTTCCGATGAGTGAGTGGAATAAGTCAGAAAGGAAGATTTTTGCTCTCAATGCAAAGGCTATGAATGCCTTATTTTGTGCGCTTGATAAGAATGAGTTTAATCGGGTTTCTATTTGCGAATCGGCATTTGATATTTGGCGCAATCTTGAAATCACTCATGAAGGCACTAGCCGAGTGAAAGAGTCCAAAATCAACATTCTTGTGCATTCCTATGAACTTTTTCGGATGAAACCAAATGAGTCCATTGGAGACATGTACACCCGCTTTACGGATGTCATCAATGGACTTAAAGCTCTTGGTAAAGGTTTTTCTAATTTTGAATTGGTAACTAAAATTTTAAGATCCCTTCCAAAGAGTTGGGATCCAAAGGTTACGGCCATTCAAGAGGCCAAGGATCTTAAAGTATTTTCGCTTGAAGAACTTATTGGGTCTCTAATGACCTATGAGATGACATGTCATGCTCATGAAGAACTTGAGAACCCCCTTCCAAAGAACAGGAAGGATATGGCACTTAGAACACAAGAAGACCACTTGAAAGGAACATCAAGTAATGAGGACAGTGACAATGACATTGCACTTTTAACTCGAAAATTTAAGAAATTTATAAGAAAGAATAAATTTAAAAATGACACAAAAAATAAATTTGAACACAAAAAGGACCAAGTTATTTGCTACGAATGCAAGAAGCCGGGACACTTCAAGAATGAATGCCCTCAAGCCAAGAAAAAGCAATTCAAGAAGAAAAAAGCTTTGAAGGCCACGTGGGATGATTCAAGTGACTCCGAGGTTGAAGAAGCAAGCAACAAAGAGGAGGCCAACTTCGCGCTAATGGCATTAGGAGAAGAGGTTAGTGAGTTATTTAATGAAGAGTTATCTTTCGATGAACTTTCTAGTGCTTTTCATGAGTTATTTGATGAATGTAGAACTATTAGAAAGAAGTTCAATTTGCTTAAGAAAGAACATGCTTTATTACAAAGTAAGTTCAATAGCCTTCAAACCCCTTCTCTACCCCCATGCTCTAAGTGTGAACACTTAGATGCAACAAAAAGGGAGAACTTGCTACTCAAAGAGACCCTAAACAAGTTTAAGGTCGGTAGCAAGGGCTTGGACATGATCCTTGCTAACAAGGGTCACGTCGGAAATAGAAGTGAAATCGGATTTGTGAGTGGTTCTCACCAAAATCCTACCACCTTCATTAAAGGTCCTACATTGCATGTATCACCCCATTTGAAATGTAATTTTTGTGGTAAAACGGGACATGTTACTTACAAATGTCCATTCAAGAAAATTAGTCCACAAAAATTGATATGGGTTCCTAAAGAAACCATAAACAATTCAATGTTAAACTACAAATTAAGTAGATCAATTTGTAAGGCACCCAAAATCAAATGGGTACCTAAAAACCATCTTTTGTAGACAAACTCACAAGCTAGGAGCAAGAAATGGTATCTTGATAGTGGATGCTCAAGGCACATGACCGGAGATCCATCTCATTTCTCTATGCTCACTAGCAAAGAAGAAGGGTATGTCACCTTCGGAGACAACAACAAGGGTAAAATCATTGGCAAGGGAATCATAGGTAACAAATCAAGTTTTTCAATTGATGATGTGTTGCTAGTTGATGGTTTGAAACATAATCTTTTAAGCATTAGTCAATTATGCGATAAAAGTTATGTTGTTAGATTTGAATCTAATGTTTGCATCATTGAAAAACCAAACAATGACATATCCATGATTGCTTTAAAACAAAACAATGTCTACACCATAAATATTGATGAATTAAGTAATGAAATGTGTTTTTCGGTTTTGAATGATGATGCTTGGCTTTGGCATAGGAGATTAGACCATGCAAGCATGAAACTAATTTCTAAGATTTCATCTAGAGAGTTAGTAAGAGGAATCCCAAACATGAAATTCGTTAAGGACAAGGTATGTGATGCATGTCAACTAGGAAAATAAATAAAAACTAGTTTCAAATCAAAAAATCAAATTAGCACCACTAGACCATTGCAATTGATCCATTTGGACTTATTTGGACTAATTGACATAACAAGCCTAGGAGGTAGCAAATATGCCTTTGTAATTGTGGATGACTATAGTAGATACACTTGGACCTATTTCTTGGCTCACAAAAGTGATTGTTTCAAATGTTTCTCTAAATTTTGTAAACTCACTCAAAATGAAAAAGGTTTTATGATTTCATCAATTTGAAGTGATCATGGAGGTGAATTTTAAAATCATGACTTCCAAAATTTTTGTGAAATAAACGGATATAATCATAACTTCTCTACTCCAAGAAATCCACAACAAAATGGAGTAGTAGAAAGGAAAAATAGAAGTTTGTAAGAAATGACTAGAACCATGTTAAATGAATATAATTTACCAAAATATTTTTAGGCTGAAGCCGTGAATACGGCTTGCTATGTTATGAATAGAGTTCTAGTGAGACCATCCCTATCTAAAACTCCATATGAATTATGGAATGATAAAAAACCCAATATTTCTTATTTTAAAGTTTTTAGTTGTAAATGCTTTATTTTAAATGAAAATGATACCTTAGGAAAATTCGATGCAAAATCCAATGAAGGTATATTTCTTGGTTATTCTTCCATTTCTAAGGCTTTTCGTGTTTTCAACAAAAGAAACTTAGTTATAGAAGAATCTATTCATGTGGTTTTTAATGAAATTTTCAAATTTAAGAAGAAAGATTTTGATGATGATTTTGGTCTTGATAATTTGAATTTGAATTTGAATGAACCCTCTCCTCAAAATGACAAATTGGATGCATCTTCTTCCCAAACTTCCTTACCCAAGGAATGGAAGTATGTAGATGCTCATCCCAAGGAGTTAATTATAGGAGATGCATCGAAAGGGGTTCAAACTCGCTCTTCTTTCAAAGATTTTTGTGCCCATGCCGCTTTTCTTTCTCAAGTTGAACCAAAATGCATTGTTGATGCCTTGAAAGATGATTCTTGGGTTATCGCAATGCAAGAAGAATTGAATCAATTTGAGAGGAATGAGGTATGGAAGTTTGTTCCTAGACCTAATGACCACTTAGTTATTGGTACTAAGTGGGTCTTTAGAAACAAGCAAGATGAATACGGTATCGTGGTTAGAAACAAGGCTAGACTAGTGGCCAAAGGTTTCAACCAAGAATAAGGTATCGATTACGAAGAGACCTTCGCTCCGGTGGCAAGATTAGAAGTCATTAAGATGCTCCTTGCCTATGCTAGTAGTAATGATTTCAAATTATTTCAAATGGATGTCAAAAGTGCATTCTTAAATGGTTTTATTTCCGAAGAAGTGTATGTCGAACAACCACCCGGATTTGAAAACTCACTTTTTCATAACCATGTGTTTAAGCTAACTAAGGCTCTATATGGTCTAAAACAAGCCCCTAGGGCTTGGTATGAGAGGCTTAGTTCTTTTTTAATTTCAAATGATTTCACTAAAGGATACTACATTGTTTATTAAATATTTTAAAAATAATTTTCTTATTGTTCAAATTTATGTTGATGATATTATTTTTGGTTCTTGTAATAAATCACTATGTGAATCATTTGCTAAGAATATGAGTGATGAATTTGAGATGAGCCTAATGGGAGAACTAAATTTCTTTTTAGGACTACAAATTAAGCAACTAAGTGATGGTATATTTCTAAATCAATCAAAATACACATTGAAATTGTTAAAACGATTTAACATGGATGGATCAAAAGATATTAGCACTCCTATGAGCACCTCCACTAAATTAGATATGGATGAAAATGGAGAAAGTTTTGATCAAAAAACTTATAGGGGCATTATAGGTAGCCTGCTTTATCTCACTGCAACCAGACCTGACATTATGTTTAGTGTAGGGCTATATGCAAGATTCCAAGCTAATCCTAAGCTATCTCACTTCAAAGTTGTTAAGAGAATCCTTAGATATCTTAAAGGGACTCATAATCTTGGATTATGGTATCCTAAATCCGATAACTTTGATTTGAGAGCTTATGCAGATGCGGATTTTGGTGGATGTAAAATAGATAGAAAAAGCACATCCGGAACATGCCAATTTCTAGGACATGCACTTGTTTCTTGGACGTCCAAGAAACAAAATTCGGTTGCACTATCTACGACAGAAGCCGAATATATAGCTGCAAGTGCATGTCTGCACAAAGTTATCGGATAAAAATACACTAGAAGACTATGGAATTTACTTAAAAAAATTCTTATAAAATGTGATAACACGAGTGCTATCTGTCTAACTAAAAATTCGATTCAACACTCTCGAACTAAGCACATTGACATTAGGCATCATTTTATACGTGATCATGTAAGTAGTAAAGATGTCACCCTTGAATTTATTGATACAAATCATCAATTAGCGGACATTTTCATAAAACCTTTAAATGAGGAACAATTTGATTTTATTAGAAGGGAATTAGGCATGTTGAATTGTCCTAATAAGTGAGCTTTATTATATGATATCTTTCCTTGAAATTTTAGTTTTCATCGATTTGTTTCCAAATCTTTTTGGTTTTTATCCTTCCTCTTGGATTTCTTTTCATCGAATTCCTTTTGACTTCATCCCATCTCTAAAAACAAATTCAAAAAAAATATTAAAAAAAAGGGTGTGGATTTTTGTGCTACCGACGGTAGCACCGCCAGATCCGGTGGTGGCACCGCATGGGTAGTCAGCCCCAGGCGGTAGAACCGCCTGCTGGGGCGGTAGTACCGCCCGAACACCCCTTATATAAGGGGTGAGTTAGGGCCGGCGGTAGAACCGCCCCCTAACCCGAGAGCTCTCTTCCTCACCTCTCTACACCCCTCTAAAAACTTCCCAAGCATCATTCCTTCCCTCTAGAAGCCTAAGGAGGGGATCTTTCCTTGATTCAAGCTCCCTACCTCTCAAAGGAATAATCTAAGGTAAAAACTAAATTTTTCTCTTCTTTTTCTTGTCTAGTTTAATTCCTTCCTTTCAATTGATTATTGATCTATCCTCAATAGAAATGGCTCCTAAAAGATCATCAAGAGACAAAGGAAAAAGGGTGGAGGTAGATTCATTTGACCAATCTTTGTTCAAATCAAAAGAAGCTTCCCTTAGATTTTCTGAACTTAGTTGTAGAACCATTCATAAAGGAAAATATGTTGATTTGAATCAATTAGGGAACCTAGAACCCATCATGTGGTTTGCGGACTTAGAGGCCTTACCCTTTTTGCAAATTGCTGAACCTATTTATCCACGCTTGATTAAATTATTTTATGCTAATTTAAGCGTAAATGATGATGGCTTATCAACTTATCTTCTAGGAAATGAGATCCAAATATTTGATAGTACTATATGCTCATTAATTGGAATTGTTGATAAAGAGTTAGGATGTTATTTTAGAGGGAAATGGGACATGGACACAATCGGAGCCACCCACTCTGAAGCCTTAGAAACCGTGTTTGCAAATCCAAATTTAGGCATAATTCTCAAGAGTTGTGAACATTTGTTACCTTTTAACTCTAAAATTTTACATCATATTCTTGTAAGCATTATCATTCCTAAACAGTTTCATCATGATGAGATCAGTTTCACTGAATTAGGTACCATATATTGGATCATGACCAGACAAAATTTTTGTTTTGGATACCTAATCTGGCAGCACATGATAGAAGTCCTTTCTAAAGGATCAATGTTACCATATGGAGGGTTAATAACTAAACTATTGCATGCCCATAATATTTGCATTCCACCTGATGAATAAGTAATACAAGTGGACAAATTTAACATCATTGATGTGAAACTACTTAGGCGATTTAGGTGTACATTCGAGCATGGAATAGGGGTTAGACAACCTAGGAGAAGTGATATACCTCCCCCACCAATAGACCATCCCGAAACACCAGTCTTTAGGGGAAGTGAATCTCCTCCTCCTGGTCCTTTTGATGCAGCTCCATCAGTGCCAGCTTCAGCTCCACCTTCTGACGATCCGATCATGAGAGAGTTAAATGAAGTAAAATTATAGCAAATTGAAATTTTGAAGAAAATACGAAAGATGAACCAAAAGATAGATCACATGTATAGGCACTTTGGCATTCCTCCTGAGGAGTAGTTTGTTGTATTTTCCTTTTGAACATTGTAAACTTGTGTGCAACTTTGACATCTATGTAGCTTTGACATATATGTTGTATTATCTTCACTACATCTTCTAGGGCACTGAGGAATGATATTCGGATTTCTGAATGATTTTCTTTTCCACATTTGTGATATTTTTCGAACATCCTTTATTGTTACATATATTTGGATGCGCACTCATAATATGAATCCCTCTTTTCCTTTTTGTTGATGACAAAGGGGGAGAAAGAATATGTGAATGCAATTGCCATACGTTGAATGTTATATGCATTTCCCATGCTTTACAAGTTATTGCAAGTCATATGCTTAAAATGCTTATTTAGGTTCTTGATATCATGTTTTTATTGTGTATACTTCATTGATATCATTTTGATACCTATTTGATATCTTAATGATGAATGTCCAACATCGACTTTGTTATCATTAAGTAAATCATGAAGTTTTTCTTTCATATGTTAAACTTATTGTGTTGAATTCAAAATTTGAATTCAATCAATTTTTATTATCTATGGCATATAGATAGGGGGAGTTAAGAGTAACTCCATCATCAATTGATTGTCATCATCAAAAAGGGGGAGATTATTGAATCTCGGATTTTGATGATGAAGTCAATTGGTGAAATATTTGTTCTAATCTACTTTGTCGAGATAAGTGTGCAGGAACAACTACGATGGGAAGAAAACATAAAGCGATTGACCAAGGTCAAGTCCGTCGAGGGTTCAAGAGTTCATCGGAAGTCCGAGAGATCTTCGGAAGTGTTGCCGAAACCATCCAAGATCGAATCAGGGACTTGCCGAAGTTTTTGGAAGTTCATCGCAAAGGTCATCGAAGGTTCGCAGAACTTACCGGGAAGATTTGGAAGCTAGCCGAAGACTCGTTGAGCTCACCATACAATCCGGGAGTATGCTGGGAGTCCGCTGGAAGCAATCTGAGGGAAGCATCGGAAGCCTGCCAGAATCTCGTCGTAAAGCTCGCCGGAAGTTGACTTGAAGAGTGTCAGGTCAAATCACCTTGAGTTATGTTTTTAAGTTCGTAGTTTGCACATGAGTAGAGCAAGGGTTTAGAAAAAATCCTGCCTAAATTCAGTGGGGGCCAATCGGGCCTCTACTGGGCCGAGTTGGGCCTTAAACAGGGCCCATTCAGCCTTGGCTGAATGGGCCAGGCGGTTGAACCGCCCAGCCTGGGGCGGTAGCACCGCCCGGCTACTGTAGTTCGGCTACTATAGCTCGGCTACTGTAGCCAACGATAGCACCACCTAGCTGGGGCGGTGGTACCGCCCCTGTGTGTTAGTCAGCAGACTGACATAGGCGGTGGCACCGCCTCTGACACCGCCAGAACCGGGAACTCCAAATTTGATTTCAAATTTAGAGCCCAAATTTGAATCCACTTTGGATCTATAAATACCCCCTTTCTCTCAATTTGAAAGGCAACCCTTTTGAGAGTTAAAAATCTTGAGTTAAAGTCTTTGATTAGTCTTGAAAAGTCTTGTCTCTTACTAAGTGTTCACCTCCTCCTTATTCTTGAGAAATCTTGTAAGAGTGTGAACCTCTTGTAAAGGGTTGTAAAAGGGGTATTTGGTCCTTCCCCTTCAAAGGATTTGCTAGTGGAAGAGCGGAGCCTCATCGTGAAGGCTTCAAGAGTGGATGTAGGTCATTTGACCGAACCACTATACATCATTGTGTTCATGAATGTGTGAGTGTTTACATTGTTGAATCATTTCATTACTTAGCTGCAAGTTGTTTAGTTCCTTGTTATTTCCTTTACTCAAGCAATTACTTTCAAGTTCTCTTTCGTCAAATCGAAATCTTCCTACGAACTTGTGTTTGTGTAAAATCGGTTTCAAAAGTACGATTTTAATCCACTGCACTAATTCACCCCCCCCCCCTCTTAGTGCCTTTTAGATCCTAACACCAGATACACTGCTGAGACTACAAAATTGCTGTCTGACATGAGGTATCAATGACCATCCAGCATTCCGTAAGCGGATCAATCAGTGAACTCATTCTCTAATGGGCATCTACACTATATCCTTAGTGTCCCCATACAAGTAGCTATGAGACTAGCCACCTCTATCATATGGACGGGTATGCAACACACCAGTCTGTTCAGTTATCTCAATGTCTCTCTCGAGTAACCTATGACTGGGATTATTTAGGGTCTGTGTTTAAATGTGAATCGATCTCATTATCGTGATCTCATCATGATCCGATTCTCATTGCACAGATCCAAGGACATCATAATATATATCCAAATAATGTGAGAAAATTGCCAATAAGCATAAGCAAAGAGATTGACTCAATATGTTACAGGTGTCATTACTCATGTGACTGACTTGTATAGCACCTATAACTAGCAATCTCCCACTTAACCTAAAGCCAATCACCTACGTGTCTGATCCCTATCAGACCTCTATTACGCACAAAGATAATCTAAGTCAATGGCTTTGTTTGTGAATCTGCAATATTATCTTTCGGATGGAACTCTTTCCACTACTACATCTCTTCAGGCCACGATCTCTCTAATAAGCTGGAACCCCCTCAAAACACTTTCTGATGGGACCTAGGTTCCCTTATTTGAGTAAACGCCTCATAGTTATCGCAATATAAGGGAATCAGCTCCTCATTGCTCGGCACGACTCCCAAATCTGTGATGAACTACTTCATCCAGACTCCCTCCTTTACTGCCTCTACTGTAGCAATGTACTCCACCTCTATGGTCGAGTCAGCAGTAGTATCTTACTTAGAACTCTTCTAGCATATTGCTCTTTTATTCAGGGTAAACATATGTCTTGAATTAGCTTACCATCATCAACATCGGATTGGAAGGTCGAGTTCATGTGGGCCTCAACCCTGAGGCTACTTTCTCCATATACTAATAAAAGATCCTTAGTCCTCCTCAAGTACTTAAGGATACTCTTTACTACTTTCAAGTGCTCCAAGCTATATTAGGCCTCCTCAAGTACTTAGTTCTCTACCAGATACCTGCTCATGACACTCAGAGTATGCGCTATATTAGGCTTGGTACATAGCATAGCATATATAATAGATCCTATTGCTGAGGCATATGGTATCCGATGCATAGTATACATAATAGATCCTATCGCTGAGGCAATTGGTATCCTATCTATGTGTGCCCTTTCTGAGAGCCTTTGGGGATATACTCCTAGAAAATGATAGCCTATGTCTCATCAGTATGAGACTTCTCAAGGAATTTTTCATGTCAAATCTTTTGACAATGGTGTCTATGTACCTAGATTAGGAGAAGCCAAGCATCCTCTTGGATCTATCTCTATAGTCTGAATCCCTAATACGTAGGATGCTTCCCTTAAGTTCTTCATGGAGAAGTGTCTAGATAGTCAAGCCTTTACTATGAAGAGCATTCCTACATCATTCCCAATGATCAGGATGTCATCCATATACAACACCAAATAGGTGATAGTGCTCCCACTTACCTTCCTGTACACACAAGGCTCATCTTCGTTCTTAACAAAGTTATAAGATCTGATCCCTCATCAAATCTTATGTTTCAACTTTAGAAAACTTACTTCAGTCCATAGATAGACCTAAGTAATTTACATACCTTATTTCAACTCGCCTTGGACACGAATCCCTCAGGCTGTATCATATACACTTTCTCCTCGATGTTGCCATTGAGGAATACGATTTTCACATCCATCTATCAGATCTCATAATCAAGGTGTGCTACAATAGCCAATAGAATTCTGATGGATTTTAGCATGGCTATAGGTGAAAAGGTTTCATCATAGTCAACACTTTGGCTTTGATGAGAACCCCTAGCCACTAGCCTTGCTTTATAGGTCTCTACCTTTCCATCTACTCCAATCTTCTTTTTGAAGATCCACATACAGCCAATGGGTACAATACCCTTAGGTGCAACAACCAGATTCTAAACCTTGTTGGAGTACATGGAATCTATTTCTAAACTCATGGCTTCGTGCCATTTCCCGGAGTCTATGCTCATAATAACCTCCTTGTAGGTCTGAGGATCAATATCCTCAACATCCTCTCTTTTGATATGTCCCACATATCTCTCAGGAGGATGGAATACTCTACCAAACCTACGTAAAGTTGGAACTTGTGTGCTAGGTACCTGAACAGATTCTGGCTATCGAATGGTGCTTGAGCTAGGTTCTCCAACCTTGCTCAACTCTATCATGCTCTCGCAGTCTCCACCAAGAATGTGTTCTTTCATAAAGAACACTGGTCTCTTAGCTACAAAGATCTTTTGGTCTTCAGGGTGATAGAAATAATACCCACAGGTTTCCTTGGGGCATCCCACGTACTTGTACCGTTTCGTCCTAGATTCCAACTTGTCGGGCTTATGTCTTTTAACGTGGGCATGACAGCCCCAAATTTTAACAACCTTAAGATCAGACTTCACTTTCCATATCTCATATGGTGTAGACACTACCGACTTAGTTAGAACTCTGTTCAGAAGGTAAGCTGTAAACTCTAGGGCATATCCCCAGAATGAGACAGGTAGGTCGGTAAAACTCATCATAGACTGTACCATGTTTAACAATATACGACTCTTCCTTTCGGATACACCATTAAGCTAGGATGTATAAGGAGGTGTCCATTGGGACAGAATCCCCTGGTCCTTGAGGAATTAGGTGAACTCTATACTCAAGTACTCACCTTCTCGATTTGATTGAAGAGTCTTGATACGCTTTCCAATTTGAACCTCTACTTCATTCTTATACTCTCTGAATTTCTCAAAGGCTTTAGACTTGTACTTCATCAAGTACACATGTCCGTACCTAGAGAAATCGTCAGTGAAAATAATGAAGTAGAAATAACCATGATGGCCTGAGTTAACATGGGACCACATATATCACTATATATGAGTACTAACAACTCAGTGGCTCTCTCTCCAATTCCACTAAATGGAGAGTTGGTCATCTTTCCATAAAAGCAAGGTTCGCAAGTCACATATTACTCATAGTCAAATGGATCCAGGTATCCATCTGTTAGTAACTTTTGAATCATTCCCTCATAGATATGACCTAGCCTATAATGTCATAGGTATGCATTATTTACCTCATCTCATTTTCTCTTGGACACACTTACATTCATGATATGTGGAGTAGTGTCTAGTATGATCAAACTATTATGTAATATTTCTCTCGTGATTTTCTCATCATCCTTAATAATTTAACAACTATTATTCTCAAAAACCACTTTATAACCATTCAATGTCAAACATGAAATGAAAATAAGATTTTTGATAATAAAGGAAACAAAATAGTATGCATTTAATGCAATAACCACCAGGCAGATATAGGGTGACCTCGCTAATAGCAATAGTAGCAACTCTTGTTTCATTACCCATCTTGAGGTCCATCTTGCCTCTCATCAATCTCTTAAGTCCTATCAGAACCTACAACAAATTACAAATATGATAAACACTACCGGTATCTAATACCTATGTGTTATCATATGAGTCTGACAGATAAAGACTAATCATGAATGTATATCTGAAGCTTCTCTAAGCTTCTGTTTTGCCTTCTCTACAATATACTCTTTGCAGTTTCTCTTCTAATGCCCGTCTTTGCTATAATGGAAGCACTAGCTTTTGTCCTCTTCCGGGTCTTCTTAGTAACCTTTGCTTTACCCGATCTGCCCTTGCCCTTTGCCCTTCTCAAGAGACTTCTTTGTCTTCCTTTTCTTTCTGGTCTTACCAGCATAGAGAACTGTGAAAAGGAATTGAGTAGGGACTGAAGCACAAGATCCACACACAGGTTATCCTCTAGGAAAATTCCTAGACCTATGAGTGTCTCTATCCACTCAATCATCTTAAGGACATGGTTCTGAACCAGTGTCCTCTCAGTCATCCTATCACAGAAGAGACTCTTCGATATCTCATATCGTTGAGTTTTTTCCTATTCCTCAAACAATTTATGGAGATACAGGAGTATGGATCTATCATCCATCTTTTTATGTTGTCTCTGTAACTTAAGAGTCATGGAGCCTAACATATAATACTGAGCAAGAGTGGAGTCATCTGCGTACTTCACGTAGCGAGCGATCTCATCCTCGCTTGCCCCTTCCTTGGGCATAGGCATCACTATATCAAGGACATGTGATTTACTCTATTATAAGAACGATTCTCGGCTTGTGGAGCCAATCTATATAATTTGGACCAATGAGGTGATAGGCATCAAGTATGCCACATAGAGAGTCTAACAGCGATATTTTCAAAAAAATAAAGATGCAGTAATAAATAAATAACATGTAGATTTTATAAAAATATAAATAATCAAGATATGGACTTCTATCTCGATATACTCCCACTATTTTTTTGACGAGTCACGCGACACCCTCAGCACGTGAAACGGAAATCTCCGACAGACTTCTAGTGGGGATCGGGATTCAATTGGTATCTTAGTATAACCTCGAGGGACTCGACCAATCACACTAAGCCCAAAAGGAAGGCAACTCTTACCGATCACAACTCCTTGTGATTCCCGTCCTGTTTGGCCTTCAAACCACCATGGCCTCGAGGGACTTGACTAACCATGATATTCGGTTAAGTCATCATCATCGTTATAAGATGAGTCCGATCCGATAATATACCCTCGAGCGACTTGATCAAGCATACAATATCCTCAGGTCACCAGTGACATCTTTATGTCATAGATAAGATAGTGAATCGCGATATAGGTGAGTCTCGAGGGACTCGACTAACTCAACCCTACACTAGGAATCGGTTCCTACCTATAACGATGGAAGGCCACGTGAGTCAATCTAATTGCCTCATGTTTATCGACTTAATATTATCAAGAAAGAGGATTTTTTATTCGATCTCTTAATATAATGTGTCACACGTATACATATTTAATATATATCTACATCGCATGCAAATATATATACATATCTAGTAGGTGTATAACTAATCATACATCACATGAACAATCACACCAGATGATCATGGACCACATCCTAATATGATTAAGCCCGAGCTAGTAGGCCCAATCACTCATATCAAGATCTATGTATGCCTCGATGCATTTTCATACCCTGTGATCATCCATCTTGCTTCGTCGGTTTCGTCGGCATCTCAACGTATCTCCAAGCGTCGGATTATCCATCTTGACGTCGTGGGTCCCACTATGCCTCCTCGTGTAATTACAATATAATTACAAGCATGCAGGCCCAATAATAAATGAGAAAAATAGAGGCTCGCAGACCCCAATAATAATAATCACATATTCACACATCTCATCATATGGTCCATAATCATCTATCCACATCATACATCACATGTATATGTTATTATATAAGACTACTAGATAAATAATAATAGTTAATTAAATCTTTTAATTAACTATTTTTTTTCTAAAATTAGGGTTATGCAAGGAATTTCCTAAATTCCGAAGGGTATTGTGGTCATTCGACCAGAAGGGACAGAAATTAAAATTTCAAAATTTTCAAGGGGCAAAACTATTTTTTGGCCAAAAACCCTAATCCCCAGTTTTGCTTGCGCTGCGGCCACCGCCACCCTGCCAGCGGTGGCCATTGCGGGCAGGCGCATCACCCTTGCCCACGGGCGTAGTGCCCGTTGGCGGTCTGTTCGCTGACGACCGCTGCCCGCGTAGGTGCCATCCTTGTGGGCACGCGTCCCCGCAGTTGGCTCGCCCATTGGTTGGGCGACGCCGCAGTAGGCAGTGTGGCCACGGCGACGATCACTCGTAGCCCTTGAGGGCGCCACCAACGCCATAGGCGAGAGCTCCTCTAGCGGGGTTGCGGGCAGAGCAATGCCTGCAGTGAGCCAGCACCCCTATGCGAGCACCGCCTCCCTTGTAGGCGACGTTGCCCCTTGCGAGCGGCGCCCTCCTAGCGTCCCTACAGGCGGCCGCAATGCTTGCGGGCAGACAAGTCGCCTGCGCAGGCAATCTACAGCCGTTGCCTGCCTACGGCTTGCAGCCCACCGACTGACTGCATGTAGACCATCGGCGACGTGCTAGTCATATGTGCCCTGCAAGCTAATCACATGAGTGATGGCACTTGTGACTTGATATGCACTTTTTCTCTTTGCTTATTATTAGACGTTTTATCACTTTATCTTGCGTGTTGCATATACTGTGATGTCCTTAGATCTGTGCAATGGGAATCTGATCGTGATGAGATCACGATAATGAGACCGATTCATCTTTAAACACAAACCCTAAATTATCTTGGTCAGAGGTTATTCGAGAATGGCATCGAGATAACCGGATAGACTGGTGTGCTGTATACCCGTTCATATGATGGAGGTAGCTGGTCTCATAGCTACTCATGTGGGGACACTAAGGGTATAGTGCAAGTGCTCATTAGAGAATGAGTTCACTGATTGATCTGCCTACGGAATGCTGGATGGTTATTGATACCTCACGTCCGACAGCGATTCCGTAGTCCCAGTAGTGTATATGGTCCTTAGACTTGAAACACTAAGGATATCCTATATGAGTCCTCCACTCTTTGATATCAGACTTATAGGTTTGCAAAGTTCCAGATCTAGTACAACCAGTCATTGGGAGTGGTAGCTAACCTTACGAGGGCTATTGAGTGTCAATAGAGGATCATCCACTCTCGGTATCATGAGAGGAATATCCCATATGTTCTTGCACGAACAAATCCTTGGCCAAGGTTATTCGGATTGAAAGAAAAAGGGTTCTCCGGAAGAATCTGACAAGAGCAAAACTCAAGGAGAGATCGTATGGGCTTGACAACACCATGCCCGGTATAAGATCTCTGGAATATTAGATGGATGAGGAACTATAGATACATGGTAACTGAGGACAGATAGGTCCAAAGGATTGGATTCCCCTGTATCGTCTGGGGGCCGCGGCGTAGTGGCCTGATACGTCCGTAGTCGATGAGTTGAGTGAATTATTATAGAGATAATAATTCACTAAGTCGGAAGGAGTTCTGACAAGTATGACTCACAGCCAGCTCGATATTGGGCCTAGAGGGTCACACACATATGGTAGGTGTTACGATGAGTAGAGGTTCGGATATGAGATATCCGCTGAACCCCCTATCTTATTGGATATCCATTAAGCCCCTGAATTATTGGATCCTGAGATGAGATCCAATAATTGCTAATAAGAGATTATTGGATAGAAATCCACTAATCCAAGAGGCTTGGGTAATTGGATGGAGATCCAATACCCAATAGGGTAAAAGATCCATTAGGGTTTTCAGGGGGCCTCTATAAATAGGAGGGAACCAAACCTCTATTGGTTGAGGGTTTCTTTTGGTAGCCACCTCCTGTTGTCCTCTCCCCAGAGAGAGAGGTGCATCGTCATAATCCCTGCTTTGTGGATACCACTAGAGAGGAGGACGCTTGACCTCCTTCATCCTCTCTCACAGATCTACAGGAATTCAGGGATATACGATCTCCTTAGGTATCTTCTTTTACACATGTAGTTTTGCGGATTTATTTTTGACGCATCGATCTTCACACGACGACGGAAACTTTCTACGGAAAATCTTGGGTTTTGTTTTCTGTTCTTCCACTGCACATGTGATGTCGCTCCCCTTATAGATTTCCCAACAGTGGAATCAGAGCCAGGTTGTTCGTGCAAAGATCAGATCTTAAACTGCATGTGTTGTGTTTTAGATCTACTTTTGTGCCAAAATCATTGGCGTGAAGGGTGAGAAAGGGCAGCAACTGTTACTGCCCGCTCGTGCAGCAACGGCAAGGCTGCTTGCAGCCTTGCTGCCTGCACAGGGAGTAGCCGATGGCCGATGGCCTGCGTGTAGGTGGCAGTCAACCGGCAGGCTACGAACCGCCAACAGGTAGCACTTGTAGGCTGCCTGCGCTGGCGGCCTGCCCGCAGGAATCGGCGCCGCCTGTGAGCGCTGCGACCGTGGGCAGAAGTGCCCGCATGGGTAGGGGCGCCGGTAGGCACTGCACCCGCAATGGGCAGCACCGCCCGGCCACGGCTAGCCAGCAAGGGGTAACGCCGCCCGTGGCCAGCCCGCAACGGGCAACGCCGCCCGCGGCTAGCCCGCAAGGGACAGCGTCGCCTGGAAGCGATCTGCCCGCATATGTGGGTGCACCCGCAAGGGGCAGCGCCGCCCACGGACAGATCGCCTTTCATGCAGTAGCTGCGCCCATGGCGAGGGCGACGCGCCGATCCAGATGGATGGCCGCCGGCAGGGTGGCGGCGGCCGCAACTCTGCAGAAGAGAAAGGTACTAGGGATTTTGGGCAAAAGATAGTTTTGCCCCTCGAAATTTTAGAAATTTCGATTTCTGTCCCTTTTGACAAAATAACTAAAATACCCCTAAGAATTTTTGAAACTCCAATTTTATCCCTTATGGCCGAATGATCAGAATACCCCTGGGAATTCAAAAATTCCCTTTATATCCCTGATTTCAAAAAAATAAATATGTTAATTAAATAGTTTAATTAACTATTATTTTCTTTATCTAGTAGTCCTATAAATTAACATATACATGTGATGTATGATGTGGACAGATGATATGGACCTGTGATGTGATGTGTGTACATGTGATTATTATTATTATTGGGGGCCTGCGAGCCTCTATTCTTTTCTCATTTATTATCGGGCCTGCGTGCCTATAATTATGTTGTAATTACATGAGGAGGCGCAGTGGTAGCGTGACTCATGAGGCCAAGACGGACGATCTGACACATAAAGATGTATTGAGATGCTAACGGTACCGACAAAGCGAGAAGGGCGATCACAGGGTATGGAGATGCACCGAAGCACACATAGATCTTGATATGAGTGATTAGGCCCACTGGCTCGGGCCTGATCACATTAAGATGTGGTCCATGATCATCTGGTGTGATTGCTCATGTGATATGTGATTAGTTATACACCTACTAGATATATATATATATATATATTTACATGCGATATAAATATATATATATATATTAAATACGTATATGTATGTGTGTGACACATTATATTAGGAGACCAAACCAAAATCCTCTCTATTAATAATATTAAGTCGGTAAACATGAGGCAATTAGATTGACCCACGTGGCCTTCCATCGTTATAGGTAGGAATCGATTCCCGGTATAGATTGAGTTGGTCGAGTCCCTTGAGACTCACCTATATCGCGTTTTGCTATCTTATCTACGACATAGAGATGTCATTGGTGGCCTGAGGATATGGTATGCTTGGTCGAGTCCCTAGAGAGTATATCACCGAATCAGACTCATCTAGTAACGATGGTGATGACTTAACCGAACATCATGGTTGGTCGAGTCCCTAGAGGCCATGGTGGTTCGGAGGCCGAATAGAACGGGAATCATGAGTTATGATTGGCAAGAGTTGCCTACCTTTACGAGCTTAACATGATTGGTTGAGTCCCTCGAGGTTACGTTAAGACGCCGATTGGATCCTGATCCCCATTAGAGATCCGCTGGGGGTCTCTGATTCACATACCAGAGGGTGTTGTGTGTCTCACGAAAAATTAGTGGGAATACATTAAGATAAAAGTCCTTATCTTAATTATTTAAATTTCTACAGAGTCTGCATGTTATTTATTTCTGCTATATTTTTTATTTCAAAAAAATGTCGCTTTCAAATCCTTTACGTAGCATACTTGATGCCAACCACCTCACTGGTCCAAATTATACAGATTGGCTTCGCAATCTGAGAATAATTCTCACAGCGGAGAAAATCACTTATATCCTTGATACAGTGATCCCTACGCCCGACGAAGGGGCAAGCGAGGATAAGATCACTCGTTATGTGAAGTACTTAGATGATTCCACTCTTGCTCAGTGTTATATGTTGGCCTCTATGACTACTGAGTTATAGAGACAGCATGAAAATATGGATGCTAATTCCATACTCCTGCATCTCCGTAAACTGTTTGAGGAACAAGGAAGAACTCAGCGATATGAGATATCAAAGAGTCTTTTTCGTGCTAGGATGACTGAGGGGACACCGATTCAGAACCATATCCTTAAGATGATTGAGTGGATCGAGAAACTCACAGGTCTAGGAATGGTCCTAGAGGATAACCTATGTGTGGATCTTATGCTTCAGTCCCTACCAGATTCCTTTTCTTAGTTCATAATGAATTTTAATATGAACAAACTTGAGGTGACCCTCCCAGAGCTCCTCAATATGTTGAGAGAAGCAGAGAGCACCATCAAGAAAGAGAAGCCGGTTCTCTACACTAGTGAGACCAGAAAGAAAAGGAAGGCTGAGAAGACCCTTAAGAAGGGCAAGGGCAAGGGCAAAATGGGTAAGACAAAGGTTATCAAGAAAGACCCAACAAAGGACAAAAGCCAGTGCTTTCACTGTGGTAAAGATGGGCACTGGAAGAGGAACTACAAAGAGTACCTTGCAGAGAAGGAGAAATAGAAGCTTGGAGAAGCTTCAAGTACATTCATGATCAGTCTCCATTTGTTAGAACCTTATGATAACACATGGGTATTGGATACCGGGAGTTTTTATCATATTTGTAATTCGTTGCAGGTTATAACAGGACCTAGGAGATTGAACAGAGGTGAGATGAACCTTAAGATGGGCAATGGAGCAAAGGTTGCTGTAGTAGCTGTTGGCAAGGTCACCTTACATCTGCTTGGTGGAGCTATTATTGCATTAGATGCATGCTATTATGTTCCTTCTATTATCAAAAATATTATTTTACATTTCATGTTTGACAGTTATTGGATATAAATTAGTTTTTGAGAACAATGATTGTTCAATAATATTAGATGATCAGATCATCACGAGAGGAACATTACATAATGGTTTATTTATGATAGATACAGCTCCACATATCAAGAGTGTAAGTGAGTCTAAGAGAAAACGAGAAGTGAAGAACCAAATAGGAAAGAGTATTAAAACCCTTCGATCAGAACGATGAGGTAAGTACTTGAGTACAGAGTTCACCCAATTCCTCAAAGACTATGGGATCTTATCCCAATGGACACCTCCTTATACACCACAGCTTAATGGTGTATCAGAAAGGAGGAATCGCACACTATTAGACATGGTGCATTCCATGATGTGTTTCGTCGACCTGCCCATCTCATTCTAGGGATATGCTCTAGAGATCGCAGCTTACCTTTTGAACAGAATTCCAACCAAGTCAGTGATGTCTACTCCATATGAGATATGGAATGGGAAGATGCCTGATCTTAAGATTATTAAGATTTGGGGCTGCCCTACCCACGTTAAGAGACACAACCCTGACAAGTTGGAATCTAGGACGGAACAGTGCAAGTTTGTGGGATACCCTAAGGAAACTTATGGGTATTATTTCTATCACCCTGAGAACCAAAAGGTCTTTATAGCTAAGAGAGCAATGTTCCTTAAGAAAGAACATATTCTTGGTGAAAACAGTAGGAGCATAATAGAGTTGAGCGAGGTTGGAGAACCTAGCTCAAGCACAATTCCACAACCAGAGTCTATTCAGATACCTAAGACACAAGTTCCAACTTTACGTAGGTCCGATAGAGTATCTCATCCTCCTGAGAGATATGTGGGACATATCAGAAGAGAGAATGTTGAGGATATTGATCCTCAGACCTACAAGGAGACTATTATAAGCATAGACTCCGGGAAATGGCAAGAAGCCATGGATTCAGAAATGGATTTCATGTACTCCAACAAGGTTTGAAACCTAGTTAATGCACCCGAGGGTATTGTACCTATTGGCTATAAGTGGATCTTCAAAAAGAAGATTGGAGTAGATGGAAAGGTAGAGACCTATAAAGCAAGGCTAGTGGCTAAGGGGTATCATCAAAGGTAAGGTGTTGACTATGATGAAACTTTCTCACCTATAGCCATGCTAAAATCCATTCGAATTCTATTGGCTATTGCAGCACACTATGATAATGAGATCTGGCAGATAGACATCAAAATCGTATTCCTCAATGGCTACCTCGAGGAGGAGGTGTATATGATACAGCCTAAGAGATTCGTGTCCAGGAATAACCCAGATAAGGTATGTAGGTTGCTTAAGTCCATTCATGGATTGAAGCAAGCTTCCCGAAGTTGGAACATAAGATTTGATGATGTGATCAGATCTTATGACTTCGTTAAGAACGAAGATGAGCCTTGTATATATAGGAAATTAAGTGAGAGCACTATCATCTTTTTGGTATTATATGTGGATGACATTCTGATCATTGGAAATAATGTAGAAATGCTCTCCACAGTAAAGACTTGGTTATCTAGGCACTTCTCCATGAAGGACTTAGGGAAAGTATCTTGCATATTGGGGATACGGATCTATAGAGATAGATCCAAGAGGATGCTTGGCTTGTTCCAATCCAGGTACATAGACACCATTGTCAAAAGGTTTGGCATAAAAAATTTCAAGAGATGTCTCATACCAATGAGACATGGAATATCACTTTCTAGGAGTATGTCCCCAAAGACTCCTGAAGAAAGGGCACACATAGATATGATGCCATATACATCAGCGATAGGATCTATCATGTAGCTTGCACCAGGCCTGATATAGTGCATGTTCTGATTATCACGAATAGATATCAGGCAGTTCCAGGCTTGGAGCACTGGAAAGTAGTAAAATATATCCTTAAGTACTTGAGAAGGACTAAGGATCTTTTACTGGTATATTGAGGTAGTAGCCTTAGGGTTGAGGGCTACATGGACTCAAGCTTCCAATCCGATGTCGATGATAATAAGTCTAATTCAAGGTATGTGTTCACCCCAAATGGAGGAGCAATATGCTAAAAGAGTTCTAAGCAAGACACTACTGACTCAACCACAGAGACGGAATACATTGTTGCGGTAGAGGCAATAAAGGAGGGAGTTTGGATGAAGAAGTTCATCACAGATCTAGGAGTCATCCCGAGCAGCGAGGAGTTGATTCCTTTATATTGCGACAAATACGGGACGATTACTCAAATAAGGGAACCCGGGTCTCATCAGAAGTGTTCTGAGGAGGTTCCAACTTATTAGAGAGGTCGTGACCCGAAGAGATGTAGTAGTAGAAAGAGTTCCATTCGAAGATAACATTGTAGATCCACTGACAAAGCCATTAACTCAGATTATCTTTAAGCATCACAAAGGTCTGATGGGGATCAGACATGTTGGTGATTGGCTTTAGGTCAAGTGGGAGATTGCTAGTCATATGTGCCTTACAAGCCAATCACATAAGTGATGGCACTAATGAATTGATATATACTTTTTTCTCTTTGCTTATTATTAGGCATTTTATCACTTTATCTTGCATGTTGCATATACTGTGATGTCCTTGGATCTGTGTAATGGGAATCAGATCATGATGAGATCACGATAATGAGACCGATTTATCTTTAAACACAGACCCTAAATTATCCTGGTCATAGGTTATTCGAGAAGGACATCGAGATAACCGGATAGACTGGTATTCTATATACCCATTCATATGATGGAGGTAGTTAGTCTCATAGCTACTCGTGTGGGGACACTAAGGGTACAGTGCCAATGCTCATTAGAGAATGAGTTCATTGATTGATCCGCCTACGGAATGTTGGATGGTTATTGGTACCTCACGTCAGACAACGATTCCGTAGTCCCAATAGTGTATCTGGTCCTTAGACTTGAGACACCAAGGATGTCCTGTATGAGTACTTCACTCTTTAATACCGGACTTATAGGTTTGCAAAATTCCAGATCTAGTACAGCTGGTCATTTGGAGTGGTAGCCAACCTTACGAGGGCTATTGAGTGTCAATAGAGAATCATCCGCTCTCGATATCATAAGAGGAATATCCCATGTGTTCTTGCTCAAACAAATCCTTGGCCAAGGTTATTCAGATTGAGAGAAAAAGGGTTCTCCGGAAGAATCTGATAAGACCAAGACTCGAGAAGAGACCGTATGGGCCTGACAGCACCATGTCCGGTATAGGATCTCTGGGATATTATATGGATGAGGGACTACAGATACATGGTAACTGAGGACAAATAGGTCCAAAGGATTAGATTCCCTGTATGGATCGCCTGGGGTCGCGCAGTAGTGGCCTGGCACGTCCTGATTGATGAGTTGGGTGAATTATTATAGAGATAATAATTCACTAAGTCAGAAAGAGTTCTGATAAGTATGACTCACGGCCAGCTCGATATTGGGCCTAGAGGGTCACACACATATGGTAAGTATTGCGACGAGTAGAGGTTCGGATATGAGATATCCGCTGAACCCCCTATCTTATTGGATATCCATTAAGCCCCTGAATTATTGGATCCTGAGATGAGATCCAATAATTGCTAATAAGAGATTTTTGGGTAGAAACCCACTAATCCAAGAGGCTTGGGTAATTAGATGGAGATCCAATACCCAATAGGGTATAAAATCCATTATGGTATTCAAGGGGCCTCTATAAATAGGAGGGAACCAAAGCTCTATAGGTTGAGGGTTTTTTTTTATAGCCACCTCCTGTTCTCCTCTTACCAGAGAGAGAGGTGCATCATCGTAATCCTTGCTGTGTGGATACCGCTAGAGAGGAGGACACTTGACCTTCTTCATCCTGTCCCACAGATCTGCAGGAATTCAGGGATATACGATCTCCCTAGGTATTTTCTTTTACACGTGTAGTTTTGTGGATTTGTTTTCGACACACCGATCTTCGCATGACGATGGAAACTTTCTATGGGAAATCTGGGGATTTGTTTTCTATTCTTCCACTGCGCATGTGATGTCACTCCCCTTGTGGATTTCCCAACATGACAACTAAGGCTGCAAAGAGCCTTTGGCCGTTCTACGAGGGCAACAACAGTTGTTGCACCTTTCTTGTTGTTGCCTCAACAATTTTGACATCAAAAGCACATCCAAAACAAAACACACTCATTTAAAATTCAATTTTCGCACGAACAACCTAGCTCTGATACCACTATTGGGAAATCCAGGGGGTGACATCTCATGCACAGCGAAAGAACAAAAAATAAAAATCCTAGATTTTCACGAAAAGTTCCATCGTCGTGTGAAGATCGGTGCATCAAAAACAAATCCGCGAATCTGAAAACTATGTGTGTAAAAGAAATTATAGTACCTAGGGAGATCGTATATCTTTAAGTTCCTATAGATCCATGGGGGAGGATGAAGGAGGTCAAGCGTGTTGGGAAATCCTTCTGGAGAGCAACATCTCATGCGCAATGGAAGAACAAAAACAAAACACCCCAGATTTCTTGTAGAAAGGTTCCGTCGTCGTGCGAAGATCGATACATCAAAACGAATCCGCGAAAACTGCATATGTAAAAGAAAATACCTAGGGAGATCGTATATCCCTGAATCCCTGTAGATCTGTAGGAAGGATGAAGGAGGTCAGGCATCCTCCTCTCTAGCGGTATCCACACGGTAGGGACTGCGACAATGCTCCTCTCTGGGGAGAGGAGAACAGAATGTGGTTACCAAAAGAAAACTCTCAGCCTATAGAGTTGGTTCCCTCCTATTTATAGAGACCCCTGTAAACCCTAATGGATCTTGCCAAGTTGGATATTGGATCTCCATCCAATTACCCAAGCCTCTTAGATTAGTGGATCTCTACCCAATAATCTCTTATTAGTAATTATTGAATCTCATCTTAGGATCTAATAATTTAGGGGCTTAATGGATATCCAATAAGTTAGGGGCTCCAGCGGATATCTCATATCCGAACCTCTACTCATCGCAACACCTACCATATGTGTGTGACCCTCTAGGCCCAATATCGAGCTGGCCGTGAGTCATACTTGTTAGAACTCCTTCTGACTTAGTGAATTATTATCTCTATAATAATTCACCCAACTCATCGACTACGGATGTACTAGGCCACTACGCCACAACCCTCAGATGATATACGGGAATCCAATCCTTTAGACCTATCTATCCTCAGTTACCATGTATCTATAGTCTCTCATCCATCTAATATCCTAGAGACCCTATACTAGGCATGGTGCTATCAGACCCATACGGTCTCTCTTTGAGTCTTACTCTTGTCAAATTCTCCCGGAGAACTCTTTTGCTCTCAATCTGAATAACCTTGGCTAAGGATTTATTTGAGCAAAAATACATGGGATATTCCTCTCATGATACCGAGAGCAAATGATCCTCTATTGACACTCAATAACTCTCGTAAGGTCGGCTATCACTCCCAATAACTGGTTATACTAGATTTGAAACTTTCCAAACCTATAAGTCCGGTATCAAAGAGTGAAGTACTCATACAGGACATCCTTGGTGTCTCAAGTCTAAAGACCAGATACACTACTGGGACTACGAAATCGTTGTCTGATATGAGGTATCAATATCCATCTAGCATTTCGTAGGTGGATCAATCAGTGAATTCATTCCCCAATGAGCACCTGCACTGTACTCTTAGTGTCCCCACACGAGTAGCTATAAGACCAGTCACCTCCATCATATGGATGGGTATACAACACACCAGTCTATCTGGTTATCTCGATGTCCCTCTCGAGTAACCAGGATTATTTAGGGTCTGTGTTTAAAGGTGAATCGGTCTTATTATCATGATCTCATCACGATCCGATTCCTATTGCATAGATCCAAGGACATCATAATATATGCAACACGCAAGATAAAGTGATAAAATACCTAATAATAAGTAAAGAGAAAGAGTACATATCAAGTCACAAGTGCCATCACTCATATGATTGGCTTGTAGAGCACATATGACTAGCAATCTTCCACTTGACCTAAAGTCAATCACTAATATGTCTGATCCCCATCAGACCTCTGTGACGCTCAAAGATAATCTGAGTTAATGGCTCTGTCAGTGGATCTGCAATGTTATCTTCAGATGGAACTCTTTCCACTACTACATCTTTTCGGGCGACAATCTCTCTTATCAAGTGGAACCTCCTCAGAACATACTCTGACTTCTGATGAGACCTAGGTTCCTTTGCTTGAGCAATTGCCCCGTTGTTGTCGCAATATTAGAGAATTGGCTCCTCGCTGCTCGGGACGACTCCTAGGTCTGTGATGAACTTCTTCATCCAGACTCCCTCCTTTGCTGCCTCTGTCGCAGTAATGTATTCCGCCTCTATGGTTGAGTCAGCAGTAGTGTCTTGCTTAGAACTCTTCCAGCATACTACTCCTCCATTCAGGGTGAACACATACCCTGAATTAGACTTACTATCATCGACATCGGACTGGAAGCTCGAGTCCGTGTAGCCCTCAACCCTGAGGCTACTTCCTCCATATACCAGTAAAAGATCCTTAGTCTTTCTCAAGTACTTAAGGATACACTTTATTGCTTTCCAATGCTCCAAGCCTAGATCTGCCTGATACCTGCTCATGACACTCAGAGCATGCGTTATATCAAGCTTGGTATATAGCATAGCATACATGATAGATCCTATCGCTAAGGCATATAGTATCATATCCATGTGTGCCCTTTCTTTAGGAATCTTTGGAGACATACTCCTAGAAAGTGATATTCCATATCTCATTGGTATGATACTTCTCTTGTAATTTTTCATGCCAAACCTTTTGATAATCGTGTCTATGTACCTGGACTAGGACAAGCCAAACATCCTCTTAGATCTATCTCTATAGATCCGTATTCCCAATTTGCAGGATGCTTCCCCTAAGTCCTTCATGGAGAAGTGCCTAGATAACCAAGCCTTTACTGTGGAGAGTATTCCTATATCATTCTCAATGATCAGGATGTCATCCACATATAATACCAAAAAGGTGATGGTGCTCTCACTTACCTTCCTGTACACACAAGGCTCATCTTCGTTTTTAACAAAGTCATAAGATCTGATCACCTCATCAAATCTTATGTTCCAACTTCGGAAAGTTTGCTTCAATCCATAGATGGACCTAAGCAACCTACACACCTTGTCTGGGTTATCCTTGGATACGAATCCCTCATGTTGTATCATATACACCTCCTTCTCGAGGTTGCCATTGAGGAATATAGTTTTGATGTTCATCTGTTAGATCTCATAATCATAGTGCGCTACAATAGCCAATAGAATTCGAATGGATTTTAGCATGACTACAGATGAGAAAGTTTCGTCATAGTCAATATCTTACCTTGGACCATATCCCTTAGCCACTAGCTTTGTTTTATAAGTTTCTATCTTTCCATCTACTCCAATCTTTTTTTTGAAGATCCACTTATAGCCAATTGGTACAATACCCTTGGGTGCATCAACTAGATTTTAAATCTTGTTCGAGCACATAAAATTCATTTCTGAATTTATGACTTCTTGTCTTGAAAAGGAACTACTATGAGACCCCTACGGTTCACTTGAATTCTTACTTTCCTACTTGTGAGTTGCATTCAATACCTTATCCAGAGTCCAAAGCCATAACTGTATTAGTTGCTTACATAGCTTAGGTGTTCCAGTAAGTATTTGTTGCTTACGTAGCTTGCTTACGTAGCTGGGTGTTAGAGATGAAAAAGCCGCTTCTAATCGAGTAGACTTTATTGGCATGGGGCCTCCCCTTCTCTCCTGCCAATGCTTACTTGATAATAGAAGTTAGTAGAGATAAGCCAGAGGAGAGCACACCCGGAGTTGTTTGTCGACTTGTCTATCCGTGCCTTGGCGAGTGTCTTCGCCTCTTTTTTCTCATCTTTGCATTTATCATCCCCAGTAGAATCCTGGTAGTACTTTTCTGGTTATAAAGTAAAGTGGGTTTTGCCTTTGGATACAAGCGAGTGCAATTCTTTATTAGTAGCTATAGGTGTAATGGAGTGGTCAAGTTCTGGTTCTTCTTGTTGGCAAAGGGGAAAGTAGGTCAGCCGCCTAAGCTTTGTCATTAGTAGATGCTTGCCTAGTTGCTATGTGCTCGGGAGTTAAATGAAATACCTTAATCCACAGAACCACTTGAATTATATCTTAAATTAACTCTATTCTATGGCTCATCCCTTTGCACTCTTGCTCCTCTGGTGGGTAACTAATCCTTTCAGTGCTGACCTAGACTCTTCACTTCGAGCAGAAAGAGATATTCCACCTAATTATAAACGAGTCCTGTGTTCTGATTCAACAGCCCCTCTGGCAACAATACTAGAGGCAAGAGCTGTTCTTGTTGTTGTTTAATGCCTTTAGTACTGCTCAAGTTCTGGTTCTCGTAGAATCCCTTGTTTAATCCGTTATCTGTAATCCTTTATTTATTTATCTGTAATCCTTTATTGATAAAGATAGAATTAATTGGATAGGGGCCAAGTCACTCTTCACTCTACCTAAGGGAATCACCAGTTCTAGTTATCAAGTCAGATATTGAAGCCTACCTAAATTGGATATTGTTATAGTGCCTTCCTTTTTCGGAGTGTTGCTCGAAAGTCACTTATTTTATTGCCCAACGCCCAAGGTATCAACGAGAGAGAGAGAATCAGCAGGGTGCCCAAACATAGGACTTGCTCTTTTCACTCAACTCAGTTAGTGCTTCCTTTAGCACTCCACTTGCATAACCATTTGATGCGGACTTTGACACTGCTGAAGATCCTTAGCAAGACTCAAACTCACTAACGCAGCTTACTTATGATCCTGAACATGCCGGAATTGAAACTCCAAGAATTGACACTGGAACTGGCATTGTCAACCCTGTTTTATAGGCTTCAAATGAATTATTTCGAACAAGTTAAAGGAGTGGGCTGGAAGGATGGGTTAAGTTATACACAATAAATGAATTTATTGAAAAGAGAGGATAAGTAGATAGGTAATTTCCCATAATACTGAATAAGTTATGAAATAGTTGATTTTACACCCATATCTTTAGGTTGGGGTCGAACACCGAATACAGGACTTGGTAATGGTAAACAACTAATTAATTATGTAGTTCTCTTACCAGCTTGCCTACTTGCTATGTGCTTGGGAGCCTCATTCAGTTAATGTCAGCAGCTTAGGGATCAGTGTTCGACTCCGGGCTTCAACTCCAATAACTATACTATATAACTCAGTGGTCTTCTTCTCTGACTCCTTACTATATAACTATTCAGAGATTAGAATTAGATACTCAATAACGAGGCTAGACCTCTGTCAACTAATACATATGAAACTGGGGATGAAATTGCTCTAAGAGAACCCTTAAGATGTTAGGCAGAAATGCATTTATAGGCCCCAATGGGGTATTCAATGAAAGATTTGCCATCAAACTACTTTAGTTACGTTCTAGTGCATTTTACACTCCTATCTCTTAGTCTACAAGTTTCGAATCTCTTGGGTGTGCTCCTATGTCTGCAAGTTAAGAATGCCTTGGGGGGCGAATAACGTCTAGAACATCATCTTTTCTCTTTGATAATTCTTGCCTTGCATTGCATCCAATCTTTCAACTCCCTTCCCTTATGCTTAAGTAAAAGAATGAACTGGCCTAGATCCATCATGCCTAGCTCAATCTTATCCCTATTCCGCAGTGGAAGTTCAAAGAAGCCGATGAGGGCAGTGGCAGTTCAAAGAAGCCAGTGAGGAATTATAGGATCTAGAGGCTTGAGCAGGTACGGGGGTAGAATATCTTATACCTAAAGCCTGTATTCGTAGCTTGTCTACTTGGCTAGTTTCATCCTAGTTTGTTTTAGTAGATCCCTTATTCTTATTAGTAGATCCCTTATCGGAGTTGAAGAGTTGAAGAGTGAAATTCCGTATTTGACCCTTATTTGAGATTCTTTATTTATTATTTGAGAGAGAGGGCACATGAGTAGTTACCGGCTTCTATTGTTTAATCCTATCTAGTTGAATCCTTCTTTTGGTGGGGGAGTGGTCCTGTTGAATCAGTATTTATTGCAAGAGTTGAGGTCGGCACCCCTCGTTTAATCTGTATTAGTTGACTACCTGGGTTACTTTAATCTTATATAGAAGCCTCATCTCCATCTAAGTCTGCCCCTACCTCTGCTGGGCTTGTTGAATTATGTGTTTTATTCCAATACTAGGGTAGGCTTGTATCATTCCTATATTATAGAAGTAATCTGTATTCCGTTTTCTACCTTCCTGGTTTTCTTCTTTAGCAGGTGCTTTTATCTCTATTTCGTACCTAGGAAAGGCGCACACAGGTAAACTCTTTGGAACCGAGCGCCCAGTAGCAGTTCAATCTACTTTCTTATGGCCCATAGCAGGCAGAGGTTATACTACTCCCTAAAATCAGAATAAATTTCAGTGGGCTACGAGAGAGGTTAGAGTGGAATCCCGATCCAGATCCAAGCAGTTAAAGCAGATCCACAGCTCGGACTGATCCAAGGTAAGAAACGGAATCATTCACTATCTTTGGCTGAGCGAGATGGAGGGCAATTCACACTTTATAGGTTTATTGGCGAGTTAAATCAGTTCTATTAAAGATAGAATTAATTGATATTAATTTCTTCTACTTAGTGTCTATAGAGGGGAGCGGCAGGAGTTACTAGTTGTGCGTTAGTCTGATGCTCAGTTCTAAAGTAAGGTTTTGGCGATTCAGAAAGGGGAGTTGAATCAGTTCTCTAATATATGATAGTGGTAATTGCCTGTTTTGTCTCTCTGCTGAGTAGCGGTTCAGTGTCGGTGCTATAGTTTCATCTGTCTTTGGTGACCTGTCCCTTGTAGATAAGAGTGGAAGACCTGTCCCTTGTACTTGTAGATAATTCTAATATCAGAGTTTAAGACCACGTGTTCGGGAGCAACCACTTTAGTTGTTGACAGAGCAAGAGAGGGACCCGGTTCTTTAGACCAGGCAATTCAATCAGTTTTGAGGTGGGCAAATGGAATGAGATTCTCACGTTTTTCCGGGCCCTTATATACTAGTTCACAGGACTTGTGATCAAACTTGAACATCAACATCTGATTCACTTATATTAGAATGAAAACATATACGCTAAGGGTAGGCTCTCCCACTTTGAAATGAAATTCTTCTTTATTGCTCTAGTAGTGATATCTCTTAATTTCAACCAACTTGGAAACAGCCTTTCTAAAGAAGCAAGAGTAGACTCGATAAGTCCAGTGTCCGTTGGTATTCATGGCGGTAGGGCGGCTCTTCCCCTCTTCTCTTTTCTAAGAAAATAAAGTAACTAGTGTTTTTAGCGGTGCCTCTCTGTCCTTGGTGTTAGCGGTGCCTCTCTGTCTTCCAACTCGGATTCTTCTCTTGCTTCCCCGACCTAAACTCTCACTGCTGAAGAAAGGGGTGTTGCGGTAAATCAGGGTAGTAATGAATTCAATGAGCCGGGAACTTGCACCGAGCCGAGGCAAACTGCACTGGAATCCTTCTTTTGAGTCCTGTGCTAGTGAGCCAAACAAATATATATTGTTTTTCAGTTGACTCTAGTGATTCCGAAAAAGGGGACTTGCACCAACACACCTAACTTTCTCACTCTCACTGGAAGACCGGATTGAGAGCACTTGATTTCTTTCTTGATTGTATAAGCTTATATAATAGAATATAATAGAACCGAAAAGCCTGCACTTAGATTCTTCCTCGGACAGCTCTTGTACAACTCTATACTCCCTCGGACAGACGAATACAAGTTAACTCTTTCTTATTAGAGTGAATTGTAAAGATAAAAAGTATATTGAATATGACTCAATAGAGTCTTATTTATACACATAAGAAAAGAAAAAGAAGAAAGGATTTTCCTCAACAACCAGGAGGATTTTCCTCAACAAACCAGCGGGATTTCCTCATACAGTTTGAGGAAATCTTATCCGCTATCATGCCCCCGCAAGATGGTACTCCTATCAAGGATACCAATCTTGGATCGATGTAATGAAAATAGTTTACGGGCAAGAGACTTCGTGAGTGAGTCTACTAGTTGATCAGCTGTATGTACGTGAGAGACACGTAGTTGGTGTCTGACAACTTGATCTCGCATGAAGTGGAAGTCGATGGCGATGTGTTTCATGCGTGAGTGGAATACTGGATTGGCACACAAGTAGGTAGCTCCAATATTATCACAATATATTGTAGGAGGAATGGTAGAGTTGACGTTGAGTTCCTTGAGGAGATTTGTGACCCAATTAAGTTCAATAGTAGCTGTAGCGATAGCACGGTATTCAGCTTCAGTCGTAGACCGTGCGACTGTCTTTTGCTTCTTAGAACTCCAACTAATGGGATTAGCTCCAAGAAAAATAATATACCCTGACGTAGAAGTTCTATCATCAAAGTTCCTCGCCCAATCAGCATCGACAAAGGCATGGAGATTAAGTGGGGTGTGTTTGCGGAGAAATAGGCCATGATGAAGGATTCTTTTAAGATATAGCAGAATTCATTTGACGGCAGCCCAATGCATAGTAGATGGCTGGTACATGAATTGGGACAACTTATTAACTGCAAATGAGATATCTGGACAGGTGAGAGCCAAGTACTGTAAGAAGCCAAGTACTTGTCGGTATTGAGTAGCATCGGAAGCAGGACTTCCATCACATAATTTGAGTGATTCACTAGTAGAGAGAGGAGTTGTAACTTCTTTTGCATCTTGCATATTTGTTTTAGATAATAGGTCTTGAATATACTTTCTTTGTGATAGGAGAAGACCTGAAGATGTAAATGTTGCTTTAACTCCCATAAAGTAACTTAAGGATCCAAGATCTTTGAGGGAGAATCGATCAGCCAATTGTGTTATGAATGTTTGAATCTCTAAGGGATCATTACCTGTAATAATAATATCATCCACATATACGAGAAGATATATTGTGTGTCTATTTTGTTGTCATAAAAATAATGAGGTATCAGACTTGGAGTTGATAAAACCAGCTGATGTCAGAAATGAACCAAGTTCAGTATACCAGGCTCTTGGAGCTTGATGAAGTCCATAAATAGCTTTGTGTAGTTTGCACACATGTCTTGGATACTGATGATGAATGAAGCCAGGGGGTTGCTGCATATAAACATCTTCAGTTAGAGTCCCCTATAGAAAGGCATTATTAACATCTAGTTATCGTAGCTGCTAGCCTTTTGAGACGGTCAAACTTAGAATAAGTCGAATTGTTGTGGGTTTAACAACAGGACTGAAAGTCTCTGTGAAGTCAACTCCAAGTCGCTGATGAAACCCTTTGGCTACTAGACGTGCTTTATATCTAGCAATAGATCCGTCTGAGTTCCGCTTAATTCGAAAAACCCATTTACACCCGATGATGTTTTGTGTAGGATAAGGGGGTACAAGGGTCCACGTAGAGTTATGGAGGAGGGCATCATATTCTTCACACGTGGCTTTATGCCAGTATGGAGATTTTTGGGCTTGAGTAATTGTGGTAGGTTCATTGATCTCAGAAGAGGATTTTGTGGTAGCATGTAGGTCGAGGACTTGATATGGTTTGAATATACTACTCTTGGAGCATGTTGTCATTGGATGTGTAGGAGCTGTAGCTTGTGTTGTTGGTATAGGTAGTGGAGAGACATTAACACGGGTCGGAGCAGGCTGAGGTACTTCAATATCATTGTGTTCAGAAGAGGGTAAAGAATATTGTGTTTCCGAGGGCATTATGTCAGTAGTAGGAGAAGCTTATGAAGAAGGAAGAGGAGAAGAAATAGAGGGAGTGAGAAGTTGTTAAATCGGGAGAACAAGAGAGTGTGGATCCTGAGGCAAGGGACTGGATGGTGTCATAGGACGTTCGTGGGATGGGATCGGAGGGATACCCCAATGACTTATGTTTGTCGAAATAGCTTGCACGGTAGGAGATTTGTGAAAAGGAAAAGTAGACTCTACAAAAGTAACATGACGTGATATAAAGACTCTTTGAGTTTGGGGTTCGTAACAATGGAAAGCATTATGTTCTAGAGAATATCCTATAAAGGTGTAAGACTTGGATCGGGGTGTTAGTTTGTGTGAGGTATAAGGCCGTAGCCATGGATAACATAAACAGCCAAAGACTTTGAGTTTCTGAAGATTTGGAGGCTTATTGAAAAGTTTTTCAAATAGTGACTGGTATTGTAGAACTGGAGTGAGTATACGATTAATTAGATAGACGGCAGTTTGAAAGGCTATTGACCAAAAAGTTGAGGGCATGGATGCTTGATGTAGAAGTGAGAGACTAGTTTCAACTATATGCCGATATTTGTGTTCAGCAGAACCAACTAATTGGGGAGTATGTGGGGGTGACTTGAGGTGTTGTATACCATAAGCCGAGAGACAAGATGTGAGGGCTTGATATTCACCTCCACCATCAGAGTAAACCGTTTTGATTGAAAACTGAAAGAAATTCTCGACTAACTTTCAAAAGTTGGTAAAGATTGTTGAAACATCAGATTTGTGGCGGAGAGGATATAACCATGTGAACTTGGTGAAATAGTCGACAAAAATAACATAAAATCTAAACTTGTCAAAAGAAGGGGTTGGGGCAGGGCCCCAAACATCTGTATAAATAATTTCAAATGGTTTAGAGCAAGATATGGAGGATACTCCAAAAGGTAGTTGATGACTTTTATTGCTAAGACAAGCATCACAATGCATATTAATGCTACTGGTTTTAAAAATAGGAAGAGAATAACGAGAAAGTAATTTATGCTGGATAAAGGAGGAGGGATGACCAAGACGACGATGCCACACATCAACTGGAGCTACAATGGAAGAGTGAGCAGTAGGCTGGGTAAGTTGCGAAGCTGATGGCCACTCATAAATGTTGTCTTTATTCTGGCCTTGGACTAGGGATGCCCCCGTGCTCAAATCCTTAATAAGAAAGGAGTCGAAAAGAATTCAATGGAGGTATTATTCTGTTTACATAATTGAGAAACGGAAATGAGATTTCATGAAATGTGAGGTGCACACAAGACATCATCGAGTGTAAATGTTGTTGTAAGTGAATTAAGTGTTATGGAACCAGTATGAGTAATGGGAACTCTTTTACCATCATCGATGATGATATCTTCATTGCCGCCATAGGTGTTGTAGATGAACAGGTTCTGAAGATCAGACGTGATGTGATGAGAGGCTCCAGAGTCCATAAGCCAATTAGATTGGCTAGTGGTCGGAGTAGTCATGAGATTCGCTTGAGGCCACCGTGATGGAGCAGGGGGTCTGG
The DNA here is from genome assembly GCA_024322285.1 of Musa beccarii. Taxonomy (NCBI): domain Eukaryota; kingdom Viridiplantae; phylum Streptophyta; class Magnoliopsida; order Zingiberales; family Musaceae; genus Musa; species Musa beccarii. The sequence goes on from CM044396.1 coordinate 26,893,312, forward strand.
GTCGAGACCGACATACTTTCGCAGAATGTCCGACTTTATCACATAGCTGGCAGACAACTCGTTGTTGGCTGATGCGATCAGGACGCCAAGGCTGTTGAGTGTTGAAGTTGACAACTTGAAAGCGATGATGGGGATGAGAAGAGGTTTGCTTGGGACTCATAGGTTCGGGAGGCAACTGAGCCAGGCTTTTGTTGACTTGCGCATTGTCCTGGTTGCTCTTCCTTTTGAATTTTTGACTGACCTGAGCTGTGATAGTTGGTTCGGGCGACTTGTCATGGCACTTCAAATACATCTTATAGTTAGTCAACTTGTCATATAGTTTTTCAAAAGATATTGGTGAGTCGCTGCCCAAATTGCTACTGCTAGTTCTTTGTATTCGTCCCCTAGGCCATTAAGTGTGTGGATGAGGACTTCTTCTTCACCAAGGGAGTGACCTATCAAAGTTAAGTCATCGATGATAACTTTGATATTTTATAAGTAATCAGTAATAGTACTTCCCCCTTGTTTCACTTTCATCAGATTGGATAAGAGTCCAAGCATACGAGTACGCGAGCGATTTGCCAATGTGGTTTGCAACTTGGACCATGCTTCTGTAGCAGTCATACATGAAGATATTAGTGGGGCAACGGACCCAGCAACTGAGGCTTGAATGGCTTGGAGGATGAGACGGTCTTGACATAACCATAGTTTGTAGGCTGGATTTGGTGTTAGACTGGATCCTCCTGGGATGTTGAGGACTTCAGGTGGACAATTGAGAGAGCCATCAATGTAACCTAGGAGGTCATATCCAAATAGAAGATTAAAAAATTATGCATGCCAAGATGCATAATTTTCGCTTTTGGATAACTTGAAAGGAATGAGTGCCGCTGCATTGATGGTGATGAGGTTTGAAGGTTGAGAAATACTATGGTTCCCTGCAGGTACAATGACTGGGATGTTAGAGGTAGACAATGAAACTGATTAAGCCATTTGATGAGACGATGGCGTCAATCAGTTAAGAAATTTGTCGGATGTAGCTATCTTGATGTGCCTTGAAGAAGCAATCAGCTCCGGTGGGTCACAGGAGAGCATAATGTTTAATGTCGCTAGACAGTGAGGAAGGAGGATACTGCCGCTGTCAACCCGCCGGATTGGTTCTGCTGCGAGCGGTGCAGTGAAGCAGGTGACACCAAGGAACGAGTGCGTTCGGTGGAGGTTGGCAGTAGAGGAGAGAGTGGTCTTGACAGAGAAGAGTGCCGAGACTGAGAGTAGCGGTGCTGTCTTGTTTCTGTCACACCGTACTCTGGCTGCGGGGGTTTGAGGAAGCAGCGGTGTCGATGGTCGCTGACAGCGGCGACAGTAGAGAGACGGCTGACTGGAGGGCATAGCGGGCGACGGAGCCTCGCAGGCCTAGACAGGGTGCTCGTTTGACACGGTCGGACGTAACTCCTGTGTTATCGGCGAGCGGTAGAGGGTAGCTTTCGCCCGTGGAAGCAGAGGAAGCAGGGGAGGAGACCTGATCTGGCGCGATCAAGGTGGTGGTCCGTTGGCCAGAACAGCGACAAGAAAGCTTCTGCCCATGGAAGCAGAGGGAGTAGAGGGCGGAGGGAAAGAGTCGGTGAGAAGCTTATAGGATGGCAGTGGAGGATAGCTTTCGTCGAACTTGCAAGACACCGATTGCTGTCGTCGGACAACGAGAAAAAAAAAAGAAAAAGAGCTTGCTCTTAGACAAGCGGCTCTGATACCATGTTAGAGTGAATTGTAAAGATAAAAAGTATATTGAATATGGCTCGATAGAGTCTTATTTATACACATAAGAAGAGAGAAAGAAGAAAGGATTTTTCTCAACAACCATGAGGATTTTCCTCAACAAACCAACGGGATTTCCTCATGCAGTTTGAGGAAATCTTATCCGCTATCATTTCTAATCTACCTCTGGCTCTTGGAACTAAGGCTCATCTTGCTTTCCCACAGAGACTGGACCACTGCAGGTAACTTCCCGCTTGTGATACAACTTCTATTCCCCCGGTAACTTCCCGCTTCTGAGAAAACTTCTTATCCAGCTTCTAAGCTTGCATCTGATCTGGTCTACTTTACTGGCACTGCTGATTCTTTAGATTTAGTTGCTGCTGTTGATGATCTTTATGCGGTAAGTCTTAGTATATGCTTGGTCCCTACTATATTGTATATTATCTTATATTAGGATAGCGTTTACTCCTAGACAAAACTCAAACTTATTCTTTTGCTAGGATCTAAAACTGGGCGCACAACTGACTCACATCTTGTTAAATGAAACTGGCACTGCTGATGTTTAGGCACCCTCCACTCTTACTTTCCTATATCACCAATCTGCCGCATAAGGTATAAGAATTAGAATTGAACCAGTAAAGTCAAAGAATAGACCTCCCGCGCCTCTCCTCTGTCAACAAATACATTTGCTGTTAGAGCAGAGCCTTTAGCAAGTGTTTCTGATCCTTCTTCTCTGGGTCTCCCGCTCTTAGTAGTATTAGTACCCTATTCGTAGCTGGGAACTAGACCTTAATGCTTCTCTGTCAACTATCCCTCTTGCCAATCAATACTCCATCTCTTTTCACTCATACCCGCCCCGAACCCTTTGTTACTTCTTAGCCTTACGAAGGAATGTTTTCATTAGCTCCGGTAGAGTTGAAAGGGAACGCCTCTTTATCGCCGACCTAGTGCTCCATCCTTAAATTCTTAGTTGAAAGTTGCATCTATATGTTGTTGGCAAAGAATTACACTCGTAAGTAGAAGAGACGAGCAACTACAGAGCCAGCAGGGTTCAATCAATAGTTTCGAGCAGGGTTCAATGCAGAGTTCAGAGTTCGGGAAGTATAGAATAGTTGCCAGTTTACAGAGGTCGGGTCTGGTCTTCAAGGGAAGTTTAGATAGTCGTAGGGCCAGAGCAAGTACTGTTTTCGGGACCAATTTCTACCACACCTCGCAACAAAGCCAGCTCGAACAGAAAGATATGATACTTCTTGACTTAGATCAAAGCCAGTAAGAGATTTAGCACCCGAACTGGAAATGATCTTGATTTCTTTTCTTACCCTGGGTTAAACGACCATCTTTCTTGATTTATTTATTTATTTATTTCCTTCCCGCAACAGAATCACCTACTTCACTTTATGATTGATTAGAAGCCGGGGCAGGATCAGTGACTTTACTAGATTATTCTATGTTGGTAGTAGTGGCTTGGCTCTTATACTTATTTTATTGTAACTAATGCGTCTGGCAACAATGCATTTCACCCTGCTTCTTTATAAGATTATTTTACCTCGCTTCCGATCCAGCTCTATCTGTAGGAGAGAGATTAGAACAAGTAAGTCAGCTGCCCGGGGTTAATTTAGTAAACTCGTATCTACTCTTGGGGAAGCACATTCTCCACTGGACCTTCTCATAATCTAAGGCGAAGTGAAGTTGATTCCTTACCGCAATAGTGCATTTAGTAAGATAGAATGGAGGGAGTAAGGTGCTGGCACTGGACTAAAATCTACCTCATTGGCAGCCTTCACCCGGAGTTTGCCTCTGACTAAGCCTTAGCTGAACCTTAAAAGAATGCTTGGACTAGACCGCACCACTGATCTTTTGTAAATGAAATCTTATAATAATCACAGAAACTATTGATGGCCGAACACAGGACAGAGTAAAGAGAGGCTTCATACAAACACCGCTATACTTGCTACTTGGGCATGAGAACTTCGATTCAACTCTAAAAGAAAGATACTTGACTTACTTTTTCATCTCTAACACCCGGCTACCTGGCAGACCTTACCTGGCAAACATTCATTCTTACATCATAGTACAGAGCACATACAAATAGTACGGAGCACTTACATGGTTGGTTACCAATACCTCTCATGCCTTGCTCATTCTTCTGGAGCAGGATCCAAATACAGATCAGTTGACTTTCCTCGAACAGGCTATTCTTCTCTCAGGTACCTCTCATCTACCTCTGGCAATTCTCCACTATCAACAGGAACTGGCACCACTACAAGGGAAAGAAACCCACCCCTATTCCTATTATAGTTGTTTAAGCCGGGGTATAAATTGATTTCTTACTTGCTATGTGTCAGAACCCTTATTTGGGATCAGTGTCCGGATCAAGAGAATCACCAGTTCCCGTTCGAAAGGCAAAGAGGGGAAGGCAATTCATACAATCTGGGTTGACAGCCCTTTGCCCTGGTATCCTCTAGCTTGAGTTGAAGTTTCTGATTGTGTTGTCGACTCGAACTTGAATAGCTGCTACCGAGCGCCACTTACTTTATACACTTTCTTTAGCGAACCTTTACATATGGGCTATCCGACCTCTCGGAAACTTCACTTAAAGTGAATAATTCAATTTAAGATTACCCGCAACACCTCTTTCTTCTCTCATCCTGTGTTCGCCTAACCGGGGTAGTCTAGGGTTCCTCACTACAAGTATAGAGTTCTTAGCTCCCCCAAACAGTAGAATCAGAATCGAAAGCTGGGGAAGTAAAGTGGAATGTAGAGTTTTAGAAGTGCTTGTGCGCTGGTCAGGGCAGGTTATCATGCAAGCTTAGAAGCGGGTAATCAACAATAAAATTCATAACTTAAAGTAGAGGTCGGCAAGAGAAGAGAAGCAGTTTGGTCAGATTCCTAAGATAGATAGGGAAGCAGTGTGTGTCTTTACTTTCATATATATATACCGGGCTCTAGTGTCTTTACTCTCATATATACCGGGCTCCATAAGAGATATGGGCGGGTAATCAGGGTAAGATAAAGATGATTCAATTCCATTCCTGTTGTGTTGTTGTCCTCTCTGGCTCCATAAGAGATATGGGCGGGTAATCAGGGTAAGATAAAGATGATTCAATTCCATTCCTGTTGTGTTGTTGTCCTCTGTGCCTGGCTAATATAATAGATATGGGATGGTGCCTATATAGAACCTGTCCAAGGAAGAATCAAGTAAAGGCTTTGAGGTTCTATTATATAAGCTTATATAAGATTGATAGAAAGTATACATCGAAAGGAGAAGACTCAGTTGAAAGAGAAGCCGCTGTTGAAAGAGAGGAGACAAGTCCGGTATTCGACCCTAAAGATTATAGGCATAAATGAACTAGAGCTGTAACACACTGCCACGTAACTAGAACAAAGGACTTGCCTATTGCCCCAACGCTAACTCTCACTAACAACGGCAGCTAGCCACCCTCACGCTCCCATGACTCGTGCGTACATAATATACGGCGACGGGCATCCAACTCTCGCAACGAACCTAGACTCAACTCAGGATTCAACAATAAGGTAACATGCAAGCGGGTATCTCGATCACAGGAACTGGGGATTCTATGGCTAGTGTGAAGTCAACTCTATTCCTCTCTTCTTTAGTTCAATACCGGGACTAAGAGAGTAGGAGATGACACGGATTCCCTTACGGCAACACAATCACCTCTATCTCTCTGTTGTTGCAAGATTAGTGGGTGACTTCTTTATGGGGGTAAATTCTTATAGGGGTGCGACAGGGCTTTCAAAGGCACTACTTCATAAAAGCAGGAACCCTAAAGATTATAGGAATAAATGAACTAAAAGAGCTTACAGGAGACAAGATAGGGCATTTGCCATTCAATGAGTTTACCGTGACTCGGTTAAGCCATTAACTACTGGGTTCGGTTAAGCCAATCACTTCGTCTCTCTATTACTTAGATACAAAAACTTAACTCGACTTGTTTACGATGAAGACAGGCGAATACACAGGACCTTGTCAAGAACTGGAACTGGGGCTGCTCCTGATGATGATACTGCTGCTGACGACTTAACCTCAATCTCTTCTTCACCCCCGGCATCTGATCTGGTCGACTTTCCTGGAACTACTGCTGATCGAGTAGACTTTATTCGCCCAGCATCTGATCTTGTTCCTATAGTAATTAATAGAGGTCAACTCGCTGCTTTTGAGGTCAACTAAGAGACTTGTTCGGTGCTTGTGTTAAGCTATGATAAAAAGAGAGAATTGTTTGGCATTTGTTTGGCTCTGCTCTATACTATTGCTATACTAAATTCATTATTTATCTTATATTAGGAGAACGGATTCCACAGCTTATGAGTCTGACCTAACTGCTTCCTTTTCTTTGGAATCTTACTTACTGTCTTGGCTTCTCTTTTGCCCTTGTTCTTGTTCTGTTGCTTGGTCATTAGTAGTAACTTGTCTATCCGTGTCTTGCCTGGTGCCGAGAAGATACGTCCTTCCATTCCTGTAGTTGGCGAGAGGGAGGTTATAGTGCTTGTTTAATCTGTACTAGTAGCAAGAGGGGCATAAAAGGCTTATTTGCTTGTTCCTGCTCCCGAGTGAGATCAGTGAGTTAGAAGAATTTCATTAGTTTACTCGGTACATAAGGAAGTTTACTTTGCCAACAGCCTCATAGTGATTGTTCCATCCTACCTTACTGGCCAACTCTCTGCCGCGCCAGCGAACACAGGGCTGAAACACAGGACTTGGTTATCCATCTCTGACCTTATCTCTCATAAGTGTTAGCCCCGACCCGAACTGATTCACTTTCTCAGGACTCGTTCTTATGCTCAAAAGAACTAGAGCACTGAAACTACTTACTAGGTTTCCCTTGCCTACCAAAGCACTTAGTAGAAGCTTGGCCCCTAGTTGGTTTAGTATTCCAGTCTTGTTTCAGGTGTTGGCGAAAGTCCTGTGTTTGGGATCTGTACAAGTTATTACCGAGTCCAGTGCCACGGCGCTAACAGAGGGAAAGGTTCTTTAATCCCCATCTTATATAAGCTTATATAATAAAGACAGAAATCAAGTGCTCGTGCTCTCAATCCGGTCTGCAACTCTGGACTCTATACTTAACTATACTATTCCTACTTATTCTACTAACTGGTCTTCTTCTCTGGTCTTAGAATTATCTACAAGGGACTGGTCTTCTACTCTGGTAACTATACTGTCATACTTATAAGATACTAAGAAGCGGTCTTCAACTCTGATATAACTACACTGATTCAACTCGGATCTAATTTCTATCTTTTATAATATAACTGATTCAACAAGGGAACCCCCAACTCAAGCCACGAGACTGACGCCAATTAATTAAGGGCACAGGACTCAGAGTTGACCTCTCCCTCGCTACTTTACCCGGGCTTCTACACCGCATCCGCTACTAAGATAAGAATTTTACTCAGTACTTTATTCTGTCCTGTATCTGCCCTCCAAAGCTCACTGCTGACTGCTGGTCTTCCACTCCGCCATCTGGTAAAGAATTGAACTTGAAGTAAAGAAAGTGTCTAGAGTTTGTGGGCGCTCTAGCTCTAGTAGTTGTTTAGCCCTAGACTTAATGAGTTCAAATCCTTTCCTTAACTTCACTTTACTCTCCGCTTGCCCCGATGAAAACAATTGCTTATGGAACTAGAACAAAAACAGGGCTCTAATCTACCTATGGCAACTATCTACTAAGAAGCGGTCCTACTACTAAACAAAGAAGCGGGCTGAAACTCTGATATCACTCTATAAACTATCCGGTCTTCGAATTGGATACAAGGGCTTGCTTCCTTTGTTAAACTGAATTGTAAAGATAAAAAGTATATTGAATATGGCTCAATAGAGTCTTATTTATACACATAAGAAGAGAGAAGGAGAAGATTTTCCTCAACAACCAGGAGGATTTTCCTTAACTATATGAGGAAATCCCGCTAGTCTGTTGAGGAAAATTCTCCTGGTTGTTGAGGAAAATCTTCTCCGCTATCATCCTTTCCTCCAAAGCTCACTGCTTACTGCCTGTCTTCCACTCCGACTCCTTACTATCCTTACTATAAGAAGAATAAGGGATACTCAGTGGTCTTCCACTCCGCATCTAGCATTGAATTAATAATTTTACTCAGTAGCCTTATTGTCTCCCTCTCTCGTCAGCCTCTGCTTTAGTGGAATTCCTTGTTGAAAATGCTTGAACTCCTACCGCTTAACATTAGTAGTGTCTTGTCTAGTAGTGTCTTGGCGCCCCGACCTAGCTGTAGTCAACAAATCAAGTTATTGAACTCAGTAGCCCTATTATTGTTTCCTTTGCCCACCTTACTATCTACTTCTCTGGTCTTCTCCTTTCCTGGCACTACGGATTCTTGAGTAGACCTAACTAACCCTACTCGCTCCGTAGTTGGAATACCTTTGAAGCTAAGTCCTGCATTTGATTCCCGACCCGACCTCAACTCTGCTAAACTCTAGGTACCTCCCCTCTGATCTTGACCTCTTCCTAGCTACAGGTCTATTGCTCATCTACCTATGTCAACTAATGACATTTCTTCCGCAACCTATGTTAATTATACTTCTAAGGCAATAAAGTAAGGCAAGTAAGTTATGCGCTCAAGTAGGAGTAAGGTTACTAAAGAACAGGTTATGACCAATCTTGTTGGGGATGAAAACCCTTCTTTTAACTCATACTAACACCGGCTAGACAGTTTAAAACATTCCTTCCAAAGAACACAGGACTTGGTAATAACCTTAGGACTTGTTCATAAAGTGAAGGACCCATCATGATGTTAGGTTAAAGTGCATTCGTTGCTCTCTTAGTTGGATTCAATGAAGTCTTTCCCATATAACTAAAAAAGTGGTTAAATAGGGCATTTTAAGCCGCTTTCTTAGAATCCCACCAACTGATACACTCAAGGTGGGCTCACAATTCCAATTAGCAATGGTAACTATAACTCACTCTCCTATGGCTCTCCCGCTCACTACTACTAATGAAAGCTATATCCAGTAACTCACTACTACAGTTGCTCACTTTAACTCGCCCCTGAAACAAATCATTCCACTATTAGAACACAACGCAGGATACCTAACAACTCTACTACTTGTACAACTTTAAGGATCAGAGTTCGACTCAACTTAGTAAAATCTATTGTTTCAGCTATGTTTGAAGCTGGGCGCAGAAAGCCTATAACTCTCAATCCGGTCTTACAAGAGAAGCAAGAGAAGGAGTTTGAACAAGATCTGAAGCCGGGGCTCGATCAGTGTCCGGATCAAGAGAATCACCAGTTCCAGTTCTATCGGGAAAGCCTTTAACTCAATCACTTGTTCTTGCCTACTTGTGTGTCACGGAGGAAGTCTGGGGAGCAATTCCATTCAATTCTTCTCTTTCTTGCTCTAGTAGTGGCTTGTCGTCTGCCCTGCTTAACTATTTCTTTCCCTTCATGCAGCTTTCCTCTCTCTGTTGTGTTGTGTTGGCGAAGAGGTTCAATTATATTCTTAAGCTTAACGTGGCATCCGTGAGTTGGCAATCCGACAAGCCGACAATTAACTCTTCTACTTAATGTGCTATTGCGGTAAGAATACCCACTTTTACTTTGTCTTCTATTACTTATACTAGTTTGTCAAGTGTTCAGTCACTCCATATTGTCTAGTTAAACTTAAATCAGGGTTCGGTGATTGGTGACGAGAAACATAAGTAATATCCGGAGAAGAAGTAGGGTTTCATCCTATCTTTGAGTGCAAGGAAAGTTTACTTCAACCCGTAACTCTACTATTGCAGGACAGAACCTAGACTTCAACCAGAACTCTCAAATTGACATTAACCTCATAGCCGTATGTCTGCTTGTTCCTTAGGCACACAGCTAATTCTAGATACCCGGACTTCATTCTTACTTGCTGAATGAGGCTCATCTCATCTAACTCTGGCTCTTTGAACCAATTAGAACAAAGCACTTGTCACCAACAACCGACTCTACTAGCAACTCCTAGAATGGCATCTGATCTCTCTCTGGTTGGCTTAGCCCTTGCTGCTTGCTTCCTGGATCCCGCTTCACTAGCAGCGTCTACACCTTTAGGGAAATCTTTATTATTAGATGTCTATTACATGCCCAGGTCCAATAGAAAGCTGAGTTACAGAAGTGCTTGTTGGTGACTCTAAATCTGTTGTTGGTTCTTACGCGTAAGGATAAGAAGGATAAAGTTGGCTATGTTGCTTGTTTAGGAGAATATTGCTAGAGCAGTTGTCCTGGACCACTACTTTAAGGGGGGCGAGTTGAAACATCAGTACCTTCAGCGGTCAGTCCTTAAAGAGTTGAGGGTGCCTAAACAAAAGGTTAACTCAGGAAAGGTAGAGAAGAGAGTGGACTTAACACCATCGGAATAACTAGAGTGAACTGAAAAACAATATAGATTTGTTTGGATCTGGCCCCTACTATATGGAAGGGCTTTCCCTACTAAATGTTATATTTCTCTTTCTACTTTCTATAGGATTGAATTTAAGATTTCACTCTGATGAAACAATCTCTCCTCTGTCAACTCATTATACTATTGATTGAACTCTCGAAGGCCGAGCACATAGCAAGTATCTCGCCCCTACCTAAGCTTTAGTGTAATTCTTATTCTTACTCCCCAGATTTCGTTTCTTCCCTTGCTATCGCTCTAGGTATCATAAAAAGAAGTCACCAAGGAACAGAGGTCGGCAAGGAGGATAGAGTTAGTTCAACTCGGGGTGCCGACATCAACAGTAAGGTATTCAGGGCGGTAGGAGCTGCTCAAATAATAAATAAAGTGAACCATAGCTTTAGGGTAAAGTCTGCTGCCCTAGTTCCTGTTCTTGTTCGATCTGTAAGTAAAGAGTTTTGCCTAGTTTCTTAGTTTCAATGAGGGAAGGAAGTTATTGTTGAATCTATAAGATCAGCTCCCTCTGTTCGCCTAGTGCTTGTTTCATCTGTTTATCGACTCGACTTGGCAGTTTTCATGTCCTTGTTGGTGACCTGTCCCTTGTAAGATAATTCGAATCCAGAGTTTCATCCTAAGTGTTATCCTACTATAAGATAAAGATCAGAAGACGGAATAGAAGCAACAGAAGGAGAGTCGACCACTTTATCTATTTGCCATCAACAAACGACTTCCACTTTCCCTTTAGCCGAGTCTGTTGGGCTGATAGCCCAAATTCAGCCCATATGGGCTTTATCAGCCCACAGTCCACTTTTGACCTCTAAACCTTAATTTAACCTAAACCCTAGATTTAAATAGAGGCTAATGGTGGCTGCTAAATTAAGAGATTAAAATCCCAACAAAAGGCAAAAACTTCGCAACAGCATTAGGGATTCAAAGAGAGGAGAAAATGACAGAAAAACAAGAGAAAAAGAAAGGGAATAAGACAAGCAAAACCCAGAAATTGTTCTCATTTATCCAAACAGTTTCTCATCTCAGGTTAGATCAGATCTACAGTGAATTTTTCTGTGATTGCTTGAGGAGGTTTTGGATATTGTGCACAGTGACGTGATCCTTGTATCTTAGTTATTCTCTTGTGATTGTTGCTTAGGTTTTGGGCAAGAGATTCGAGAATTGTACATTCATTATTTTTATAGTGAATTTTCTCTGGTTTGCCCCGTGGTTTTTACCCTTCACGTTGAAGGGGTTTTCCACGTAAATCTTGGTGTTCTATTTGATTATGATTTCTGTTTAATTCCACTGTGTTACGGCCTGCTAGTATTTATTCATATACAAAAGTTATTGTTTGTTGCCTATCCTTTTATTCCCATCAACTGGTATCAGGGCAAGGTTTGGTAATTTAATTTTTGTATTTGAACATGGAGGCTGGTAGTGTTTCTCGCATGATTAGTTTAAATGGAAATAATTGGATGATATGGAAACCAAGAATGGAAGATCTCTTGTATTGTAAAGATTTGTATGGACCTTTGCAAAGGGATAGTGAAACACCCATAACTATGACAGATGATGAGTGGAAGAGATTAGATCAAAAAACAGTTGGGTTTATTCGACAGTGGCTCGATGATAGTATCTTTCACCATGTTTTTACTAAAAGTTCTGCATATTCTCTTTGGAAAAAGTTGGAAGGTTTCTATGAAAAAAAACCAGTTGGCAACAAAGCTTTTTTGATCAGAAAACTTGTGAACCTGAAATATAAAGAGGGTGCTTCTATTGCTGAGCATTTGAACGAAATACAGAGTATTACTAACTAGTTATCTTCTATGAAAATGTCTCTTGATGATGAGTTACAGGCATTGTTACTTCTCAGTTAATTGCTAGAAAGTTGGGAGACATTGGTGGTTTCCCTTAGTAATTCTGCGCCAGATGGTATTGTTACTATGAGTCAAGTAACAAGCAGTTTGTTGAATAAGGAGTTAAGAAGAAAGAACTCAGCAGTATCTCAGATTAATTCACAGGCACTTATCTCAAAGAACAGAGGAAGGTCAAAATCTAAAGATAGAAGCAGTTCACGCATAGGTAGAAGCAAGTCAAGATCAAGGAAAGATATTGTTTGCTATAACTGTGGTGAAAAAGGACATTATAAGAATCAGTGTAAGCAACCTAAGAAGAGCAAGAAAAAGAGAAAAGAAGTAGAGTCTACAGAGTCAAAAGAGAATACCACAGTTACAGTGCAAGTTGGTGATTATTTGATTTTATCCTCTTCTGATGATATTTTTTCTTGTGTGTATCAGGATCTCGAGTGGATAATTGACACAGGAGCTTCTTATCATGTTACACCACAGAGGGAGTTCTTTGCTACCTACAGGTTTAGAAATTTTGGTGTTGTCAAGATGGGCAACCATGACACAACAAACATCATTGGCATGAGTGACATCCACATAAAGACCAACCTTGGATGCAAGTTGGTGCTTAAGGATGTGAGGCATGTGGCTGACTTGAGGCTGAATCTAATTTCAGTTGGAAGACTAGATGATGAAGACTATGATAGCAGGTTTCACAAAGGGCAATGGAAACTCAGTAAGGGTTCTCTTGTTATAGCTAATGGAAAGAAATGTCACACTTTGTACAGGTTGCAGGCCAAAGCTTGTGGTGAACAACTAAATGCCACAAAAAAAGACTTTAGCATGGAGTTATGGCATATGCGATTGGGACACATGAGCGAGAAGGGACTGCAAGCTCTTTCTAAGTGAGAGATATTACCTGACCTCAAAGGTATACATTTGAACCCTTGTATTGATTGTTTAGCTGGTAAACAGCATAGAGTTTCATTTGCTAGTCTTGCTTTGTCTAGAAAATTACATGCCTTGGACCATGTTTATACAAATGTATGTAGTCCTTTGAGGACAAAAACTCCTAGTGGTTCTACTAATATTCTTGGCATCAGTGGTGCACTTTATTTTGTTACTTTTATAGATGACTTTTCTAGGAAAGTTTGGGCTTATGCTTTAAAGACCAAAGATCAGGTTATTGGTGTCTTCAAAGAGTTTTATGCCAGAGTTAAAAGGGAGATAGAAAGATAATTAAAATGCATAAGATCAGATAATGGTGGTGAGTATACAGGATTGTTTGATGATTATCGCAGGTCACATGGCATTCAACATGAGATGACAGTTCCTGGTACACCTCAGCATAATGCAATTACAGAGAGGATGAACCGCACCATCATGAAAAAGATCATATGTATGCTTTCACAGGCAAAGCTACCCAAAAGATTTTAGGATGAGGCTTTGAGGACTGCAGTTGATGTGATCAACTTATCTCCCTGTACAGCCCTAGATGTTGATATTGTAGAGCATGTATGGTTAGGGAAAGATGTTTCCTATAGGCATTTGAGAGTATTTAGTTGTCGTGCATTTACACACATTCCAAATAATGAAAGATCCAAGTTGGATGGTAAGACAAAAGAATGTATTTTTCTTGGCTACTCACATGATCAATTTAGTTACAGGCTTTGGGATCCAAAAAAGCAGAAGGTGTTTAGAAGCAGAGATGTGATCTTCTTTGAGGATCAAACCCTTGAGGATTTGAAGGAGGCACCAGCCAAGACTTTTGCAGAAGGATTAGTAGATTGTGACCCAGTTATTCCTCCAATATATCAGGGTGATGGGGGAGATGTGCAGGAAGACTGTGTAGAGCCAGATATTAATCTATCTGCAGGACATGTTGAGCAAGAAGAAGTTGAGGAGTAGCTTCCCGCAGAACCTTAGTTAAGAAGATCTTCTAGACAACGTCAGCCTTCCAGAAGATACTATGCAAATGAGTATATGATGCTTACTGATGCAGGTGAACTAGAGAGTTACCAAGAAGTAGTTGAAAGTGAGTAGAAAAAAATATGGCTAGTTGCTATGCAGGAAGAGATGGATGCTCTACAGAAGAATCATACATATGATTTGGTGCAACTTCCACAGGGAATAAAGGCTTTGAAGAACAAGTGGGTTTTCAGGTTGAAGACTCAAGAATATTGTTCTCAACCAAAGTACAAAGCCAGATTGATTGTGAAAGGCTTTGGTTAAAAGAAAGGTATTGACTTTGAAGAGATTTTTTCTCTTGTTGTTAAAATATCTTCTATTCATGTTGCTCTAGGTATTGCTGCTAGCCAGGACTTGGAGGTGGAGCAGTTAGATATGAAGACAGCTTTCCTTCATGGTGATTTGGAGGAGGAAATTTATATGGAGCAACCAGAAGGTTTCAAAGTCAAAGGTAAAAAAAATTTTGTTTGTAAGTTAAGAAAGAGTTTGTGTGAATTAAAGCAAGCTCCAAGACAGTAGTATAGAAAGTTTGATTCATTTATGATTGAAAATGGATACAAAAGAATGGCTTCAGATCATTGTGTGTACATCAAACGGTTTGGTGAAGATTTTATTATTCTCTTACTTTATGTTGATGATATGCTTATCATTGGGAAAGATATGTATACAATTGACAGATTGAAGAAGGAACTGAGTGAGTCCTTTGCAATGAAGGACATGGGGCCAACAAAGCAAATACTGGGCATGCAGATTTCTCGTGATAGGAAAAACAAGAAGATTTGGTTGTCACAGGAGAAGTATATCGAGAAGGTATTATAAAGGTTCAGTATGAGCAATGCAAAGCCAGTTGGTTCTCTTTCAGGTCACTTCAAGTTGTGCTCAGAACGGAGTCCGTCAAGTGATGAGGAGAAGGAGAAAATGCAGAAAGTTCCTTATGCTTCAGCAGTTGGAAGTTTAATGTATGCAATGGTATGTACGAGGTCGGACATCGCATATGCAGTGGGTGTTACTAGCAGATTTCTTGCAAATCCAGACAAAGAGCACTGGGCAGTAGTGAAGTGGATCTTGAGATATCTCAGAGGAAGCTCTAAGGCTTGTTTAAGCTTTGGAGATGGACCACCTGTGCTAACGGGTTACATAGATGCAGATATGACTAGAGATATTGATACAAGGAAATCCACATCAGGTTTTGTACTTACTTTTGCAGGGGGAGCTGTGTAATAGCATTCCAGATTGCAAAGGTGTATTACTCTCTCCACCACAGAGGCAGAATATATTGCTTCTACAAAGGTTTGCAAAGAAATGTTATGGATGAAAGAATTCTTACAAGAATTAGGGCTGAAACAAGAAAACTATGTGGTGTATTGTGACAGCTAGAGTGCCATCCATTTATGTAAGAACCTAACTTTTCATTCTAAGTCAAAGCATATAGATGTCAGATATCACTGGATTCGAAATGTACTTGAAGAGAAACAGTTGCAACTTCAAAAAATTCATACAGATGATAATGGAGCAGACATGTTGACAAAAACTTTACCAAAAGAGAGATAGGAGATGAGCCGACAGTTGGTCGACATGGATTTACATTGAGGAGTTATGAGACAACCTCCTTTATGGGCTGAAGGGGGAGGTTGTTGGGCTGATAGCCCAAATTCAGCCTATATGGGCTTTATCAGCCCACAGCCCACTTTTGACCTCTAAACCCTAATTTAACCTAAACCCTAGATTTAAATATGGGCTAATGGTGGCTGCGAAATTAAGAGATTAAAATCACAGCAAAGGGCAAAAACTTCGCAACAGCATTAGGGATTCAAAGAGAGGAGAAAAGGGTAGAAAAATAAGAAAAAAAGAAAGGAAAGAAGACAAGAAAAACGCAGAAATTGTTCTCATTCATCTAAACAGTTTCTCATCTCAAGTTAGATCAGATCTATAGTGAATTTTTCTGTGATTACTTGAGGAGGTTTTGGATATTGTGCACAGTGACGTGATTCTTGTATCCCAATTATTCTCTTGTGATTGTTGCTTGGGTTTTGGGCAAGAGATTCGAGAATTATACATTCATTATTTTTATAGTGGATTTTCTCTGGTTTGTCCCGTGGTTTTTACCCTTCACGTTGAAGGGGTTTTCCACGTAAATCTTGGTGTTCTATTTGATTGTGATTTCTGTTTAATTCCGCTGTGTTACGGTCTGCTAGTATTTGTTCATATACAAAAGTTATTGTATGTTGTCTATCCTTTTATTCCTATCAGAGTCAACTACTATAAGATTCCAGAGCTTTTTCGGTTCTCAAGTAAGGTGTTAGACTAGTTTATTTAGTCAACAAGGGAAGCTGAGGGTTTCAGATAACAGCTAGGTGCTCTGGTTTCGGGTGCTTTATTTGAATCCTTTGTTTAATCTTATTATAAAGAAGAAAGAATATCGTAAAAGTGAAAAGCTTCTTCTGGAACTAAGAGAAGAAGCCGGGGAAAGTCAATAGAGAAGTGAACCGCGACATACAATCAGTTCAGTTCACCAGTTTACAGGGGTTGAGGCAAGAAGAGAAGTATCGGAGCCAATAGGAAAAAGCACAAGATATTTATTAGTAAGTAAGTGAATAGAGGCCAAGCAGACAAGCTTATACTAAAAACGCAAGACTCCAAATAATTACATTATAACCAGTTATTATGAAGTAAAGTATTCATGGTGGCAGTGAGCCTTAACCCGTATTGTTAAATGCCCCAACTAGTAGTAGTCCAATTGAAACAAGCCCCTGCCCCCTTAACTACACACATAGCAAAACGGGACCCAAACTAGGCACCCCTCTCTTTCTCTCAAACATTGGACGTCAGTCAACTGATAAGATGAAAAGTAATTGTACAAGTGTTTATTGATCAATACAATAAGAGGTCTATTTATACAGATTAAGAGGGAGGATTTCCCTCAACAACTAGAGAGATTAGGGAGGATTTCCCTCAACAACTAGAGAGATTTCCTCATATAGTTGGAGGAAATCTTATCTACTATCATGCCCCCGCAAGATGGTACTCCTGTCAAGGATGCCAATCTTGGATCGATGTAATGAAAATAATTTACGGGCAAGAGGCTTCGTAAGTGGATCTGCAAGTTGATCAGCCGTATGTACATGAGAGACACGTAGTTGATTTCTGACAACTTGATCTCGCACGAAGTGGAAGTCAATGGCGATGTGTTTCATGCGTGAGTGGAACACTGGATTGGCATATAAGTAGGTAGCTCCAATATTATCACAATATATTGTAGGAGGAAGGGTAGAGTTGACGTTGAGTTCCTTAAGGAGATTTGTGACCCAATTGATTTCAGTAGTAGCAGTAGCGATGGCACGATACTCAGCTTCAGTTGTAGACCGTGCGATTGTCTTTTGCTTCTTAGAACTCCAACTGATAGGATTAGCTCCAAGGAAGACAATATACCCGACGTAGAAGTTCTATCATCAAAGTTGCTCGCCAATCAAGCATCAACAAAGGCATGGAGATTAAGTGAGGCATGTTTGCATGAGAAAGAGGCCATGATGAAGGGTCCCTTTAAGATACCGTAAAATTCGTTTGATCTGAGACCAATGCATAGTAGATGGTGGTGCATGAATCGGGACAATTTATTGATCGCAAATGAGATATCCGGACGGGTGAGAGCTAAATCGTAAGGAGCCAAGTACTTGTCGGTATTGAGTAGCGCCCAAAGCAGGGCTTCCATCACATAATTTGAGTGATTCATTCAGAGAGAGGGGAGTTGTAACCTCCTTTGCATCCTGCATGTTTGTTTTGGATAATAGATCTTGAATATACTTTCTTTGTGATAGGAGGAGACCTGAAGATGTAAATGTTGCTTCAACTCCCAAAAAGTAACTTAAGGTGCCAAGATCTTTGAGGGAGAATCGATCAGCCAATTGCTTTAGGAATGTCCGAATCTCCAAGGGATCATTGCCTATAACAATAATATCGTCCACATATACGAGAAGATATATTGTGGTTCTATTTTGTTGTCGTAAGAATAACGAGGTATCAGACTTGGAGTTGATAAAACCCATGGATGTTAAAATATGCCAAGTTCATTATACCAGGCTCTTGGAGTTTGACGAAGTCCATAAATAGCCTTTTGTAGCTTGCAGACATGCCTTAGATATTGTGGATGCACAAAGCCAGGGGGTTGCTGCATGAAGACATCTTCAGTTAGAGTCCCCTGTAAAAAGGCATTGTTAACATCCAATTGTCGTATATGCTAGCCTTTTGAGATAGCCAAGCTCAAGATAAGCCGTATTATTGTTGGTTTGACAACTGGGCTGAATGTCTCTGTGAAGTCAATACCAGGTCGTTGATGAAACCCTTTGGCAACTAGACGTGCTTTATATCGAGCAATAGATCCATCTGGGTTCCGCTTAATTCGAAAGACCCATTTACACCCGATGATGTTTTGTGTGTGAGAAGAGGGAACGAGGGTCCATGTGGAGTTATGAAGAAGAGCATCATATTCTTCACACATGGCTTTACGCCAGTGTGGAGATTTTTGCGCTTGATTAATTGTGGTGGGTTCACTAGCTTCAAGAGAAGAGTTTATGATGGCATATAGATCAAGAACTTGACGTGGTTTAACAATACCACTTTTGGAGCGTGTTATCATATGATGGCTAGGAGCTACGGAAGTGGTAGGTTGGCTTGTTGGCATAGTGGGTGGTGAGTCAGCGAGATCAAGTGGACTAGTCTGTTGGACTTCAATAGCACCTGATGATGTAGCTGAGGGTATTGTTTCATTAATAGGAGAAACTTGTGAAGAAGGGATTGGAGGGGTAGGGAGGAGGTGTTGAACAGGAGGAGTGTACTGAGCAGGAGGGTTAGGATTGGATGGTGTTGTGGGAGGTTCATGTGACGGGGTTGAGGAGATGCTCCAGTGATGTGTGTTTGTCGGAGTAGCTTGCATGGTAGAGTACTCAGGATTTTGAAAAGGAAAAGAAGACTACACAAAAATAACGTGACGTGACAGAAAGACTTTTTGGGATTGTGGCTCGTAGCATCGAAAAGCATTATATTCAAGAGAGTATCCAATAAAAATGCAGGGCTTAGATCGTGGTGTAAGTTTATGAGAGGCATAAGGACGTAGCCACGGATAACATAGACAACCAAAAACTTTGAGTTTGTGAAAGTTTGGAGTCTTGTGGAATAGTTTCTCAAATGGTGACTTGTATTGTAAGACTGGAGTGAGCATACGATTAATAAGATAGATAGCGGTTTGAAAGGCTGCTGTCCAAAAAGGTGATGGCAACGAGGCCTGATGTAGAAGTGTGAGCCCAGTTTCAACTATATGTTGATGTTTGCGCTCAGCAGAACCAACTAATTGGGGAGTATGAGGAGGTGACTTGAGGTGTTGTATACCACAAGCTGCAAGACAGGATGCGAGGGCTTGATATTCACCTCCACCATCCGAGTAAACTGTTTTAATGGATGACTGAAAGAAATTCTCGACCAACTTTCTAAAGTTGGTAAAGACAATTGAAACTTTAGATTTATGACGGAGGGGATATAACCATGTGTACTTAGTGAAATAGTCAACAAAAATAACATAAAACGAAACTTGTCAAAGAAAGAGTTGGGGCGGGACCCCAAACATCGAAGATAAATAATTTCAAAAGGTTTAGAACAAGATATAGAAGATGTGCCAAAAGGTAGTCTATGACTTTTATTGCTACGACAAGCATCACAATAAGTTAAAATGTTGCTAGTAGAGGTAGGAAGTGAATAATGGGAAAGTAACTTTTGCTTGAATAAGAGACAAGGATGACCAAGACGCGTCGATGCCACACATCAACTAGAGCGAAAGAATCGAGGAGTGAACAGTGGGGTGGGTTGTTTGCGAAGCAGATGGCCACTCATAAATATTGTCTTTGTTCTGGCCTTGGACTAAGGATGCCCCCGTGCTCAAATCCTTGACAAGAAAGGAGTCAGGAAAAAATTCAATGGAGGTATTATTTTGCTTGTAGAATTGAGAGACAGAAATAAGGTTTCTTTTGATGTGGGGTGCACACAAAACATCATCAAGTGTGAATGTTGTGGTGAGTGAATTAAGCATTGTAGAACCAATATGAGTGATAGGGAGTCCTTTACCATCACCGATGATGACATCCTCATCGCCGCCAAAGTTGTTGTGGATAGACAAGTTCTAAAGATCGAAGGTGATGTGATGTGATGCACCAGAGTCCACAATCCAATTGGGTTTACTAGTCGTCGGAGTAGTTGTGAGATTGGCTTGAGGCCACTGTGTTGGAGCAGGAAGTCGAGGTCGAGAGCGACAGACTTTAACGGAGTGTCCGATCTTATCACACAACTGACAGATGATTCAGCGATGGCCGCTGAGGTCAGGATACAAGTGCTGATGATTATAGGGGATATCACCTTGACGATGAGGATGAAAGTGTTGATAATGTAGATGAGAGGGGTTTGGTGTGGATCCCATAGGGTAAGGAGGCAGCTTTGTCGGACCATGATTGACGTGCTTATTGTATTGGCTGCTCTTCCTCTTGGATTTATGACTGACTTGAGCTGTGATAGTTGGTCCGGGCAGCCTATCGTCGCGCTTCAAATATGTCTCATAGTCGGTCAACTTGTCATAAAGTTCTTCAAATGATATCGAGAGTCACGTGCTCGAATTGCATACGCCAATTCTTTGTACTCATCCCCTAGGCCATTAAGTGTATGAACGAGGACTTCTTCTTCACTGAGGGAATGACCTATCAAAGTTAAGTCATCGATGATCACTTTGATATTTTGTAATTAATCAGCAATAGTACTTCCCTCTTGGTTCACTTTCATCAGATTGGATAAGAGTCCGAGCATGCGAGTACGCGAGCGATTTGCCAATGTCGTTTGCAACTTGGACCATGCTTCTGCAGCAGTCATACATGAAGATATTAGTGGGGTGACGGACCCAGCGACGGAGGCTTGAATGACTTGGAGGATGAGACGGTCTTGATGTAACCACAGTTTGTGAGCTGGATTTGGTATTAGACTAGATCCTCCTGGGCTGTTGAGCACTGCAGGCGGACAATGGAGAGAGCCGTCGTTGTAACCTATAAGGTCATATCCAAATAGAAGATTAGAAAATTGGGCACGCCAAGATGCATAATTTCCGCTTTTGGATAACTTGAAAGGAATGAGTGCCGCAGCATTGATAGTGATGAGGCTTGGAGGTTGAGAACTGCTATTGTTCCCTGCAGGGACAATGACTGGAGTATTGGAAGTAGATGATGAAGTCATTTGATGATACGATGCGTCGAAGACTCAACCGATGCATATCGCACCGTTCGGTGGAGTTCGGCGGGAGAGAGCGTTCTCGTCAGAAGAGAGTGCCGAGGCAGAGATCAGTGGCGCTATCCTGTTTGCGTCACACCGCACGCTCGCTGCGGCGGTTTGAAGAAGCGACAGCATCAATGGTCACTAGTAGCGGCAGCGGTGGAGAAGGGGAAGGAGGCCGCGGATCCTCCGGATGCTGGACAGCTGCCTGCCTACGCTACCCCCTCACCTGCTAGTGGAAGCTGCTGGGGCGGTGTTGGCGAGGCTATCTACGGCTGTCGAGGTAGAGAGTGCTCTGCTTCTGCCGAGAAAAGGGGCTAGCAGTGATAGTGGACGACGCCGCCGAGGGCTTGCTGCAGTCGCTGGGCGGCGATCTCGCAGATGCAGCGGATGCGGATCCGCACGAAGGTCTGCGGTCGCTGGGTGGCGATCTCACAGATGCGACGGATGCGAATCCGCATGAAGGTAGGGCTGGCGGTTGGGGCCGTCCTGCTCTCTATCGGGGTTGGGACGGTGGTGCTCCACCTGTTGGAGAATCTCGACTGGATGAACGTCGTGTACCTGTCGGTGACGACGATTGGATATAGAGATCGGTCGTTCAACATGACGCCGGGCGGATCTTCGTGTCCGCTACGATGGGCAAGACATTCCTCTACTTGATGGAGGCCCAGATCGACAAGAGGCACCGGAGGAGGAGACGGAGGAGCGAGAGGATGTCTTGCCACAACAGCGAGAAGAGGAGGCGGCCAGGAGTGTCGACGCTGTCGCTGGACAGCGGAAAGAAAAAAACTCTTACTTAATGCAAGGGCTCTGATACCATGATAAGATGAAAAGTAATTGTACAAGTGTTTATTGATCAATACAATAGGAGGTCTATTTATACAGATTAAGAGGGAGGATTTCCCTCAACAACTAGAGAGATTAGGGAGGATTTCCCTCAACAACTAGAGAGATTTCCTCATATAGTTGGAGGAAATCTTATCTACTATCATCAACCACCTCAGGCTACCCTTGTACAAGTAAGTAAACAACACTACCCACCAGTGGATCTTAAGTCAACAAAGAATTGAACATAAATCTATCCAATAATAGGCAAAATGAGACCCAGTCCAATAGGCTAAACTAAGTACTTAAAGATCAAAATAGTCTTCATCCCGAGTTTTCAACTTATTATTTAGGGGTTTGTTGGTGACGAGAGAGGGTCGTTATTTGTTGGTGACGAGGCGGGAAGGAAAGAATTAATTTAGTGCAAAGGTGTTTGTTACTACTCCCTTAGCAACTACTAATAAGGTGTTGGGCAAGAAGGCAGACTCATCTAACTCAGGCAGCTATACCCGACTACAATTCTGAATTTCCACTCCTTACCTTCCCGGACTTTCTCACTGGAACAGCTGATTCCCCTTGAAAACTGGACTCGTTCTTACCGGACAGGTTCACACAGGACTTGCTCTTTGAACTCTCCTATCTTAACCCGGACTGCCGCGTCACTCGAAGTTATTTAATCCGTTCTCCTTTATAATTAATTTAGTGGGGAATGCCCCTTAAAGCAGTGGTACTGAATCAAGAGAAGGACAAGGAGTAGGAGCGGGATCGGGTACAGGCTTTGAAGTCGGATTTCATTCTTTATTTGTTTACTACGGGTGTTGGTTTTGAAAGCAGGATCAGAGGCTTAAGTTAGCAGTGCGGGTGCAGTTCCTTTTGACAGTGGATAATTGCCGGTGACAGTTCTAGGGTAGTGGTCGACAAGAGCATCCAGGTTGGTTAAGAGCACTGGATTTATTTCTTTATTTCTTTATAGTATAGTGAGGTAAACCGGAATTGTTGCTGCCGCCCTTAATACAGGACCCGGAATAACGAGTTATAGTGTAGTTTTTATTTGCTCTGCCTTTGTAGTAGTGTCTTGGCGGTTCGGTGCTTTACCAGAGGCGGCAGAGGCAGAGGCATACGAACACAACACAGGCTGTAACTTGTTTAATTCTGTATTTTTATAAAGAGGTGAGGGGGTTGGGCAAGAAGGAGTTCAGTCTGCTGCCCAGTTCCTGTGATAAAGTTGTCTACGAGTTCTGTTACTTGTGTCTATCTGCGAGAGAGGTTCCAGTTGTGATGCAATTCTAGTAGTTGCTAGTCGGGTTGATTCGGCTGCTGCTGTATAAGAGGAAACTCTTAGAATTAGATACGAGGGAGCGGTCTTCAACTCTTTCGAAAGTGTAGTAGGCCTATTCGGAGGATTCTTATTAAAGGTTTATAATTCAATACTAGATGTGCTGGCCT
Organism: Musa beccarii; assembly: GCA_024322285.1. Taxonomy (NCBI): domain Eukaryota; kingdom Viridiplantae; phylum Streptophyta; class Magnoliopsida; order Zingiberales; family Musaceae; genus Musa; species Musa beccarii. Next base: position 26,916,784 of record CM044396.1, read on the forward strand.
ATGTATTATGGCCCAATGTTAATATAGCAACTATGATGAGGGAAATATAAAAAGAATAGACAATAAACAATAACTTTTGTATATGAACAAATACTAACAGACTGTAACACACACAGCAAAATTAAACAGAAATCACAATCAAATAGAACACCAAGATTTACGTGGAAAACCCCTTCAACGTGAAGAGTAAAAACCACGGGGCAAACCAGAGAAAATCTACTATAGAAATAATGAATGCACAATTCTCGAATCTCTTGCCCAAAACCCAAGCAACAATCACAAGAGAATAACTGGGATACAAAGATCACGTCACTGTGCACAATATCCAAAACCTCCTCAAGCAATCACAAAAGAATTCACTGAAGATCTGATCTAACCTGAGATGAGAAACTGTTTGGATGAGTGAGAACAATTTCTATGTTTTCCTTGTCTTCTTCCCTTTCTTTTTCTCTTATTTTTCTGCCCTTTTCTCCTCTCTTTGAATCCCTAATGTCGCTGCAAAGATTCTGCCCTTTGCTGCGATGTTTAATCTCCCTAATTCGCAGCCACCATTAGCTCCTATATATAATTAGGTTTAGGTTAGGGTTTAGGGTTAACAAGAGGGCTATGGGCTACTAAAGCCCATATGGGCTGAACTGGGCTCTCAGCCCAACAACCTCCCCCTTCAGCCCATAAGGGAGGCTGTCCCATGACTCAGTGTAAATCCATGACGACCAATTGTCGACACATCTCCGCGCTCTTTTGGTAAGGTCTTTGTCAACATATCTCGCTCCATTATCATCTCAGTATGAATTTTTCAAGTTACAATTGCTTCTCTTCAAGTACATTTCGAATCCAAAGTGATATCTCGACATCTATATGCTTTGACTTGGAATGAAAACTGGTTCTTACATAAATGGATGGCACTGGTCGTCACAATACACCACATAATTTTCTGTTTCAACCCCAATTCTTGTAAGAATTCTTTCATCCATAATATTTCTTTACAAACCTCTCAGAGTAGCAATATATTCGCCTCTGTGGTAGAGAGAGCAATACACCTTTGTAACTGGATTGCCATAACACAACTCCCCTACAAAAGTAAGTACAAAACCGATGTAGATTTTCTTGTATCAATATCTCTCGCCATATCTGCATCTGTGTAACCCACTAGTACAGGTGGTCCACCTCTAAAGCTTAAACAAACCTTAGAGCTTCCTCTGAGATATCTCAATATCCACTTCACTGCTGCCCAGTGCTCTTTGCCTGGATTTGTAAGAAATCTGCTAGTAACACCCATTGCATATGCGATGTTCGCCCTCGTACATACCATTGCGTACATTAAACTTCCAACTGCTGAAGCATAAGGAACCTTTTGCATTTTCTCCTTCTCCTCATCACTTGACGGACTGCTCGAGCACAACTTGAAGTGACTGAAGAGGAGAACCAACTGGCTTTGCATTGCTCATACTGAACCTTTCTAATACCTTCTCGATGTATTTCTCTTGTGACAACCAAATCTTCTTATTTTTCCTATCACGAGAAATCTGCATGCTCAGTATTAGCTTTGCTGGCCCCATGTCCTTCATTGCAAAGGACTCACTTAGTTCCTTCTTCAACCTATCAATTGTATGCATATCTTTCCCAAGGATAAGCATATCATCAACATAAAGTAAGAGAATAATAAAACCCTCACCAAACCGTTTGATGTACACTCAATGATCTGAAGCCGTTCTTTTGTATCCATTTTCAATCATAAATGAATCAAACTTTCTGTACCATTGTCTTGGAGCTTGCTTCAATCCATACAAACTCTTTCTTAACTTGCAGATAAAATTTTCTTTACCTTTGACTTTGAAACCTTATGATTGCTCCATATAAATTTCCTCCTCCAAATCACCATGAAGGAAAGCTGTCTTCACATCTAACTGCTCTACCTCCAAATCCTGGCTAGCAACAATACCTAGAGTAACACGAATAGAAGACATTTTAACAACAGGAGAAAAAATTTCTTCAAAGTCAATACCTTTCTTTTGACCAAAGCCTTTCACAACCAATCTGGCTTTGTACTTTGGTTGAGAATAATATTCTTGAGTCTTCAACCTAAAAACCCACTTGTTCTTTAAGGCCTTCATTTCCTGTGGAAGTTGCACCAAATCATATGTATGATTCATCTGTAGAGCATCCATCTCTTCCTGCATAGCAACTAGCCACATTTTGTTCTGCTCACTTTCAACTGCTTCCTGGTAACTCTCTGGTTCACCTGCATCAAGTAAGCATCACATACTCATCTGTAGAGTATCTTACGGAAGGCCGACGTTATCTAGAAGATCTTCTCAATTGAGGTTCGCGAAGAAGTGCTCCTCAACTTTTTCTTGCTCAACATGTCTTACAGGTAGATTAATATCCGGCTCTACACCATCTTCCCGCACATCTCCCCATCACCCTCGATATACTGGAGGAACAACTCGGGTCACACCGCTAATCCTTCTACTGTGAAGTATTGGCTGGTGCCTCCTTCTTCAAATTCTCAAGGGTTTGATCCTCAAAGAAGACCACATCTCTGCTTCTAAACACCTTCTGCTTTACTGGATCTCAAAGCTTGTAACCAAATTGATCATGTGAGTAGCCAAGAAAAATACATTCTTTTGTCTTACCATCCAGCTTAGACCTTTCATTATCTGGAATATGTGCAAATGCATGACAACCAAATACTCTCAAATGCTTATAGGAAACATCTTTCCCTAACCAAACATGCTCTGCAACATCAGCATCTAGGGCTGTACAGGGAGATAAGTTGATCACATCAACTGCAGTCCTCAAAGCCTCATCCTAAAACTTTTTGGGTAGCATTGTCTGTGAAAGCATACATCTGATCTTTTCCATAATGGAATGGTTCATCCTCTCTGCAATTGCATTATGCTGAGGTGTACTAGGAACTGTCATCTCATGCTAGATACCATGTGACCTGCAATAATCATCAAACAATCCTGTATACTCACCACCATTATCTGATCTTATGCATTTCAACTGTCTTTCTGTCTCCCTTTCAACTCTGGCATGAAACTCTTTGAAGATACCAATAACCTGATCCTTGGTCTTCAAAGTATAAGCTCAAACTTTTCTGGAAAAGTTATATATAAAAGTAACAAAGTAAAGTGCACCACTGATGTCAGGAACATTTGTAGAACCATTAGGAGTTTTTGTCCTCAAAGGACCACATACATCTATATAAACACGGTTCAAGGCATGCATTTTTCTAGATAAAGCAGGACTAGCAAAAGAAACTCTATGTTGTTTACCAGCTAAACAATCAATACAAGGGTTCAAACGTATGCCTCTGAGGTCAGGCAATACCTTTCTCTTGGAAAGAGCTTGCAATCTCTTCTCGCTCATGTGTCCTAATCGCTTATGCCACAACTCCATGCTGAAGTCTTTCTCTGTAGCATTTAACTGTTCACCACAAGCTTTGGCCTGCAACCTGTACAAAGTGTGACATTTCTTTCCATTAGCTATAACAAGAGAACCCTTACTGAGTTTCCATTACCCTCTATAAAACCTGCTATCATAGTCTTCATCATCTAATCTTCCAACTGAAATTAGATTCAGTCTCAAGTCAATCACATGCCTTACATCCTTAAGCACTAATTTGCATCCAAGATTAGTCTTTATATGGATGTCACCCATGCCAATGATGTCTACCGTGCCATGGTTGCCCATCTTGACAATATCAAAATTTCCAGACCTGTACGTAGCAAAAAAACTCCCTCCGTGGTGTAGCATGATAATAAGCTCCTGTGTCAATTATCCACTCGAGATCCTGACACACATAAGAAAAAAATATCATCAGAAGGGGACAAAATCAAATAATCACTAACCTGCACTGTAGCTGTGGTATTATCTTTTGACTCTGTAGACTCCACTTCTTTTTCTTTTTTTTTGCTCTGATACCAGTTGATGGGGGAAAAATAAAAAGGATAGGCAATAAACAATAACTTTTGTATATGAACAAATACTAGCAGGCTGTAACACACACAGCGGAATTAAACAGAAATCACAATTAAATAGAACACCAAGATTTACGTGGAAAACCCCTTCAACATGAAGGGTAAAAACCACGGGGCATACCAGAGAAAATCTATTATAGAAATAATGAATGTACAATTCTCGAATCCTTGCCCAAAACCCAAGCAACAATCACAAGAGAATAACTGGGATACAAGGATCACGTCACTGTGCACAATATCCAAAACCTCCTCAAGTAATCACAAAAGAATTCACTGAAGATCTGATCTAACCTGAGATGAGAAACTGCTTGGATGAGTGAGAACAATTTCTGTGTTTTTCTTGTCTTCTTCCCTTTCTTTTTCTCTTGTTTTTCTGCCCTTTTCTCCTCTCTTTGAATCCCTAATGTCACTGTGAAGATTCTGCCCTTTGCTGCAATGTTTAATCTCCCTAATTCGCAACTACCATTAGCCCCTATATATAATTAGGTTTAGGTTAGGGTTTAGAGTTAACAAGAGGGCTATGGGCTGCTAAAGCCCATATGGGCTGAACTGGGCTCTCAGCCCAACAAACTAAGCCTTAGCTGCCTATGCTATTTATACAAATACTATACCAGATGCGGGAACTGACTGATGCGCCAACGAACACAGGACTCCAACTGACTGACGCACAACTACTCCATTGCTGTCGTAGTTGCTTGTCGTCTTGTCTGGTGATATCCATTTTCTTAGTGGTTCAATTCTTTGACTGCTTAGTTCAATTCTGTAATTCACTACTGGACTACTTAGTTTGATTCTAATTCTTCTAATTGAATGCGCTGGATCGTACCTGCTCAATAGATCTAATTTCTTTCTGATATAACATAGAATGAAAGTGGTTCTTTTTGGCTACTAAGCTAAGGTATGCTTGGTTGCTCCTTTCTTCCCGACTTTAAGAAGAGAGTTTACTTATTTAATTCCTCCTTTGATACAGAAGAGTTTTACTTAACACCTTAGGAATCACAACACTCCCCAGCGAAAACAAGATAGATTTTCTTAGCTCTGATCAAAACTATTTCTCTACTAAATTCAGTATTGATCCTTCTATACGAGATATATACGAGAACGAATGAAACAACACCTTGCTCCTGCCGCCCTTAACACTGGACTTAGGTAAGAATGAATAGACAAGATAGGGGCTTAAAATGCACTAGAACACAACTTCTTTAGTCTTATAGGAAATCTATCATTGAATACGCCTAATAGAGCTTATGATGCATTTTTATCCCTATTTTTTATGGTTCCCTTGTGGTTGCTGTTGCTGATAGTGATCCACTTGTGGCTTCCGCTTCACCTCATTGTTCCTGACTCAACAAATAAGGAATTAGCATCTCGCGCCTCGCATCAAATCCTTTACTTTAAGCGGTAAGGAAAGGAAGTTCTTTAGCAAAGGCAAAGGGAGAAAGAAACTAACATAATGTGTTAGTATCAACAGAAACAGAGACGGCTCTTCAATATAAGTTTCCAAGCCCAAAGTCAGCTGTTAAAGCGGATCCCTAGCTCGGACAGCTCTACTCTAGTGCAACTCTATCCTCCTCGGTAAAGGTTCACACAGTACTTGGTAATAAAGGGAGGAACCATAAAGCAGGGTTCGGGTGAAGCAATGAGTCAATTAAGCAGGGTGGATTTCTTTCCTGTGCCGCTCCACTATACCTTTGACTACTGCCGTGTATAGACCTCATTCCGGGTTTCATTCTCTCCCTGACTAGTTCAATTCTAAGTTTTATACCAGATGTAGAGTAGAAGACCGGTAGTACTACTCGAGTTAGAGTTTCATCCTATTTAAAAGCCGTGCCAGTAAAGTATAATAAAGGTGCTAAGTATACAAGCAGCCTTAATGTAAGGGGCGAAAGGGGTGTTCCAGTGCTAGTTTAATCCTATTAGAATGCCATTGAAAGTGGGTCTGCTTGTCGCTTTTACTACTTAGTGAGGAGTTTCATTCAATACTTTATCCTAGAGATCGAGAGCCTCTAGTAGAAGAGAGATAATCAACAGTTCCAGGTCAAGTGCCAGTGAAAGTTCTTGTTGTTGTCGAATCCAAAAGCAGGTTTTCTCTTATTGACTTAACTCTGAAAGCAGGGTGAGTTAGGCCTATAACCATACCTGAAACAAGGGAAGAAAGAGAATGATCAGTTGAAACAGAAAAAACAGAAGCAGAAGAGCAAGCCTCATTCTGGTATCAAATCAATTGAGTTAGTGGATGTAGGGATAGGTATACCGAATTCAGTTAGCAGAGAGTAGCCCTGCTGAGTGTAGTTTCATCCAGAGTTAACCCCAGTGTTTGGCCTCAGGGAAAGTAGTTGAATGATTTGTTTAAAGAAAGTTGCATTTTCTCGGGGTTTTTAATAGAATGGGCAAAATCTATACCTAAGGGGGTAAATTTGATGAGATTCTTACGTTTTCCCGTGTTTTTTTTAATAGCATCGGTGTTTTCCCTACTGACGAGATCCATTTTGATGAAAAGTTTACGTTTTCTCAGTAAAAATAGATGCAACCCAGTTTTCCCTACTAGAAGGCCTCATTGAAATGAGAAAAATACGTTTTACGGGGAATTTTTATTGCAAAGTCAGTGGGTTGGTTACTTATATATATTTATTAAACCAGAGCTCATTCTGCATTTTATTCCCTTGGCCACAGGGCGAACCTCTCTCCCTTCCCGCTTGAGAGCCAGATCTAGCTTCTGCAACTTCCTTTAGCGCATCAGAAACACAGCTTGTCATTTAGTTGCCCGCTCTCTTATTCTTTGTATAAGTCCTGATATCCCTACTAATTCCATGAAAGGACTGGTGCAGGCGCTCGAAAGTAAGACCTACGCTATTAATTAGGACTTGGTTCTAATTTGTAGTAGTTGATTGGTGGCTAGGCGAGAAGTCGGTAACTATCTATTTTCTGCTTTAGCCTCTGATTCCTTACCTGCTCTTGAAACAACTTCTTTATAAGATTCAACAAGAGATGACACTACCCTGCCTTCAAGACTAAAATGCTAAGTTCCTGTTCTGTTGAAGACACGGGTCAGATCGTTAAACTAAGGTACCGGCCTGTACTTTATTACTCCTATACTAGAGTGCAGTTCCTATACCGCCTCAGTAAGTCCGGGTTATCTTGCCTTCGCCGATTAGCCTCTTTTTACTTTATTCTTCTGAAGCACTACAGTTATTATATGTTCTTGTTTCGGAGTCTCTTTCCATAGCGAGGTGTACTAATGAGTCTCTTTCCGTAGTTTAGTCCTATCCCGACCGAGTAGTAGGAGTTAAAGGCTTTACCGAGTCGCTAGTCTAGAAGTTACTTCACACTTTAGGAATTGATAGAGTCCGATGATAAACAACTTCAATTGATGCTATACTTATACAGTATAAGAAACCTTACTAAATGATAAATTCTCTTATAAAAGGATAACTGATCTGATTCAACTCTCAGTGGTTGGTTTACTTTATTCATAAGAATTAAGTTAGTCTTTCGCCTCTACTTTCTTTCCCATATGACTTGAAACGTGCATTCCAGTAATTAATTAAAGAATTGAACTCGAATGAAACAAGCAGCTCGCCCCTGATTTCAAGTACTAAAGGGGAGAGAGAGGCTCAATTAGCACTCAGCCCAGCCCTCTCGTTAAGCATTGCTTGTCTTGCCCTTCCGCTTTGCTTTAGGGTTAAGCTACCTATCTCTCTTACTTTAATTTAATCCTTAATAAGAAACTTACTTGAATTTCATCCTTAATAGAAAGATATATTTTTATAAGAAAGAAGAAAGATATATTTTTATAAGAAAGAAGAAAGATATATTTTTATAAGAAAGATGTATTTTTATATCATTATTTTCCTACATTCAGTTCTCCTCGCCCCGATCGATAGAAAGATTACTGTTTGTGTTTGTTTGCGTGAGCTGCTGATCTTCTCTGATCTTCCTAGCAAGCGAGTTCTATTCCTGTTTGCGATGCGAGTTTAGCTTACATAAAGGGGAATTATGTAGTAAGATAGTTTACAAGTTCAATTGAATTCAAGCGAAAGGAGCTGCACCGAGATCTTATAGAGTTGGGTAATCCGGGTAAGATAAAGATTCCCGAAAACTTGACTTGCTCGCTAAGCGTTAGCACCTCAGATTTGATAAAGTGAATTGTAAAGATAAGAATACATATGATGTGTCTTTTGATCAATACAATATGAGGTATTATTTTGCTTGCAGAATTGAGAGACAGAAATAAGGTTTCTTTTGATGTGGGGTGCACACAAAACATCATCAAGTGTGAATGTTGTGGTGAGTGAATTAAGCATTGTGGAACCAGTATGAGTGATAGGGAGTCCTTTACCATCACCGATGATGACATCCTCATCGCCGCCATAGTTGTTGTGGACAGACAAGTTCTGAAGATCGGAGGTGATGTGATGTGATGCACCAGAGTCCACAATCCAATTGGGTTGACTAGTCGTCGGAGTAGTTGTGAGATTGGCTTGAGGCCACTGTGTTGGAGCAGGAAGTCGAGGTCGAGAGCGACAGACTTTCGCGGAGTGTCCGATCTTATCACACAACTGACAGATGATTCGGCGATGGCCGCTGAGGTCAGGAGGCAGCTTTGTCGGACCGTGATTGATATACTTATTGTATTGGTTGCTCTTCCTCTTAGATGTATGACTGACTTGAGCTGTGATAGTTGGTCCGGGCAGCCTATTGTCGCGCTTCAAATATGTCTCGTAGTCGATCAACTTGTCATAAAGTTCTTCAAATGATATTGGAGAGTCACGTGCTCGAATTGCGGCTGCCAATTCTTTGTATTAATCCCCTAGGCCATTAAGGGTATGAACGAGGACTTCTTCTTCACTGAGGGAATGACCTATCAAAGTTAAGTCATCGATGATCACTTTGTTATTTTGTAAGTAATCAGCAATAGTACTTCCCTCTTGTTTCAGTGTCATCAGATTGGATAAGAGTCCGAGCATGCGAGTACGCGAGCGATTTGCCAATGTCATTTGCAACTTGGACCATGTTTCTGCAGCAGTCATACATGAAGATATTAGTGGGGCGACGGATCCAGCGACGGAGGCTTGAATGGCTTGGAGGATGAGACGGTCTTGACGTAACCATAGTTTGTGAGCTGGATTTGGTTTTGGACTAGATCCTCTGGGTACATTTGTTGAGCACTTTGCAAGCGGACAATGGAGAGAGCGTCGATGTAACCTATAAGGTCATATCCAAATAGAAGATTAGAAAATTGGGCACGCCAAGATGCATAATTTTCGCTTTTGGATAACTTGAAAGGAATGAGTGCCTGAAGCATTGATAGTGATGAGACTTGGAGGTTGAGAACGCTATTGTTCCCTGCAGGACAATGACTAGAGTATTGGAAGTAGATGATGAAGCCATTTGATGATACGATGCGTCGAAGACTCAACCGATGCAGATCGCACCGTTCGGTGGAGTTCGACGGGAGAGAGCGTTCTCGTCAGAAGAGAGCGCTGAGGCGGAGATCAGTGGCACTGTCCTGTTTGCGTCACACCGCACGCTCGATGCAGCGGTTTGAAGAAGCGACAGCGTCAATGGTCACTAGTAGCGGCAGCGGTGGAGAGGGGGAAGGAGGCCGCGGATCTCCGGATCTTTGGGACCGCCTTTGCCCTACGCCGCCTCACCTACTGGTGGAAGCTGCTGGGGCGGTGTTGGCGAGGCTATCTGTGGCTGTTGAGGCAGAGAGTGCTCTGCTTCTGTCGAGAAAGAGACTAGCAGTGGTGGTGGACGACACCGCTGAGGGCTTGCTGCGGTCGTTGGGTGGTGATCTCACAGATGCGGCGGATGCGGATCCGCACGAAGGTCTGCAGTTGCTGGGTGGCGATCTCACAGATGCGGCGGATGCGAATCCGCAAGAAGGTAGGGCTAGCGGTCGGGGCCGTCCTGCTCTCTATCGGAGTGGGGACGGTGGTGCTCCGCCTGTCGGTGACGACGATTGGATACGAAGATCGGTCGTTCAACACGATGCGCGGGCGGATCTTCGTGTCCGCTACGATGGGCAAAGCGTTCCTCTACTTGGTGGAGGCCCGGATCGACAAGAGGTACCGGAGGAGTAGGCGGAGGAGCGAGAGGATGTTCTGCCGCAGCAGCTATAGGAGGAGGCGGCCAGGAGTGTCGACGCTGTCGCTGGACAGCGGAAAGAAAAAGCTCTTGCTTAATGCAAGGGCTCTAATACCATGATAAAGTGAATTGTAAAGATAAGAATACATATGATGTGTCTTTTGATCAATACAATAGGAGGTCTATTTATACAGGTTAAGAGGGAGGATTTCCCTCAACAACTAGAGAGATTTCCTCGTACAATTGGAGGAAATCTTATCTACTATCAATATTCAATAATGACCGAGTTCTGTGCTATTCAATAGACCCTTATTTCTCTTATTGCCTCTTTCTACTTTAGAATGGAGCTTACTTCCTTTCTCGTAGACAACTAAGGTAAATCAAGCCAAGAACGGAACTCCCTTTTCCTCGCCCTGCTTTTGATCTTAAGACTTGCTCGTCACTTTAAGAATTTCAATATTAAGTAGCCTTTAGACACAAGCACAATAAACTTGACTTCTCTCTACGAGAGTTGAGGGTGAGGCTACAAAGGGTTAGGAAAGTAATGAGTATGGGGGTTCGTCGGCCTCTAAATCTTATCCTCTAAAAAGCGGTGCCTCTGCCTCTATTCAATAAGCTGTTAACGCAACAATCACATATGCTGACACAGATTCTTGCGCCGAGGTCATATACTGGATCAGGATCAGAAAGTGGAGAGTTCGGTTCATAAAGTAGAGTTCCTTCAGATTAAGGATCATAAGAAGTCCTAGTTGGTGAGTTTTAGTCTTGCATATATAACAGGTAATAAGAGATGGAGAGATGTATTCAATTTTTCGTATAGGGTTGGGGGCAAGTGCTTCAGTACTTGATACGAGAATAATTCAATAAGTAAACAAGCCAAGTATATACATAAATAAATACATTATAAGGAGTTAGAAAAAAGTAAAGTTTTGAGGTATCTTCTAGTAAGAGAAGGGAGAGGTTATTGGCCAAAGTCGACATCGACAAGATCGGATGGAGTTCCAAGACTAAAAGCGTTAGCGAACGGATCCACTCGCTTGTTGAATAGATTTCATTAAGTTAAGCATTCTAGATATAGTGATAGATTTTGTAGCAACACTACCTCACTGCTTGTTCTTTCGATCTACCCCTAAGCTTGTTGATAGCGTTACTGCTTTGCTTCCTTGTTTAACTAATACTTGATCTTTGGCTTCTTCCATTTTTTTTGCTTCTATACTAAACTTCAATAATTTAGCTTGTTTGTTCCGTGAGAGTCATAGGTATTGGTGTTTTGTTCCTTGTAAAAAGTATGTCTGGTTGTTATACCCCGGCCCGGTAAGTAAGGATTAGGCCTGGCCCCTGTAATAAGCATAACGATTAGGATAAGTAAGCGTTAGCGCCCTGAAAGCAGCAGATAGTTCCAGAAGATGGATCTGGTAAAGAAGCAAGATCTGAGGCAGAAGTTACATTTACGATAGAAGACGCTGTTCTAATTTTCGTATCAGCTAAAGCGTCAGTGGGAGTTGTTGAATGATTTGTTGACGGGTTTGGTTTCCTAGGCGCGCAAGGGAGCTCAAAGCAAGATAATCAATTCTGCACTTTAAGTCAAAAGTATAAAGTGGAGTATCTCTCATCACACTAGATGAAATTCAATTCAATCATATCAAGCTAAAGTGGAATGGAACCCCGAAACTTATTAGAGAGGCCTTGACTTAAAATGAATCTTGTGCAGTGCCGCATATAAGTAAAGAATATGACCCGGTTGGTTTCTATACTAAACTCCACTTGCTTCTTTTCGCCAACACCTTGGTAGATAAGGAGCTCTTCCAGCGGGACAATCAGGACATTATAGATAATCTTCGGCTGAGGCTTAAGATCCTAGAACAAGCACAGGAATAGGACATTATGTTGCTGACCTGACACTTGATACTTTGACTTGCGCCTGCACCTCAGCATGAGAAAAGAGAGGAGATTACACTCGACGAGCTCACCTTAGCAAAGAATGGTTGGTTAAGAGAAGAGCACGTACGCGAAACAAATAAACGCCGAAACTACGCCAGAGATTCTCAGGTCGCCAAACGGATTCAAGTTGCTAAGGCTGCTGCACCAGTTGTTCACGCTGCTGAACCTGAAAGGCTTCATCCCTGACTGCATCTTGCTACCATACAGCACTACTCTAGGTGCAGGGTAACAGAACCGATCCCCGCTGACTCATAAGAAAGGAAAGGAAAGGAAAGGAATAATTGTTAAGCTTTCTAGAACGAACAATAGAGCTTTTTACAACCTTTCTACAGTTATCATAGAAAAGATGAAGACTGCTTGCTCTATGACCAAAGAAAGTAGCCAGTGGTGGTCCTCCCCAAAGAATCATTTCACTACAACGATGAAAATCATGCCTGTCTTCGTTTAAGTTTATTGCTTGAGAACAAATGAAGTCCATGGTGACCTGTAACATCCTTCGCATTCCTCGTTTCTACATTTTCGTATAAGAGTTTAATAGCATAGTTACTATCCATTTTAAATTTGATAAAGGAGTTTGAATGAAATTGAAAAACCTATTTATAAGAGCTGAGGACCTATTTGTAAAATTCGGAGGACTCAATTGTAAAAATATGTAACACAAGGACTAAATTGTAAAATACACAAAATAACAAATCCCACCATTTAAGACTCTCTGCCTTCATTCCTAAGGAAACTGAGAAGGCAGCCTACGTGGAGAAGAAAGGGGGAGAAAAAGAAAAGAAGGAAAGGAGAAGGAGAGAAGAAGAATTGGGGATTTAGGTCTTTTGGGCTCAATACTTTTCATTGGGATCAAAATTGATCAAAGGCAAGTGTTCTAACACATTCCTATAGTTAATTTGATCCCTGTTCTCATCCTAATCCTGGAAATTTTAGAGGATTAAAGTTTCATAATGATATTTCTGCAATTTATGTATCAAACAGTGAATCTGAGTTTTTTTTCCAGATTTTGTCCTTGCTGCCTTTTCATGTCTATAACTTTCTGTACTGAACTCGTAATTAAGTAAAATTAAATCCATCCGAAAATATACTTGTATATCTTTATTTTGAGATCAGGATGTATGAATTTGGAGTTCAATTTCCTATATAAACTTTGGTTTGAATTGACCTTATAGAATCTGTCAAATAGAGATTCCGAGTTCTGACCTTTGGGCATACTATCACTTGTAACTCACTGTGAACAAATTCAATGGTGATAAAATTAATCTTACTGGAAAGTAGACTCATAAAGCTTTCTGTGCATATCTTATTTGCAATATTTTGAGTACAGATACCAACTGAAAACGTCTGTTTTATTCGACCCTATACATACTGTAAAACAGAGATGATGTTTTCTGACCTGTTGTCACTAAATGAATTGTAACTTCCAGAGGAGACCTTTAATTCATACCAAACTTTGTTAATCCGAATTTAGATTATTATATCTATCAGAAGACACTAATTTAGAGCAATTTGAAGTATATTTGGTTACTCAAATAACTCAGTAATTGTACTTCTCAAATTCTGTCAGAACCAGATTTTCTTTTGTCAAGTTTGCCTATTCTTATTTTGTTCTTTTTGTTGGAAACTGAATTGAGCTAAAGCCCTTTCTTTCGATTGAGCTGTATACTCTTGTTTCAAATCCTTGTATACTCATGCCATTATTTTTATTTCAAATTTGTATGCATTGTGACAGGAATATACTAGCATCATATTTGTTTCAGAAAGGCGCATATACGTTTATTGTTCCGCATGTGCTTCCGATATGTATCAAATTATTGTTCATACTTGTCCTTTTGTACTCTGGTGTCTTGTGGGATAATGTGAACCTTTGCCAGAAATGGTAAAGGGAGTTATGCATAGAGCCTGCGATTGCTCTGCCGGCCCCATTGACTTCACTCAGACATGGGTGGATGGAGCTCCCAGACGTGGGAGACTAATGTTTGGTGATCATCCAGAAATGGATGAATCACATTATGTATGTGATCCCACAGCGCCTTCTATACTTTTTTGATATGATATCCAAAGCTCTGCTTATGAGATTATATTTATGCTTTGGATGAAAATGAAATGCATGCTACACTAAAAATGACATACAAGCTTGTGTTGACTATTCGGTTCACTTGTTGTACTTGAAGTGTATCGTATGATATTGTTATGCTCCCAAACACTCTTACGTCTTTAATTTGCACCTAAATGCTTCTTTTGCTAATGAAATACTCTAATTTCCTTTCTCCTATTGTTATGTAAAATGTCGGTTTCAAATGAGATAACCCTTTGTGATTTTATATCATATGAGATGCTTTTCATTGAACCCTTGAAGCTATGCTTTTGAAATTTGATATCGAGCCTGCTTGAACTGCTCCTATCACTATGGATATGTTAGTCACTTGCTGAGCTTTGTTATGCTCACCCCATTTGTTATATAATATTTTCAGGTTAGCTTATCAGTCTCTGGGATGTGTAAATTGGGCTGAGGAAGGGAAAGCTAGAAGATTTTGGGTTGATCTTTAGTGGTTGATATGTTTTGTTGTATAAGTATATTTTGTGTTTAGTGAAATGTCGATGGTAAATCTGAACTTATATGTTTTGTAAAGGTTGGAGGACCTCTCATGTTAGGATTTGAAATGTTTATTTTAAATGGTATGATGATATAAACGTGTGGCAAATGTTAGTTTTGTAACTACATGGATTCCCTCACTTGTGGATTTTATGATGTGGATATTGTTTAGTTGAATTGGCTTTGAAATTTTAAGCGTCTTGGAGTGATGTGGTATATGGATTATAAACTGCACAGGTTTTATGAAATTATGGGTTTTGGATGTGATTTATGACTTGAATGATTGTTAGTGTCCTTAAATATCGTTGTGAATCCTGGGAACGGTTTGTTGTTTGAATTTTAATATTATGAATTTTAAGACAAGGTCACACCTCCTGAATGTGATAATTTCAGGGGGGCATGACAGAGGTGGTATCAGAGCATGGTTTGAGGATCACTAAGAATTTTGATATGCTAGATGCATAATAAATTTTGAGGTTTAGTGATTTTTATTTAGAGATTGATCAAAATTCCTCTTTTGTTGTTTTAGGAAGCGAGAATGACGAGGTCATCTGGTTCTCCTGTTGCATCTACTACTGATCAATTGAGTGGAATTATGAAAACTTTAGAGGCTATGACACAAGTAATGCAACAACAAGTCCGACCAGAAAGAAATGACGGAGCAGGGACTTCAAATCGGATTGGGTTAGGAATTGAACAGTTTAAGAAGCTCAGTCCTCCCAGTTTTAGTGGTGAGCTTGATCCAATGGTAGCAGAACAATGGATGATGCGGATAGAGAAAATATTTGACATTTTAAATTGCCCTGATGATCTGAAGGTTTCTCTTGCTACCTTTATGCTGGAGGGAGAGGCTGAACACTGGTGGAGAACAATGAGGAGGATTTCTGAAATTAGACATGAGTCATTCACTTGGAAGACATTTACAGAAAAGTTCAATGATAAATATTTCCCAGATTGCATTAGAGAGCAGAAAGAATTAGAGTTCTTGAATCTCATACAGGGAAATTTAACGGTAGCCAAATATGAATCTAAATTCACTGAGCTCTCCAGATTTGCCACACATATGATTGATGATGAGTCTAGAAAAGCAAGGAGGTTTGAGAGGGGATTAAGGCCATCTATAAGGAGCCGAATATCAGCTTTAAAACTTCAAGCATATTCCGAGGTGGTGGAAAGAGCTTTCATAATTGAAAAAGATTTAGAAGAGATCCAAGAAATCATGAGCAAGAATAGTATGGATAAGTTTTTCTATAAAAATAGGAGAGGAAATGAACCTGAGAGAAGTAACAAGAGGGTAAAGGTATCTGGATATGAGATGAGGAAGCTACCACAAGGGATTCCATTATGTACAAAATGTGAAGGCAATCATGAGACAAATAGGTGTTTTTGGGTGACCAGAGCCTGCTTTGGTTGTGGAAAGTTAGGTCACAAAATAAAAGACTGTCCATTTAAGAAAAAGGAAGAACCCCTACCTCCCAGATCAGCAGCCCATGCTAGAGTATATGCTATCACTGAGCAGGATGCTAGAGCCTCTAAATCAGTGGTCGAAGGTATTCTTCGTGTTTCTAATAAAAATGCAAAAGTTTTGTTTGATCCTGGCTGTAATCTATCATTTGTTTCACCACATTTTGCTTGTCATTTGAGTGTTCTACCTAGACCACTGGATTATATGTTGTATGTAACTACTGCTGTAGGGAATTCTTTGATAGCAAACTTGATATATCCATCCTGTTTGATTTCTATGGGAGAACATGAATTCCTTGCCGATTTGATTCTCTTAGAGATCCAAGGTTTTGATATTATACTTGGCATTGATTGGCTATCTTCCTATCATGCTAGTATCAATTGTTATACAAAAATGATCACTTTTTGCCTACCGAATCAACCCATCTTTTATTTTGAGGGAATCCAACATGATTTACCTCCTTATCTAGTATCAGCACTTCAAGCTCATCGTCTTATGCAAAAGAGTTGTTTTTGTTATCTTATATGTGTAAAGAAGCATTCAGATCAAGAAACTCAACTGAATGACACCTCGGTGGTTAAAGAGTTCCCTGATGTATTTCCGGATGACTTGCCTGGATTACCACCAGGGAGGGATGGTGAATTTGTTATTGAAGTAGTCCCCGGGACAACCCCAATATCTAAGCCTCCCTATAGAATGGCGCCCCTCGAGTTAGAGGAGTTAAAGAAGCAAATACAAGAGTTGTTAGATAAGGGTTTCATTCGACCCAGTGTTTCACCATGGGGTGCTCCAGTGCTATTAGTTAAGAAGAAGGATGGGACGTTGAGGCTTTGCATCGATTATAGACAGTTGAATCAGGTGACCATCAAAAACAAGTATCCCCTACCCAGGATTGATGATTTGTTTGATCAATTGCAGGGTGCACAAGTATTCTCCAAGATTGATCTAAGATCAAGTTACTATCAGTTGAAGGTCAAGAAGGAGGATATTCCAAAAACAGCCTTTAGAACTCGATATGATCACTATGAATTTTTAGTAATGCCTTTTGGCTTGACTAATGCCCCTGCAGCTTTTGTGGAACTGATGAACAGGATATTTCAGCCACTCTTGGATGACTGTGTAATTGTATTCATTGATGACATATTAGTGTATTCAAGGAGTAATCAGGAGCATGAAAAGCACTTGAGAAATGTATTATCCATATTAAGAGAAAAGAAGCTGTATGCAAAGTTCAACAAATGTGAATTTTGGTTGAAGAAAATTACTTTCTTAGGCCACGTGATCTTAGGAAAGGGCATATCTGTTGATCCAAAGAAGGTGGAAGCAGTGGTTAAGTGGGAAGTACCAACAAATGTAACTGAAGTTAGAAGTTTTCTAGGCATGGCAGGTTATTACAGGAGATTTGTGGAGGGATTTTCTCGAATCGCTTCTCCCCTCACCAAACTGACTCGGAAGAATATGAAATTTGAATGGGGTGATGATTGTGAGCAAAGTTTCCAAGAGCTAAAAAGAAGATTGACCAGTGCCCCTATTCTCACTATTCCAAGTGGTAATGAGGGATTTGTAGTTTATACCGATGCTTCAAGAAAGGGCCTGGGATGTGTTCTAATGCAGGAAGGGAGAGTAATTGCTTATGCTTCTAGGCAGCTAAAGAGTTATGAAGTGAATTATCCAACTCATGATCTAGAATTAGCAGCAATCATCTTTGCTCTAAAAATTTGGAGACATTACTTATATGGGCGAACATTTGAAATCCTTACTGATCACAAAAGTTTAAAGTATATTTTTACTCAGAAAGAGTTGAATATGAGGCAACGAAGATGGATAGAACTTCTAAAGGATTATGATTGTACCATTCATTATCACCAAGGTAAAGCCAATGTTGTAGCTGATGCGCTTAGTAGAAAATCTACAAGCTTTATGGCTAGTCTGATTGTGAAACAATGGAGGTTCTTAGAAGAAAATTGTGATTTGAATATCATGAGGAAAGGGCAAAATTCAATGATGTTGATGGCCTCTATTCAAGTGCGGTCTGATCTTACGCAACAAATTAAAGAAGGGCAACTACAAGATCCACACTTAATATACTTTAGAAATGAAGTTGAAAAGGGATTGAAGCCCAATTTTCAAATTTCAGAGGATGGCCTTTTGAGATTTGGGGATAGAATATGTGTTCCTAATAACCCAGATATCAAGAATCAAATCCTGATGGAGGGTCACAATTCAAAATACACCATGCATCCTGGTAGCACTAAAATGTATAGGGATCTCCAAAGTCATTATTGGTGGGAAGACATGAAAAAGGAGATTGCAATGTATGTTTCGAAGTGTTTGACTTGTCAGCAAATCAAAGCAGAACATCAAAGACCTGGAGGTTTGTTGCAGCCTTTGGATATTCCTGTATGGAAATGGGAATGTGTTAACATGGACTTTGTTTCAGGACTACCCAGAACCTCTAGGAAGCATGATGCTGTTTGGGTCATTATTGATAGGTTAACCAAATCTGCACATTTCTTACCAATCAATATGACTTATTCACTTGATCGACTTGCTGATTTATATGTTGATGAAATAGTAAGGCTTCATGGTGTTCCAAAAGAGATCATCTCTGACAGAGACTCTAGATTTCTTTCTAGATTGTGGATGAGATTACAAGAGTCTATGGGCACCAAAGTAAAGTTTAGCATCGCCTATCACCCTCAGACCGATGGTCAATCTGAAAGAACAATTCAAATACTTGAGGATTTGCTCAGAGCCTATGTCATGGATTGGAGAGGTGAATGGGATAAAGATATTTCCCTTATTGAGTTCACTTACAATAATAGTTACCATTCAAGCATTCAGATGGCTCCCTATGAAGCTTTGTATGGGAGAAAGTGTAGAACGCCTATATGTTGGGAGGAAGTTGGCGATAAAAAGTTGTTAGCACCAGATAAAGTACAAGAGACTACTGAAAAGATCCAAGTTATAAGAAAAAGGCTAAAGACTGCTTAGAGTCGCCAAAAGAGCTATGCTGATAACCGACGAAGAGATATTGAGTTTCAAGTAGGGGATTTTGTATTTTTGAAGGTTTCCCCTTCTAAAGGTGTAGCAAGATTTGGAAAGAAAGGAAAATTAAGCTCAAGATTTATTGGACCTTTTGAGATCCTTGAAAGAATTGGTTCTGTCGCTTACAGGATTGTCTTGCCACCATCCCTATGCCATATCCATGATATTTTTTATGTTTCAATGCTTAGAAAGTATGTACATGATCCCTCTCATATCATATAGTATGAGCCGATTGTGATTGATAAAGACTTATCCTATTTGGAGGAGCCCACTCAGATCATTGATAAGAAGGATAAAATCCTAAGGAATCGAGTCATCCCTCTTGTTAAAGTGATATGGAAACATCATTCTGGGGAAGAAACAACTTGGGAGCTAGAGGAGGAAATGAAGAGAGCTTATCCTCATCTTGTCATTGATAGAGGTATGATAAATTTAGAGGACTAAATTTTTTTTTAAGGGGGGGAGAGTGTAACATCCCTCGCATTCCTCGTTTCTACATTTTCGTATAAGAGTTTAATAGCATAGTTACTATCCATTTTAAATTTGATAAAGGAGTTTGAATGAAATTGAAAAACCTATTTATAAGAGCTGAGGACCTATTTGTAAAATTCGGAGGACTCAATTGTAAAAATATGTAACACAATGACTAAATTATAAAATGTACAAAATAACAAATCCCACCGTTTAAGACTCTCTGCCTTCATTCCTAAGGAAACTGAGAAGGCAGCCTACGTGGAGAAGAAAGGGGGAGAAAAAGAAAAGAAGGAAAGGAGAAGGAGAGAAGAAGAATTGGGGTTTTAGGTCTTCTGGGCTCAATACTTTTCATTGGGATCAAAATTGATCAAAGGCAAGTGTTCTAACCCATTCCTACAGTTAATTTGATCCCTGTTCTCATCCTAATCCTGGAAATTTTAGAGGATTAAAGTTTCATAATGATATTTCTGCAATTTATGTATCAAACAGTGAATCTAGGTTTTTTTTCTAGATTCTGTCCTTGCTGCCTTTTCATGTCTATAACTTTCTGTACTGAACTCGTAATTAAGTAAAATTAAATCCATCCGAAAATATACTTGTATATCTTTATTTTGAGATTAGGATGTATGAATTTGGAGTTCAATTTCCTATCTAAACTTTGGTTTGAATTGACCCCATAGAATCTGTCAAATAGAGATTCCGAGTTCTGACCTTTGGGCATACTATCACTTGTAACTCACTGTGAACAAATTCAATGGTGATAAAATTAATCTTACTGGAAAGTAGACTCATAAAGCTTTCTGTGCATATCTTATTTGTAATATTTTGAGTACAGATACCAACTGAAAACGTCTGTTTTAGTCGACCCTATACATACTATAAAACAGAGATGATATTTTCTGACCTGTTGTCACTAAATGAATTGTAACTTCCAGAGGAGACCTTTAATTCATACCAAACTTTGTTAATCTAAATCTAGATTATTATATCTATCAGAAGACACTAATTTAGAGCAATTTGAAGTATATTTGGTTACTCATATAACTCAGTAATTGTACTTCTCAAATTCTGTCAGAACCAGATTTTCTTTTGTCAAGTTTGCCTATTCTTATTTTGTTCTTTTTGTTGGAAACTGAATTGAGCTAAAGCCCTTTCTTTCGATTGAGCTGTATACTCTTGTTTCAAATCCTTGTATACTCATGCCATTATTTTTATTTCAAATTTGTATGCATTGTGACAAGAATATACTAGCATCATATTTGTTTTGTAAAGGCGCATGTACGTTTTATTGTTCCGCATGTACTTCCGATATGTGTCAAATTATTGTTCATACTTGTCCTTTTGTACTCTGGTGTCTTGTGGGATAATGTGAACCTTTGCCAGAAATGGTAAAGGGAGTTATGCATAGAGCCTGCGATTGCTCTGCCGGCCCCATTGACTTCACTCAGACGTGGGTGGATGGAGCTCCCAGACATGGGAGACTAATGTTTGGTGATCATCCAGAAATGGATGAATCACATTATGTATGTGATCCCACAGCGCCTTCTATACTTTTTTGATATGATATCCAAAGCTCTGCTTATGAGATTATATTTATGCTTTGGATGAAAATGAAATGCATGCTATACTAAAAATGACATACAAGCTTGTGTTGACTATTCGGTTCACTTGTTGTACTTGAAGTGTATCGTATGATATTGTTATGCTCCCAAACACTCTTACGTCTTTAATTTGCACCTAAATGCTTCTTTTGCTAATGAAATACTCTAATTTCCTTTCTCCTATTGTTATGTAAAATGTCGGTTTCAAATGAGATAACCCTTTGTGATTTTATATCATATGAGATGCTTTTCATTGAACCCTTGAAGCTATGCTTTTGAAATTTGATATCGAGCCTGCTTGAACTGCTCCTATCACTATGGATATGTTAGTCACTTGCTGAGCTTTGTTATGCTCACCCCATTTGTTATATAATATTTTCAGGTTAGCTTATCAGTCTCTGGGATGTGTAAATTAGGCTGAGGAAGGGAAAGCTAGAAGATTTTGGGTTGATCTTTAGTGGTTGATATGTTTTGTTGTATAAGTATATTTTGTGTTTAGTGAAATGTCGATGGTAAATCTGAACTTATATGTTTTGTAAAGGTTGGAGGACCTCTCATGTTAGGATTTGAAATGTGTATTTTAAATGGTATGATGATATAAACGTGTGGCTAATATTAGTTTCATAACTACATGGATTCCCTCACTTGTGGATTTTATGATGTGAATATTGTTTAGTTAAATTGGCTTTCAAATTTTATGGGTCTTGGAGTGATGTGGTATATGGATTATAAACTGCATAGGTTTTATGAAATTATGGGTTTTGGATGTGATTTATGACTTGAATGATTGTTAGTGTCCTCAAATATCGTAGTGGATCCTGGGAACGGTTTGTTGTTTGAATTTTAATATTATGAATTTAAGACAGAGTCACACCTCCTGAATGTGATAATTTCAGGGGAGTGTGACATGACCGACCCTGGTCCCTGGCTTTTTATACACTTCCTTTAGCTGCTGCCCAAAGGTGCTTGATGAAAGCCAGTCCACAGCAGTTTCAGTGGGATTTCTTCCGTCGATCGAAGGACAACTGTTTGTTTTTTTTCTCTCTCTCTCTCTCTCTCAGGTCTTACTAAGAATATGGAAAGCGCTTTTCTTCTCCTACCATGGAAAGGGCTTTTCTTCTCCTTGATACCATCTAAGTTTCTTCAATAGAAGAGGCAAGGGCGGAATTCATATCCTTAAGTGGTGCCTTAGTTTATTGTTGTTTCGGGCAGCGTTTAAGTAAGCAGTAAGGAGTTTGTTTACATTTCATATATAGGTGAATTGAATATATAGGTTTATGTGCCTACTCTTTCATAGGTTTATGTGCCTACTCTTTTATTAAGTATAGTTACAGAGGCCAACTAGTTTTAAGCCTTATATAATGGTTTATGTGCCGACTCTTTTATTAAGTATAGTTTCTTCAGCCAACACAAACTCGAAACAAGTGCTATAGAGAGTTAATAAGTCATCCATAACATAATAAGTAGGCTTAAATGCTATATCCGGGCCTGTAGCAGAGTGGAAATTAACTACAGTATTACTTTACTTCACACTAGGCTATCCCTAACCCTTACTTAGCTTTGTGGTTAATGGAGGAGAAGTCAAGTATAAAGTCTTTAGTATCTCGTTAATGTAGAAAGAAACTCATTCACATTAGCCTTAACCTTTATACTGAGACTGCTTTCTCTCAGCTTGTGTATATGATTAGACTGCTTTGCTCACCGCATTATTGAGAGTTGGGATGGGACTGAAGGAGGAGGAAAAAGCAAGTAAAGGGTTGAGTCCGCTGTTATTGGAGTAAAGGAAGCAGTCCAGTCCGGCTACGCAATTTGTTTAGTTGTGCAAGATGGATTGAATGATTAGTTTACTGCCTACCAGCTAAAGAAGAGTGGAAAGTTTTAGTGTGACTCTTCAGCTCGATAGATTCTTGGTTTACTCGGCACAAGAATGACTGGTTTACTCTAAGCTCGAATCTCATGCGGAGGTTAAGTGGAAAGGAACAGTAGAGTAGAATCAACTGCCCGCTGTGCGCAAGTCGGCTGCAAGTTAAGTTTAGGTCGGCATCGGGAAAAGGGAAGTTTTGTTCTTAGTTGCGCAAGGGAAAAAGTAAGATGTTTGAGTTGTAGTACGGTTGATAGTAAAGTCTACTCAATAATTAGCGGTGTCAGCAGCAATTAAAGTGGAGTGCGAGGCAGAATAGACAAAGTAATAAGTTTTAGAGCTAAGGGTCTTGAGACGATAAAGATGCCTTATAGCCTTTACTTTGATTATTGCCTTACTTTTATAATGTCCTTATGATGCGAGGTATACTTCTTTATAGTGTCTTTATACTCTTGTGGAATCCTATTTAGAATTAGAAGCAGTTCGAGCATTAGGATCTTAAACAAACATAGGATGGATAATAAGCAGGATTAGAAGCTTTTCCAAAGTCTGCTGCAATGTTCAAGGTTGGAAATGAAAAAGGTGATCTCGCTAACAGAGCTTCTACGCTAAGGGAGGGAGTATAGAGTTTACCTGAATTTATATAAGATGGATTCTATTCTTGTTTCATAAGTCATAATCGTTTCAGAATAAGTCCCAGGGAAGTATCTTGGTGTTGACGGCGAGCCGAGTGGTTCATAAAATAGAGTGAAAGTGGAAAGTTCCTATAATATATTTCAAAGAGATCGATTCATTACATCTCCTGCTTTTAATCCAATCCATCGTATTCTTTACCTGCTTATATATGAGACTTGCTTCTTGTTTACTGCTCTAATGCATTTTTGCCTATAAAGATAGATTGAGCTCGCCTAGACTCCGATTAGAAATCCTATATCTCGATGTTTTAGGCATTGATTGATGTTGGGAATCGGCGCATTGAAGATAGTGCTCATGTAATTGATTAAAAACACAGCTTACTCACAATGTTACATTACCAGAGTGGAACATAGATGTAACGCCGTTGCTTGATTCATTTCGATAAGTCACACTTAGGATAGAAAGAAGTAATGATACTGAGTCCTGTGTTCGTCAACTCGAACTGGAACTGGGCATTCTTAAAGAGCGGATCTCTACTCGCACAGAAACACTCACTGATCTTAGCGCCGAAGAAGCACAAGGAGACTCACTCTACTTGAAAACTGAATGGAAATGGACAGCCAAAAGATACGCCTTTCCTTGAAAACGAAATATGGGATTCCTTTCGCCCTAGGGTCACCTAAAACGAAATATGGCAGGAACACGAGCTGAAGCAATCTAACATTGATAAAGAAAGACTTCAAGTTTAGAGTAAAGATGTTCATTATAAGCATAAACTAGATAAGGATCAGAGACAAGATTGGGATTATCAGCCGAAGCAAGATCAGAGGCAACAGAACCAACAAACAATTACGTCGTAACTACTAATTATTTGTTGGGAAAAAACATGTTAATACGGAATAATATTTTTCCCTCTTTATGTATCAAAATGGGTTCCTCGTCAAGAATACCAACTTGATATTAAAAGTAAATATTAATCAGAACAATATTAATAGCAGAATAACTGATCAATCATAGGTGAGACCGAATTTTTAACGTGAAAAACCCAATATGGGAAAAACCACATGATCGTAGTCCATTTCAAACTTCCACTATCACCAATAATGATAACAGGTTTACAATATGTCTTCTCTAAAATAATAAGAGGATCATTATAACATCAAAATCAGATATCTTGGCTCTGCATCATGGATCTCATCTAAGAAAAATTTTAGATCTCACCAAATTAACATAGCAGGAAAGCATCTTAGAAACGATAAACCATAGATCGGCACGTTAGGATTGTAGAGTTTACTGCAAGGATTCCCACGTCAAATCTGGGCTAAAACCGACGAAGTTTGGCCACCGATCGTCAAGCAGAAAACTCAAAAAACTTAGTTTTTCTCTCTCTCCTCTTTCTTTCTCTCGCTGCTACCGCACGCTGCACACACCGCACGCTGCACGTTTTGCTGTTGTAGTTTCCACTACTGCACTGTTTAAAAGAAACCCTATCTAATTAATTAACTGGGCTCAGGCCCAACTATCTGGTCCAAGCCCACCTATGGGTTGGACCTAACAATTCTCCCCTTCCAGCTCATATGGTGGGCTGTACTAAGCCCGCTCTTCACCTACAAGCTTCAAGCTTCTCTTTAGGCAACTTTACCAAGTTATAGGTGTGGTTCTCAAGCAAGGATCTCATCTCTTCTTGCATGGCTTTAACCCACTCATTCTTATGCTCATGTAGAATAGCTTTCTGGTAAGTTTCTGGCTCTCTCCTATCAGTAAGCATAACATACTCATGTGGAGGATATCTTGTAGATGGTTGTCACTCTCTTGTGGATCTTCTCAAAGGAATCTCAACTGGTGGTGGAGGTGCTTGCTCAGTTGGTTCAACTTCATCAACTGTAGAAGTATCATCACTAACATTCTCACCATATTCTTCTTCTTCATCTCCCCCATGATCATCATGAACTATAGGTGGAGGAACTGAACCCAAATTCCAAGGAATATAAACAGAGGTTTCTGGCTTCTCAACATTATCATCATTATCAAATAATTGGTCTTCAAGAAACACAACATCCTTGTTTCTAATAATCTTCTTATTCACTGGATCCCATAATCTGTACCCAAACTCTTCATGACCATATCCCAAGAAAATACATGCCTTTGCCTTATTATCAAGCTTGGATCTCTCATCTTTGGGAATATGTACAAATGCTTTACACCCAAAGACCCTCAAATGATTATAAGATATATCTTTCCCTTTCCATACTCTCTCTGGAACATCACCTTGCAGAGGAACTGATGGAGAAAGATTTATCAGGTCAACTGTAGTTCTCATAGCGTCCCCCCAAAATGACTTAGATAACTTGGTGTGAGAAAGCATACACCTAATCCTTTCTTCAATGGTTATGTTCATCATTTCTGCCACACCGTTTTGCTGAGGAGTTTTTGGAACTGTTTTCTCAAGCCTGATACCATGAAACCTGTAGTAATTCTCAAAATGACCCTTGTACTCGCCACCATTATCTACTCGAACACTCTTTAGTTTTCTGCCAGTTTCTCTTTCAATACTGACATGAAATTCTTTGAAGACATCGAGTACCTGGTCTTTAGATTTCAAAGCAAAAGCCCAAACTTTTCTAGAATGATCATCAATAAAAGTAACAAAATAAAGAGCACCTCCAAGAGTTCTTGTTTATGTAGTACAAACATCAGTATGAACTAAATCAATAATATTTGATCTTCTAGATGGCGGATAAGTATGAAATGCAACTCTATGTGTTTTTCCAGCTAAGCAATGATCATAAGATTTAAGAGATCTACCTTGCAACTCTGGTAAGAACTGCTTTCTAGCAAGAGTTTGAAATCCCTTCTCGCTGATATGACCAAGCCTCTTATGCCAAAGATATATGCTTTCACCCTTTTGAATTTCATTAATCTCTCCTTTGTGTAGCTTAGCTTCCATGATATAAAAAGAGTTCAACTTCTTTCCTCTCGCCACAACTAGAGAACCTTTAGTGAGCTTCTATTTACTTTCACCAAAATAATGTGTAAATCCCTCATCATCAAGTCTGCCTGTAGATATCAAATTCAGACGAATATTTAGAACATGTCTGACATCTTTAAGTATTAATTTGCTCCCAGTACTGGTCTCTAAGCAAATATCTCCAATACCCACAATCTTGGATGTACCATTGTTTCCTATTCTAACATTGCCAAAATCACCAGCAGTGTAGGATCTGAATAAATCATCATGAGAAGTAAAATGGAATGAAGCACCAGAGTCAATTACCCAGTTGTTGTCCTGAGCTGCAAGACTAACACATCCATTATCACAAACAGTAATGATATCACCCGCAGCAGCAACTGTATTGGTCTCTTTCTCATTTTTCTTCTTTTCATTCTGTTCTCGCTTCCAAAATATACTCTTTCTTCATATGACCTGGCCTGTTGCAGTGGAAACACCTGATATCTCTTCTAGACTTGGATCTTCCTCTATAACCATATGGATTTCTACTGTGACTTCTTCCACGTCTTTCCTGCTTTTCAGTAACAAGTGCACCAGAAGAAGATTCTCCTTGTTCTTTCCTTCTGGCATCTTCATTCAGTAAACTATCTTTAACCATGTCTATAGTTAGAGTCCCCTCTGGTGTGGAGTTACAAATTGTCATCACATACGTTTCCCAACTTTCTGGTAAAGAGCTGAGAAGTAGCAATCCCTGCATTTCATGATCAATATTCATTTTCATAGCAACCAACTTGTTTACAAGACTCTGAAATAGGCTTATGTGCTCAACAATATTGTCACCATCTTTATACTTCAAATTAACAAGCCTTCTAAGGAGATAAATTCTATTTCCCACTGTCTTCTTCGCAAACAAATTTTCTAGCCTTTGCCAAACAATATCAACTCTGGTTTCATCAGAAATATGCTCATGCAGATTTATATCCATCCATCTTCTAATATAAGCAATAGCTTTCCTTTGTTGGACCTCCCATTCCTCCTCTTCCATAGTAGAGGGTTTTTCTTTAACTTTGATGGGCTTATATAAATCTTTACAATAGAGCAAGTCTTCCGTCGTACGCCTCCAAGTGGAATAATTTGATGAGTTTAATTTAATCATACCATCTGATTCTTCCATTTCAATCACACAAGAAAATACTAGTAGCAAATAACAACCTGCTGCTCTGATACCACTTGTTGGGAAAAAACCTGTTAATGCGGAATAATATTTTTCCCTCTTTGTGTATCAAAATGGGTTCCTCATCAAAAATATCAACTTGATATTAAAAGTAAGTATTAACCAGAACAATATTAATAGCAGAATAACTGATCAATCACAGGTGAGATCGAATTTTTAATATGGGAAAAACCACGGGACCGTAGTCCACTTCAAACTTCCACTATCACAAATAATGATAACAGGTTTATAATATGTCTTTTCTAAAATAATAAAAGGATCATTGTAACATCATCGTATAGATGGAACTCATCTAAGAAAAACTTTAAATCTCACCAAATAAACATAACAGGAAAGCACCTTAGAAAGGATAAATCGTAGATCGGCACCGTTAGGATTGTAGAGTTTACTGCAAGGATTCTCCACGTCAAATCTGAGCTAAAATCGATGAAGTTTGGCCACCGATCGTCAAGCAGAAAACTCATAAAATCTAATTTTTCTCATTCTTCTCTTTTCTTTCTCTCGCTGCTGCCGCACGCTGTACACCGCACGCTGTACGTTTTTCTGTTGCAGTTTCTACTACTCTACTGTTTAAAAAAAATTATATCTAATTAATTAACTGATTTAGGCTCAGGCCCAACTATCTGGTCCAAGCCCACCTATGGGCTGGACCCAACACTATTAGCCTGCCATCCTCCATCCATCTCAAGCTCGGCAATATCCCTCACGGCACCTTATCGATATCAGCTATCTACTGCACTAGCTGTTCTACCATGTTATTGCATAGAATAATAGATGTCTGATAGGGCATGCCGGCTGAGAGAGCTTGTACCAGATGAATATTACCTACACAGAAAATAAAGCGAATGAATGTAAGACTTGGTTACCTAAAACGCCTTCCACTTTACTTCCCCATCATGAATTCTTGTTAACCTTATTTGCTTAGCCAGGTCTTCCCGCACTATCAAACTTCTGCTTCCAGCATCTCAAGGACCCAGCCTTCTTTCTATTCAAATCGAAAACAGTGTATCACCTCTATACTATCGTTTCTATTAAAATCGAAAAATAGACTGTGTATCACCTCTATACTACGATAGGGCAACTTTTCTCCCATGCTTTATGTTGGTAAACAACCAACTCAAAAAGGATTTCCGTCTCGATGGAATGGGCATTTCTTAGTTGACCGAAGGTATGAACCGTCTTTTTCTTAATGGGTCGAACCTTTACCCGAGAACTCTAGAACAGTTTAGTAGGAAATCGCGCAACCTTTCTAATTCTATATCAGCGGATATAACTAGTCATTCGGAAAGCCGTGCTGATTAAACAAGTTAAGCTTCTGAGGCATGCCCTATCAGTACAGGCTACGCAATAAACGAAGTAAGAAGGCTTCAAATAAAATATGGTACGCGGTGCTTATCAAATCAAAAACAATCCCTTAAAAGTGAGTTAGAAAGGTATGAATATTATACCTACCTAGTGTCACTTCTAACTTAATAATACCTAATAAGAATAATAAGATAATAATAATAATAATAATAATAATAATAATAATAATAATAATAATAATAATTTGATCAGAAGCGAGAGCGCACCTCGAGAAAAAAGTATCAGTTAATAGATTAGGCAGTAATAAAGGTAATGGTTTGAAGCTGATGGATGGCCGAGTAAAGAACCCGGATATTCTAAGGGAGACCGTTACTGTGGTTCAAGGCAGCCAAATTAATGTTTCACGAGGACCAGAAAGAAGAAGGGAAGGGATATTGGAAAAAGAAGTCATGGATTCCGCAATACAAAGAAGTTGGAAGCTGTTTCAAAATACGGCGGATCTGGTGGGCCAAGGGCGTGCTCTCATATTGAAGGAAGAGCAGAAACGAAACAGCTCTCTTTGCATACTAAGTCTCAAGAAGCAGTGCGAGGAAAGGAGAGGTTGGCAAAATCAAAGGGAATAGAGTCCCGTATAGATGAAATAACTAGAGATGAAGAGGATTGAGCTCGAGAATAAGAATCAGCGGTTATAAAGTAAGCAGCGGAATTGCCTGTTCCTGTTTAGTTCGACATTGAATGATCACTTTTTGCGGAGAATAATCCGTAGAAAGATGAAGTTTCGAGTGTTGGCGAAAAGAAGCTCGTTTTGTATAGTATAGGAGAAGAATAAAAGAAGCAACAGTGCATTCTCCTAAAAAGAAGCTAGCAAAGGAGCAAGCTACGGGACAAGCAGACAAGCATATACTAGATTAGAACAAGGATCGGATCAGCTGCAGTGCCAAAGTAAGCTGTTCGCCCGAGAGTAAGTAGTGATGAGTGTTTACATCAATAACAAGATAAATATGCTATTTCAAGATCAGATGCTGCTTGTCTAGGGGAGAGGTTAATAGTTGAACAGAGGGGGACTCTAAATCTGAGTTCACGGAATATTCACCAAACTGCTTACAACATTGAAGATGTGAACAAAACACTGGAATCTCGCTTAACTGCAGGCTCTGCTCTACCTAACTAAACTGCCAAATTCTTAACTAGCTGCCAACAGCTGAAGACTGGAACTCTTAGGAATATGCTTAGCGCTTCAAAGCCAGTACTTTATTATTGATTGCCCGGTACTTTATTATTGCCCTAAACAAAAAGAGAAGTAAGCTAAAGCACCCGCTCCAACAAGAGGTTAACGCGCAAGTCAAGTTTTCATCATCTGTCTATGTTTATGTTGGCGACAAGAATCCTATGTCAATGGAATTAAGAAGAAAAAGACAAAACTGCTGAAGCTAGTGTAGAAGTTAGACTTTAATCATATCTTAGAGAGAATGAGAATGGACTGTTCGTTCTTCCAGTTGAGTGTTGTTCGGTGTTGGGAATAAAATCATATCTTACTCGGAAGCGCAAAGCTCAGTTCTACTTCAATCCGTTTGTATTAGAGAATGTCCTGTGATTGCCCGTAGCCCAAGGTGTCTTAGAGAATGGCCGGTTTTCGTCTTAAAGGATAGGTCGGGTGTTGTCGACCATAGAAGCCGAGAATCAAAAGAGAAAGATTTACCTTTGAACTTTACCTCTGAAAGCTGTCATTACTCTTTCCTCTGCAAGTTGGCTTTCTTGAATAATGGCTATTGATTTAGGCGCATAAATGTACTTAATTAAGAATCCTATCTTGGGTGTAAATTGTTGGAAATAAACTTATTCCAATATCCAATAGAGACTAATTAATTCAAGAAAAAGGTTCACTGCATTAAGAAGGAGATTTAATCCATCAAGAAGAAAAGATGGATTAGAAGTCTATGAAAGGACAAGTCAAAATGATCATTGGTTCTTGAAAATGTTCCTTAAAAGAGAAATTCATTCTGAATACAATAAATATGATGTATCTTTGGGGACTATATAAACCCCATATGTTGGTTCATGAAAGTATAGATTTTGTGAAATTGTAAAGAGTTTTTGAGAGAAAAAATAGAAAGTTACTCTTCTCCTACTCTTCCTCAGTTTGAAATCTCTATCCCTTCTTCCTATCTAGATTTTCAACATTTGGTATCAGAGCATAGGTTGAGCAATGGTCTCTTCCCCAAGTACCATCCAAATTCAGATCCCTAGATTGACAAAGGAAAATTATGATATATGGTGCATCCAAATGAAGGTTCTTCTAGGCTCCCAAGATGTATGGGAGTTTGTAGAAGATGGATTTGTTGAGCCAAGTCCAGCAAAAGAAGGAGCAATGAATGTAGAAGCAAGAAAACAACTCAAAGATAGAAGGAAGAAGGAGAAAAAGGCTTTGTTCACGATCTACCAAGGACTTGACGATACAATATTCGAGATCATCGCTCCAGCAAATACTTCAAAGGAGGCTTGGGAAATGCTTCAAAAAGCATTTGGTGGTGTTGATAAGGTAAAGAAACTTCGTTTGCAAGTTTTACGAGCCGACTTTGAAAAATTACAACAAGGTACTTCTGAAACTATTTCTGATTACTTCTCAAAGATCATCTCTATTGTTCATCAAATGAGACAAAATGGTGAACAAATAAGTGATCAAAGAGTAATAGAAAAAATATTGAGATCTTTAGATCCAAAATTTGATTTTATTCTTCATTGCGATTGAAGAATCTAAAGATTTAGAAAAAATGTCTTTAGAACAACTTATGGGTTCTCTTCAAGTTCATGAACAAAGGATTACAAAAAGAGGAAAAGACAAAACTTTGGAGCAAGCACTACAAACCAAGCATACTCTTGAAAACAGAGGTGAATCAAAATTTCAAAGAGGAAGAGGTCGTGGACAAAGAGGAAGAGGAGGCAGAAATCATACGAATCAGGAATCTCCAAACAATGAAGGTGGTGGAGAAAATTCTAGCCAAAGAGGCCGATGTTATAGTCGAGGACGTGGCCGAGGCCGTGGACGTGGCAGAAATTTTAAAAGGTCTGAAATACAATGCTATATTTGCAAAAGGTACGGGCATTACTCTTTTGAATGTTATTACAATCCTAACAACCAAGGTGATAAGGCAAATTTTGTTGAGAAAGAAAAGAATGAAAATCAAGTTTTACTGATGACATATGATAAACTGAAAGAAGATCAATCTATGACATGGTATTTAGATACTGAAGCTTCAAATCATACGTATGGTATTAAAGATTTATTTTCAGAAATAGATACAAGTTATTCTGGAAATATTACATTTGGTGATATGTCTCAAAGACCAGTAAGAGGCAAAGGTCAAATTCTCCTTGAACTAAATAATGGTAAAGAGTTATATATTTCAGATGTTTATTATGTTCCTGATATGAAAAATAATATTTTGAGTTTGGGACAATTACTTGAAAAAGGTTATAATATTGAGATGAAAGATATGACTCTTTCAATTCGTGACAAGGATAGAATATTGATATCACATGTGAAAATGGCAAAGAACAGAATGTTTCCTCTGCATTTATGTATTTTTGATCGATCAAATTGTTTTAAGACTGATATTGATGATATTTCTACACTATGGCATCTTAGATATGCTCATTTAAATTTTGAGGCTTTGAAACTTCTAGAGAAGTATAATATGGTGACAGGAATACCAAGAATTGATCACCCATCAAAACTATGTGAAGTATGTGTTATGGGTAAGCAAGAAAGAAAGCCTTTTAAAGTCAGAAGAACAAGAAGAGCATGGCATCGGCTTGATTTGATACACTCAGATGTTTGTGGTCCTATCAGTCCAGTATCACTTGGAGGAAGCAGGTATTTTCTTACATTCACTGATGATTATAGTGGAAAAACTTGGGTTTATATATTAAAAGAAAAGAAAGAAGTTTTCAGTAAATTCAAAGAATTTAAGGAGTTGGTTGAAAGACAAAGTGGTTGTAGGATTAAATGTTTAAGAATAGATAGAGGTGGTGAATATACATCAAATGAATTCGAAAGCTTTTGTAAAAACAATGAAATTTTACATCAATTCACTATGCCATACTCACCTCAACAAAATGGTGTCTCAGAAAGGAAAAATAGGACTATACTTAATATGGTCCGATGCATGTTAAAGGAAAGAAGAATTCCTAAAGAATTTTGGGGAGATGTTGTTACCTCTGCAGTTTATTTGCTTAACAGGTTTCCAACAAAGCGAATTGGAAATGTTACACCAGAAGAAGCATGGAGCTTACAGAAACCAAGAGTTGATCATTTGAGAATTTTTGGAAGTATTGCATTTGCTAAGATACCAGAGGAAAAGAGAACAAAACTGGAGGATAAAGGTCAGAAATGTATTTTGTTAGGTTATGCTAAAAATTCTAGTGGTTACAAACTCTACAATCCTATCACAAATAAAGTTGTGATGTCAAGAGATGTTGAGTTTGATGAACAACAAATTTGGAACTGGAAAAATGATGAGCAGCATAAGAAAGCCATAACTTCAGAAGAAGATGAAATAATACAAGGAAACACCGAAGAGGGTTTACCGGAATCATCACCTAGATCAGCTAGGTCACATGATTCAAGAAGTCCGATTATAAGAAGGACAAGACCAGTTCAGGAGCTCTATGATGTGACTCGAAGGATTGATACTAACAACGATGAACTTTCTTTATTTTGTCTTTTTGCAGGATATGATCCATTAACCTTCGAAGAAGCTTGTAATGAAGAAAAATGGCAACAAGCAATGAATGAAGAGATTCGTGCAATTAACAAAAATGATACATGGGAGCTTACTACACTTCCAGAAGACCACCAAGCGATCGGTGTTAAGTGGATCTTCAAAACAAAAAGAAATGCACAAGGGAAGATAGAGAAATACAAAGCACGATTGGTTGCAAAGGGATACAAACAACAATATGGGATTGACTACGAAGAAGTATTTGCACCAGTTGCTCGATTGGAAACAGTAAGATTCCTTATCTCCCTAGCAGCTCAAATGAAATGGAAAATTTTATAAATGAATGTTAAATCAGTATTTCTTAATGGAGTTCTTGAAGAAGAGGTATATATTCAACAACCTCCTGGTTTTATTATTCATGAGCAAGAAGACAAAGTATACAAGTTAAAGAGAGCTCTTTATGGGCTTAAACAAGCCCCACGAGCATGGAATTCTCGGATAGATGCATATTTTATTCAAAATGGTTTTTCTAAATGCCCACATGAGCATGCTCTCTATATGAAATCTAACTCTGATGGAGATATCTTATTTATATGCCTGTATGCAGATGATTTAATATTTACAAGCAATAGTAACTCCATGATTGAAGATTTTAAATACTCCATGAAGAAGGAATTTGAGATGACCGACTTGGGCCTAATGACTTATTTTCTTGGTATCGAAGTTATACAAGACAATGGAGGAATTTTTATCTCACAAGAAAATTATGCAAAGGAGATTCTAAAGAAGTTTTCTATGGAAGATTGTCTCCCTACAGATACACCTATTGAATTTGGCACCAAGTTGACTAAGGAAGGTGAAGGTAAATACATTAATCCAACTTATTACAAAAGTTTAGTTGGATGTTTAAGGTATTTGACATGCACTCGACCTGACATATTATTTGGAGTTGGTTTAATTAGTAGATATATGGAAACTCCTAAGACATCTCATTTAAACGTCGCCAAAAGAATTTTACGATATGTCAAAGGAACAATTAAGTATGGGATGTTTTATTCATCATCTAAAAGGCTGGAGCTTATTGGATATAGTGACAGTGATTGGGCCGGAAGCTACGATGATCGGAAAAGTACAACTGGATTTATCTTTTATTTTGGTGAAACTACATT
Source organism: Musa beccarii (assembly GCA_024322285.1). Classification (NCBI taxonomy): domain Eukaryota; kingdom Viridiplantae; phylum Streptophyta; class Magnoliopsida; order Zingiberales; family Musaceae; genus Musa; species Musa beccarii. Next base: position 26,951,861 of record CM044396.1, read on the forward strand.
TACTTGGTCTTCAAAAAAGCAACAGATCGTAGCTCTATCAAGTTGTGAAGCAGAGTATATAGCAGCATCTTCTTGTGTTTGTCATGCAATCTGGATAAAAAGATTACTCCAAGAACTTCATATCCCACAAGAGAAGTCAACCAAGATTTATGTTAACAACAAATCAGCTATTGCCTTAGCCAAGAATCCAGTCTACCATGAAAGATCGAAGCATATTGACACAAGATTTCATTTTATAAGAGATCATATCAAAAATAAAGAAGTGGAGCTACATCATGTCAAGACAAGTGAACAAGTGGCTGACATTCTTACAAAACCTCTCAAATTTGAAATATTTCAACAACTTCGAAGGAAACTTGGGATGACATATGGAACAAGTTTAAGGGGGGATAATGTTGGAAATAAACTTATTCCAATATCCAATAGAGACTAATTAATTCAAGAAAAAGATTCACTGTATTAAGAAGGAGATTTAATCCATCAAGAAGAAAAGATGGATTAGAAGTCTATGGAAGGACAAGTCAAAATGATCATTAGTTCTTGAAGAGGTTCCTTGAAAGAGAAATTCATTCTGAATACAATAAATATGATGTATTTTGGGGACTATATAAACCTCATACGTTGGTTCATGAAAATATAGATTTTGTGAAATTGTAAAGAGTTTTTGAGAGAAAAAATAGAAAGTTACTCTTCTCCTACTCTTCCTCTGTTTGAAATCTCTATCCCTTCTTCCTATCTAGAATGTCCTGTGATTGCCCGTAGCCCAAGGTGTCTTAGAGAATGGCCGGTTTTCGTCTTAAAGAATAGGTCGGGTGTTGTCGACGATAGAAGCCGAGAATCAAAAGAGAAAGATTTACCTTTGAACTTTACCTCTGAAAGCTGTCATTACTCTTTCCTCTGCAAGTTGGCTTTCTTGAATAATGGCTATTGATTTAGGCGCATAAATGTACTTAATTAAGAATCCTATCTTGGGTGTAAATTGGTAATTGTTTCACTTCTCTCGGTCAAATGAAAGAAATTATGCTTGCTCTCTCTCTTCGCTAATGCCGATGTATATCGGAGAATTTTCTCTATTCGTCAAAGGTTGGTTGTTTGTTCCAATTCTGTGTCCTCTCTCAAAAAACTGTTGCATATGGATTACCACTCTTTCTTTGTGCAAATTCGATTATTGTTATTCTTCCTCTGTAGGAAAAGCTTTGCTGATTGATTTGGAGATGCAATCCATCCTATGTCAATTAAGTAATATGCGCTTACACATACTTGATTTCGTGCTTCATTAAGCTGTTCGACAATGATTTTAATACATTACCATCCTTTCACCCTCTTTTTGTCATAATTTCTATGATTTGATTGGACTTTAGGCTTCTGCTGTTATCAGTATATTCTGTATGTTTGTAATCTCTTCCTTTTACAATTGGTTGGTTCCTTTGATTCTAACATTGCTCTCTCTCCCTCATGCTCCTCTCTTTCGTTTATCTTCTTTTGTCTTACCACGTGTTTTGGGGTTTATTCTCTTCCTCGCTGCGCTCTTCTTTTTTGCCTGCCGACTTCCCCTGAAACCCTTTACCTGTAAGCTGGAGCTTACTCTTATTCAGCTTCCGTCTGGAGTTTTGGTAGTTGGAGTGCTTTTGCCGCCCTCGACCCCTTGCAGCGCATGAGTGCCAAGACGGAGATGGCCAAATAACTTACCGACAGGTCAACACAGCAAAAAGAAGGGCTGAAAGAGCGATGAAATTGTCGCATATCTGTCTCTGCATACTTTCCCCACGATATAAAGCTCCGCCCCTGACATAAAAGAAAAGGCTACTGCCCATCTCAGAAACCCAGGGGTGAATAGATTTGCCCCGCTCGCCCGACCCTATTTATAAGATCGAGTAGTGAGAGGAAAGTTTGAGTTTTGGTATTGTTAAAATAAAAATATAATCGTGAAAACTTATTTTGATTAGTATAATATGAATTATATTTATAGAAGTTAGGAGAGAGGATTTTTCTCAACAACCAAGAGGTTTTTTCTCAATAAACTAGCGGGATTTCCTCGTACAGTTTGAGGAAATCTTATCCATTTTCATGCCCTCGCAAGATTGGTATCCTTGATAGGAGCACCATCTTGCGGGGGCATGATAGCGGATAAGATTTTCTCAAACTGTATGAGGAAATCCCGCTAATTTATTGAGAAAAATCCTCCCTGGTTGTTGAGGAAAATTCTCTCCTCGAGGTAGATGTAGGGGACAGCAAAGAAGGTGATCATCTAGTTTCAAAGACTCTTATTCTGGTTTGTCAAGGAGCTACATAGGTTGGAGAGGAAGACTTCGTCATCCGGGATCAAAGAGACATTGCCCGAGCAATGAAGATGTTCCTCTTGAGAACCGGATTACGGCAGCGGAAGATAGATATTGAGGATCTCGTCGGTCCACTCCTTGATGTCAGTCTTGGAAGTGAGATATTGTGCTGTTCGACGCTATCGTTGGACAGTGAGAAAGAGAAAAAAAAAGGAACTCTTGCTTAATGCAAGGCCTCTGATATCATGATAAAATAAAAATATAATCGTGAAAGCTTATTTTGATTAGTACAATATGAGTTATATTTATACAAGTTAGGAGAGATGATTTTCCTCAACAACCAGGGAAGATTTCCCTCAACAAACTAGCGGGATTTCCTCGTACAGTTTAAGGAAATCTTATCCGCTATCACGTATATCCTGTGTAACTCCTTCATATCATTAAAGACACTTGCTTGCCTTTCTCAGGCTTAGCCTATCTGCCTATGTCCGAGAGAAAAGGGCAATAGTTTCAAAATGACTCACTTTCAATAATAACCCCACTATGTCCCATTTCACAATGCCGTCAGTATGTAGTGAGTCAGGTATACTGAAGAAAGGAAAGTTCCCTGGGGGTGAGAGACAAAAAAGTGCTTGGACTCTTGCTTCGGGTCAATTGTCCTTTGATACGGGCGGGCTTGAACAAAAGGTTAGATGTCTTCTTTCTATAGAAAAGGCATGATGAACTACATAAGCTATAAAACGACCCGAGGCCTTCGTCTCAATCTAATCAATGGATGTAAACTTAACTGGACAGGAGTGTGGACTTGATGAAATCTCGTATAAGTGCATTCTGTTCTATCTTTGTTCATCCGGGAAAAGTGCTCTCAAAAGAAGCATCGTGATGAAGATTAGAATCTCGAGCTAGCTACCAATCATTCCTTCCGGAGAAATCCCTCACCCGCCCTTACTTATCTTATGCTTATCCGCTAGCTATGATAATCATCTGGCTAATTAACAAGTTGGAAAAAACCCGTACAAGGAGCTCCGTCGAAGAGCGTCACAAGTTTTTAGATATTAGGAAAAGAGAATCCCATTCATTCATTCTCTATCTAAGTTGTAAAAGATTTGGCTATGAAAGTTTGCTGCTTCGATGAGCTCCGTTAGCGAGTTCTGGTATATAATTATGTAACTTGACAGCGTGTTAGATAAGTTTCTATAACTCTTGCCAATACTGAAAAGAATATAGATAGCGTCCTTACAATAGAATAGGTCACCTCATCACCTATTACTTTGATTGTTTACTTGTTCAAGTTTTCGGTGATAGGGAGTTCTTTCGCACAACGTCTTGTTGAACTCAGATAGGCACCGCTATCTATAACTCTCTAAACTCATGCTTCAGTAACCCTGCTTCAGTAACCCAACAATAATATCACTGCTTTGTTTCCTGACTCAAGAAGCAACTTTATACTTTGTCGAGCTGTATGGCATGGCGAGTAGGGCCGGGCCTGTTTCCTATGGAACTGACTTCGGCACTTAATCTCGCAAACACACAACAACAAGTAACGACCAAAACAAAGAGATATGATCCAAAACTCATAGAATATAGAGGTATCCCCAAAAACCATAAGCCTAACGCTATGGCATAAGTAAGCCTAACGCGAGTTTCGCTAACGCGAGCAAAGCTATTGCTAGTTTTAATGGCTAACTCTCTAAGGTGAAAGGGCGAAAGAAAAGAGTGGATTGAGGCACCCAAAAGAAAAAAGTTGATTGAGGCAGCCTCACCCTAGACTTTAGTGAAGAATTATTGCCTTGTTGAATTTCCCTTGCTTGTTAGCTTGTTTTTATGTAATCTAGCATAGAAGCAAAAGTAAAAACACTGCATTGCTTCGTTCGAAACTCACTTATAACTTTTAGCAAAGTTGAACATAGGCGCATATGGGTTAAACTATACTAAGCTAGACTTTGGATTTGTAGTTGCTTGTTGGGTATACAAGGAAAAATGTCTAGGTATGGCCTGCCTGCTTTACTGTCGGAAGCGCTAAGGGAAGAATTTAGGAGATATTTATGCTTGTGCTAACTAAGCATCTATTCTAAACTAACTTAAAACGATGAACTCGCCCGCCCCCGATACAAATACAAGTTCAGGCACAAGAAACAACCATTAGGATAGGAGTGCTTCGAATAGAATACACTGATGAGCATATGATATAAGGAATGGAATACACTGATGCGCATATGATATAAGCTAGTAATTCCACTCTATCACTTGTTTGCTTTTATGGCTTTTTCTTTAATTACTCAGATAGGCACCTCGGAAAGTAGGCGTTAGCACCATTCACTAAGCAGCCATTAGGTCCTTGCGTTAGTGCAATAAAACTTGACTTTAACTTTACTCTAAATAACCAAGTCCATTCTTCGTAGTCGTCGGCGAGCTGACTAGCCTAAGTGTTATAACCCTTGTAGTTTCTAAGCTTGGGGTTGATCTCTATAGGGGATCGACCTCCTTAGAACTCTATAGAGGTTCCTTCCTCCAAGTTGCTGCTCAAATGCTGCTAAAGATTGATCTATTCATGATAAAAAGAGGGTGAATACATGGCTATTTATAGGGCTTCTAAACCCCAACTCCTAATAGAACTCTTACTCAAGACTCCTACTTCTAACCAACTCCTACTTCTAATTAGGACTCCTTCTCTAATAGGACTCCTAATTCTAATAGGACTCTTTCCAGGACTCCTACTTCTAATAGGACTCTTTCTCTAATATGACTCATACTTCTAATATGACTCATTCTCTAAGAAGCAATCTAACCCTAACCTAGTCGGCCTCTTCACCTCTTTAATAATGGTCGGCTAGATAGGATTTATATGAATGCTTTTATCAATTAGGACTCTCATAGCTAGAGTCCTAACAGACTTAACCTCTTCAAATCAGTCTTGTCCTCGAGGCTGATGTTCCATGAATTCTGGAAATTTGATCTTCAAGTCATCATAGTTCTCCCAAGTGGCATCTTCTGCTGGTAGGTTCGCCCACTGTATTAACACTTCAGTAGCAGGTCGTCATCGTCGAGTCACGATCTATCGATCAATAAAGGCACTTGGTTGGGTCTGGAGCTCTCCTTGGGTAGTCATATTAGGTAGATGGCTTTAGGCTATCTCATGTTGTCCCAACTTTAGCTTCAAATATGATACATGGAAGACTGGATGGATTCGGGAGCTGACGGGTAAGTCCAATCTGTAAGCTACTACTATGATGTGCTCTAAAATCTGGTAGGGTCCATAGAATTGAGATGAAAGCTTCACAGATGCTCTGGTTTGGATTGATGTTTGCTTGTATGGCTAGAGCCGTAGGAAGACCCAATCTCCTACTGAAAATTCTCTTTCGCCTTTGTGTTGATCATATTGCTGTTTCATCCCTATCCAATAAAATTTTTTCTTAATTCTTTTATAGGTTCTAAGGAACCCGAAGTGCCTGGCTGTAGGTGTGGAATGTATCTCTTGAAGGATAGTCTTTATGCAAGTAGTGTTGGGAAATTCTTCAGGGGAGCGACATCACATACGTAGTGGAAGAACAGAAAACAAAACTCTAGATTTTCCGTAGAAAGTTTTCATCATCGTGCGAAGATCGGTGCGTCAAAAACAAATCTGCAAAACTACACATGTTAAAGAAGATACCTAGGGAGATCGTATATCCCTGAATTCCTACAAATCTATAGGAGAGAATAAAGGAGGTCAAGCATCCTCCTCTCTAGCGGTATCCACACAGCAGGGATTGCAACGTTGCACCTCTCTCTCTCTCTAGGGAGAGGAGAACAGAAGGTGGCTATCAAAAGAAACCCTCAGCCTATAGAGCTTTAGTTCCCTCCTATTTATAGAGACCCCCTGAAAACCCTAATGGATCTTTTGCCCTATTGGGTATTAGATCTTCATCCAATTACCCAAGCCTCTTGGATTAGTGGGTTTCTACCCAATAATCTCTTATTATCAATTATTAGATCTCATCTCAGGATCCAATAATTTAAGAGCTTAATGGATATCCAAAAATATAGGGGATTCAGTAGATATCTCATACCTGAACCTCTACTCGTCGCAACACCTACCATATGTGTGTGACCCTCTAGGCCCAATATCGAGCTGGCCGTGAGTCATATTTATCAAAACTTCTTCTAACTTAGTGAATTATTATCTCTATAATAATTTCCCAACTCATCGACTACGGACGTACCAGGCCACTACGCCGCGGCCCCTAGACGATACAAGGGAATCCAATCCTTTAGACCTATCTGTTCTCAGTTACCATGTATCTATAATCCCTCATCTATCCAATATCCCAGAGACCCTATACCGGGCATGGTGCTGTCAGGCCCATACGGTCTTTCCTCGAGTCTTGCTCTTGTTGGATTCTCCCGGAGAACTCTTTCTCTCTCAATCCAAATAACCTTGGCCAAAGATTTGTTCGAGCAAGAACACATGAGATATTCCTCTCATGATACCGAGAGCGGATGATCCTCTATTGATACTCAATAGCCCTCGTAAGATTGGCTACCACTCCCAATGATCCTTTTTTGTACTAAATCTAGAACTTTCCAAACCTATAAGTACGGTATCAAAGAGTGGAGTACTCATATAGGACATCCTTGGTGTCTCAAGTCTAAGGACCAGATATACTACCGGGACTACGGAATCACTGTCTGACGTGAGGTATCAATAACCATCCAGTATTCCATAGGCGGATCAATCAGTGAACTCATTCCCCAATGAGCACCTGCACTGTACCCTTAGTGTCCCCACACAAGTAGCTATGAGACTAGCTACCTCCATTATATGGACGGGTATATAGCACACTAGTTTATCCAGTTATCTCGATGTCCTTCTCGAGTAACTTATGACCAGGATAATTCAGGGTCTGTGTTTAAAGGTGAATCGGTCTCATTATCGTGATCTCATCACGATCCGATTCCCATTGCACAGATCTAAAGACATCACAATATATGCAACATGTAAGATAAAGTGATAAAACGCCTAATAATAAGTAAAGAGAAAAAGTGCATATCAAGTCACAAGTGTCATCACTCATATGATTAGCTTGCGGGGCACATATGACTAACAAGTAGAATTTGGCACAAGCACAATGTGTCCCTTATATCGCAAGTCCTTTGAGTCCCAACTGTAATGAGTCACGGAGCTTGGTGCTTCTTCCAATTTTTTTATGATTTTATTCATTTCCGAATTATCTTGCGATTCCCTCCTAATATCCTCAAGAAAGTCGCTGGTCAGAAGTGAAACAGTCGAAAATTCAGCTTGCTTGGGTAGTCGCGAAAGCGCATCTACAACAACATTATCTTTCCCCTTTTTGTAAGTTATTTCATAATCATATCTAAAAAGCTTTGTTACCTATTTTTGCTGCTCAGGGGAAGATATCTTCTGCTCCAAAAAATATTTTAGGCTTTTATGGTCGGTCTTGATTTGAAAGCGTCGCCCGATTAAGTACAATCTCCATTTGGACCCTGCATGCACAATGCGAGCATCTCCTTGTCGTAAATAGTCATCTTGAGATGGGAAGGAGATAACGCCTTACTAGTATAAGTGAGGGGGCGACCATCTTACATTAGTACAGTACCAATTCCTACTCCAAAGGCATCGACTTCAATAATAAAAGTCTTACCGAAGTAAGGTAACACTAGTACTGGTGTTGTTATCAATGTGACTTTAAGTTCGTCGAAGGTGGTGGTGACTTTGTCTGACCACTGGAAAGCATCCTTTTTCAGCAAGGAAGAAAGAGGTGTACTAATCTTTTCATAGTTTTTATGAACTTACGGTAGTAACTTGTTAAACCGAGAAAGCCACACAGCGATTTTATGTTCCTCGAGGTCGGCCAGTTCTGCATTGCTTCAATTTTGGAGGGGTCCACTACCACCCCTTCCTCTGATATGATATGCCCAAGATATTTCACCTTTTGTTGAAAAAATCTGCACTTCGTTTTTTTGACAAAAAAAACATATTCTCGTAAAATTGTCAAAAACAAGTTGTAAGTGCTGAATATGACTCCCAAGAGAAGGGCTGTAAATAAGGACATCGTCAAAGAAAACTAGCACAAAATTTTGAAGATAACTCTAGAAAATATCATTCATAAGGCTCTAGAATGTGGAGGGAGCATTGGTGAGACCAAAGGGCATTACCAGAAATTCGTAGTGACCGTTGTACGTTCGAAAGGCAGTTTTCGGTATGTCTTCTTCGCACACTCATATTTGATGATACTCGGATCGAAGTTCCAGCTTTGTGAAGACTCATGCTCCCTTTAATTCATCAAGCAAATCATCTACTACTGGAATAGGATACTTGTCCTTGATGATTATGCCGTTGAGAGCTCGTTAATCAATGCACATTCACCATGTTCCGTCTTTCTTTCGTACGAGGAGCACCGGTGAAGAGTAGGGGCTGCAACTTGGCTGAATAACTCCTATTTCAAGTATCTCTTTTACAATCCTTTCTATCTCATCTTTTTGGAGATGTGGATACCGATATGGTTGAGTATTTACTGGAGGTTTGCCTAGAAGAATCAATATACAATGATCATGCCGACGGTTAGGTGGTAGGCTACGTGGCTCATCAAATATATCTAAAAATTCAGCAAGCAAGGGAAGTAGGTTTGGATTTTCAAATTTGGTTGGCTCTCCCTTAGATTGCTGCTCAAGTTATACCAAAAAGCTGCTTCATACTTTGTGCAAAACTTTCTCTATTCGTTATGTGCAAATCATCGTTACGTCACCCCCACGTTTCCCGCACAATATCACTTGTTTCCCCTAACTATAAAATTTCATAATTAATTTCATAAAATTTTAAAAAACATCACCTAATGTCGTCAACCATTCGATGCCAAGCACGGCCTCATAATTATCGACAGAGAGGAGGAAAAATTCTACCATTATCTCTTGGTCCTGCAGCAACAGTTTCACCCGTGGGCACCGACGATCATACTTCAAAATTCATCCATCTGCGACCTTGACATCGAACCTACTATATTTCTCAATAGGTAAGGCCATCCGGACAGCAACCTTGTTGTTCATAAAATTATTAGTACTCCTGGTGTTAATAAGAATGGTGATTGGTTGTTGCTTCAGAAATCCTCCCACTTTCATTGTTTACGGTTCGCATAACCGGCAAGGGCATGCGTCGTAATATCAATTGGCTACTGTTCATTATCCATGACCTCTTTCTCATACTCCTAGACCTCCTCCATATCTTCAAGAGGTTCAATCAATAGGAGGCGGCCCCTTTTGCAATGATGATCGTGGTTCCATGACTTGTTGCAATGCCAACAAAGACCCTTTGCTGATCGGTCACGTAGTTCTTCTCTTGTCAATTTTTTTGGCAGCGAAGGATGGCTGGGAGTAGAAGAGGGTTTATATGTTGAGGTTCTAGGAGTGGTTCTCATCCTCTGAGCATCTTGGCTGAGCCGTTCTTCTTGTATTTGGGCCAAAGAAATCGTAGCCATCACGGTACGGGGCTGTCGCGCCTTAACTTCCCCTTTTATCTCTAGCTTGAGTCCTTCGATGAATGTTCCTAACAATTGATGGTCAGTCCAATCATGAGCAAGGTAGGATAGCTTCTCAAACCTGGTTTGGTACTCTTGAATCGTAGAGGTTTGTCAAATCTTTGCGAGTTGGCCGTCGATATTTTCATGCTCTGTAGGTCCGAAACGGTTCAACAGTGCGTTCTTAAATTGATTCCACGTCAGAGCCCCATGATTATATTTTAGCCAATTATACCATTAAATAGCATCTCCTTCAATGTGGATGATAGCAATCTCCACCATAGCATTATCCGACGTTCGATAATAGCGAAAGTAACATTCGACATGCGAAATCCACCTCGCCGGGTCTCCTTCTTCCTATCGTGAGAAGTCCACCCTCATGCATGGCTGAAGCATATCCGAGGGCTATCCCTCCTCTAGGATTCTTTTTGAATTCTCTCCTTGCTGTAATTTGGTTGGACTCGGTGGTTATCCAATTCTGAATTCTACAAACAAAGCGCGTAATTTGTCTTCCAAGCGTGATTCAAACTGTGATTCAATCCGAGATTCCCATGCTTCAAATTTGATATCAATTGGATCTTGAGAAGCCATAGTATATGCCTGTAGATCAGAGATGTCCTTGTCTTTTTTCTGTTGATGGGTTAATGGCATAGGGTGGTGGAAGGTTCAGATAATAGATCGGTGATAGAAGGGTTCGACTGTAATGGTTTACTATTTTGGGCTGTAACTTTTGATATTGTTAGGGTTATGAAACTAGGTTATGATGACCACATCTTAAGGCTAGAGGGATGCCCTAAAGACATCTTAGTTTGTGGCAGCAAGGTGACTAGGGTTTGGTAGGTTACGGAGAAGAAAAAAGGACAAAGGTGCAACACTAGATTTTTCGCCGAAAAATTCCAATAGTAAAGATGTAATTTTTTCCAAAATTTTTTTAAAAAGATTCAAGTAAAACTCAAAGGGAATCTACTGATAAGGTAGAGGTAATGCTGTTAAAAATTTTATAGAAAGAAATGACAATAAGAGATTTGGCAAAATTAAGGATCACGGAGAGGTACTATAGTAGATTTTTACGTCTAAAGTGCAGCAGCTTGGATGTAAAAGATAAGTAGTTTATATTGAGAATTTTTTGACAAAACTAAAGGGAAAACTACTGTTAGGAAGCGTCAAAGCCATTGTAAAAATTTCATAGAGATTTGGATAGAAAAAATACAATAGCAAGATAAAAAAGACAATGTTATGTGGCTGAAATTCTGCAATGCAACTTTCATTGTAGAGATGAAAACTTTATTATGAAAAGTTTATGTAGCAATATAGGAATAAATTTTTTAGATTTTTTGAATAAGGATAACTAAATTGCAGCAGCAGTAAAATAGATAACTAGAACCTGTTGTAATTCACGAGAAGATCAAAGGATGATCTACGGTGGTGGAGATGATGGCGGAATTCAACGATGATCTTCTAAGCAATTGTGGGAATTACTTTGGGCGGTTGTGGAGGGCTGGTGGATAGCTGTGGAAGGGCAGCGGGACGCCAAGAACATAGCTTTGATACTAACTGTTAGAACCCTTGCGGATTCTAAGCTTGGAGTTGAACTCTATAGGGGATTGACCTCTTTGGAACTCTATAGGGGTTCCTTCCTCCAAGTCGCTGCTCAAAGGCTGCTAAAAGATTGATCTATTCATTGATGAAAAGAGGGTGAATACATAGCTATTTATAGGGCTTCTAAACCCCAACTCCTAATATGACTCTTACTCAAGACTCTTACTTCTAACCAACTCCTACTTCTAATTAGGACTCTTTCTCTAATATGACTCATACTTCTAATATGAGTCTCTCTCAAATAGGACTCCTGCTTCTAATAGGACTCCTCTAAGAAGCAACCTAACCTTAACCTAACTGGCCTCTTCACCTCTTTAATGGGGGTCGCTAGATAGGATTTACATGAATACCCTTATTAATGAAATTAGATTAAAACTCTAATAGCTAGAGTCCTAACACTAAGCTTGTTCCAGTGACTTATCTACAAGTTGTTTGTTTATACAAAACTTGTTTGATTGATTTCTGCAATGGAATTGGATGTTCTTGAGGAAGGGAAAGATTCTACTTTGGAAAGAAAGAAAAGAATAGTAATGGAACTAAAAGATGAAGTGTGATCCCTATTATCAAGTTAAACTCCATAATTACACTTATACTATTGTTTGTTTAGTAATAGCATATCATATTCAACTCTATAATTGCACTTATACTAGTTTTTAATAGAAATCCGTATTCAACTCTTATTAACTATAGTACTTGATTCTTTCTAACTAGTGAATCAAAAATATACATTGTGTTCGGAACGGTATAACATAAAGATGGATGTACTGGCCATATTCACCACTGGAAAGATAAGAGGACAGGGCTCCGACTGTGTTGGATTGGATGAAGAACTGGAAGGATAAGAGGACAGGGCTCCGACTGTATTGGATGAAGCACTGGAAAGATAATATGCTATGCCACCTACTCTAAGGCCTTAACAATGGAAGGCGAAGGTGATGCTGATGAAGAGTATGCCAAAAAGAAAGAACGAATGGAAGAACCAAACCTAAAACTCCTTGGGGCGAATCAAGGCCCTAACTATGCTTGTCCCACTAGATAGCTTGGGAAAATATGTCAATTCAAACCTCTATACAAATTACTACGCCTATTCAAACCTCCATTCCATACAAAGCACTGTAGCTCCATTCCATACAAAGCACTTACGTACGCCTCTATATAACTAACTATAACACTAGCAAAAGTATAAGACTAGCTAAAGCTAGACACAGGCTCTTGCTTAAAATATGAGCAGGCTGCTAACTTATCCATGAGATCTACACGTGAATGAAAGGGTCTACGAAACTGCCCCAAAACTGCCCCACTATTTCGACATCGCTTTGTTAAGTAGGCTGCCTACACATTGAAAGAGGGGATATGGGGTTAGATGGCTTCCGTTGGTGTTCTCCCTGGGGGCGGGTGGGGGGCGGGGCTAGTGGTTCTTTAAGCGACTGCTTGGATTTGTGTCTGTAGTTGCTTTCTTTCAGTGTAATCAAAAGCTCAATCGCTTTCAATCAAGGAAGTACGAAAAGTTAGCTCCTTGTCAAAGTGGAACAGACTCCGCGAACTAGAAAGAGCTATCCCACTGGAATTGAAAGATGTTCTCCCGGAGCTCCCTGCCTTGATCGACTGTGTCTGAGCTGAGGGAATAAGGCGGTTAGAGCGCACCTTTTATCCCGAGTAAAGGGGCTTTACTCAATGGTTCGGGTAGGTAAGCGGGAAAGAAACTTTTCTTTGAAGTAAGATGCCGCGATATGTGATTCAAGGGTTAAGGTCAATAATACCCTCACTAACAAATCGAAACATATATTATGGTAGGGTGACGACGTGCTCTTTAATAACATACATAGATTTGGATCATAGTACCTATTGCTATGGTGGAGGTAAGATCCTTAATAACTCCTACCGCCATGAATACAAATATAAGGACATGGTACCCGTTGAGTCGCCGATCAGTTCACTTCGCTCATAAAGCAAGCTATCAGGAACCTATGCCCACTCGGCTAGCCTCTGGATCAACCTCCTTTCTTGTAAACCATAGTTCTAGAACGAGACGGACGGAAGGCGGGGCCCGCATCTAGCAAGCATTATAGCACAACTGCTTCTGTTGTTCCGGCAGTTCCAAGGGCGACATACGAAAAGGTGCACGTGCAGAGGTATCTAAAAGTCTCTAAAAGAGAAAAAGCACAAATAGCAGCTTGCTTTTAAGGGGAAGTCCAGAGCTACGAAGGAGGGATTGATTATAAGATAGGCGTTTGGCTAACTCTCATATATATATATATATATATATATGATGCCCCAGATAGAAGCAGCTCTTTGGGCTCGAAGGAATGAGTGATTAAGCCCATAATGTGGTCATATTTAATTAGATAAGATATATTAAAGATATGATTGAATTCTGATTATGGTTATTGGTTAATAGAAAGAAAGTCCAATCAAAATGGGATTCTTTAGAAGAGGCCCTTGATGGGAGGAAATCTTCTAATATCTTATCCTAGACCCTCTGCTCTTGCCTATAAATAGACAGGACCTCAGGGGACTTAGTGTGTCGTGTGTGAGAAGCAACACAGAAGCATCTAAGAGTTGCGTAAAGATTAGCAACACAGATGTGTCTAAGAGTTGCGTAAAAGAAATATTTCACAGACACAAATTGGGAGAGATTACAGTTTTTCCTCTCAATCTCCCTGAGCCATCAATTACAGTGGTCCTGTGAAAGGATAGGAAGAGAGGAGGAGTCTAGTTCTCCTTGCAGATTGGCGGAGGCGTTGGATCTAAGAAAGGTATTCAGATCTTTTCTCCTTTCTTTGCGGATGGCATCAAAGGTACACATCGTAAAAACAGATCTATTGTTCTTTGATTTCGATCCTAGCATTAAAGTTTTTTCCGCATTACAGAAGCATGATTAAAGTCTTTTTATGCTTACAATTGGTATCAGAGCCTAAGTTCTTGAAATCAAAATTTTAGATCTGTTGTTTTCTGATTTACGATGTTTGATCCGAATTCTGTCAAATCTGTATTCCTATCGATTTTGGTTTATTGTCGTGGTTTATAAATGCCGCTTGTCGGCGATATTAAGGAAATAACGATGATCTGTCGACCTCGCGGCGTCACGGCCGTAAGGCGCGCGCGATCGACCGCATTATTGGCCGACGAGGGTGGCAACCCCGTGCGGGGCGCGGACGCTGCCGCATCGGCAATGAGCCGCATGAGCACCGCCGCTATGAGAACAAAGCCGCAGAGGCGTAATCGCGCGAAGCAGCTGCAGTGTCGCGCTGAGCACAAAGCGGCAACAGCCGCGAGCATCGCCGCGTAGAGAACAAAGCAACCACAGCGTAATCAGCTGAAAGCACAAGCCGCGCGAAAGCGTAGGCCGGACCGGCCAGTGAGCACCACTGCAGACACGCAGCCACCAAGCGCACCGCGGCGCCGCCATTATTGGCGGCGGCCGGCACTTATGGCGGCGGCCGTTTGGCCAGCCGCGTAATCGCTGGCGGCCGTTCGGCGGCGGCATGCATAGCAGAATCATGGCGATGGGGCAACCACAACCACCACAAAGCGCGCGGCAAACAACTCAGGGGAAGCTGGGGCATAGCCGCCACCGCCGCGGCCATTTTGGCAGAATACAAGACGCTGCTGTGGCGGCCGTTCGGCAAATCACAGCATGCGCATCTTGTGACGGCGGATTCGATGGCAATACAGAGCGGTAGGGAAGGGTTTGGCAAAAATTACAATTTTTGCCCTTGGGTTAGGGTTTTGCCAAATTACAGTTTTACCCTTCTGTATTTTATTAATACTTTTAGTATTTTTGACATTTTTACCCTTTATTAATATCAAAAAAATTATAGTTTAATTCTGTCAATATATTTACAGTTTTGTCCTTATAAAATTGAGAATTTTTAATTTATATCCTCAATTATTAAAATTGATCAAAAAATAATTAAATTTGATCATGATTGTATTTTGAATTTGATTTTGATCAAATTTAGAAAGGATTAAATTTTGATCAATATTTGATTTTGATCGACTAGTTTAATTGGGCTAATAGTTAACCCAATTATGGGCTTACCCAATTAAATAAGATTGATTGGCATAATAGTTCTTTTATAATTTTCTCATATGAATTATTGATTGTATTTTATAAATAAAATCCAATTATTATTTTTGGATATTTATTTAGTTATTCATATGTATTTATTTGAAATTGTGAAATGACAGTTATCTTTCACATAAAAGTTTTTCATGATTTATGTGTTATCATGATTATAGTTATCATATGAATTTCATTTATGCTCATGAATATTCAATAATCATTATGGTTGTTGTTGTATTATTGAATTGTTTTGCATAAATTGAATTAAAGAAATTTAGTGAATGTTATTTGTAATTCATCTTCCTAAGTTTTATCTGACCAGTAGCTGCCAAAGTGGCCTAGGATGATAAGCTTATGATATATGAATTACAATAAAAGTTGTCATTTATAGGATATTTTAGATTGTATTTTATATTTTGGTATTGGTCTTGCAACCACCAAAGTGACCTAGACCAATAATTTATAAAATACATTATGGAATTGATCCTAAATGATATTAAAGAAATTTGATAAGTATTTGTAATTTATTTTCTTAAGTTTTATCTGATCAGTAACTGCCAAAGTAGCCTGGGATGATAGATTTATGGGATATAAATTACATTAAAGTCTTATCATTCATAGGATATTTTTGTATTTTATATTTTTGTATTGGTCTTGCAGTCACCAAAGTGACATAGACCAATAATCTATAAAATACATTATGGGATTGGTCCTAAATGACATTAAAAAAAATAATATTCACAATGACACACATAATTAGGAGATTTAGATAATCCCAAAGGAGAATCTATTTTGAATAATTATGTGATGGGGTTGGATGATACTGTTTTGGATATTCTTGACGTTTAGTGTTTTTATACCCAAAGGTATTAACACTATTCCACAAGGATGGTATCAGTCCTCCATAATGATTATATGTGTGAACAATAGATATATTAATATTGAAAGTAAAATATTGATGATATCAATAGTTCAACATAAAACTCAAAGCATTGATGTTATATTATTACAGTGGTACTTCCTTCATTGTATTTTTATAAATGTCCCTATATTTTCTAGAATAAATGGCTTGAGCATATATAAGTTATATTGAATGAGTGAGACCTTGATCAGATTATTTGAAGGAACACAGACTTATTTACTAAAAGTTCTATGGAATTAATAATTAAGATTATTGATCAGGAAAGGTCTGAAAAACTCAAATTAATGATACTTAGACTTCAGTACAGTAGCGCATGAGAATATTTAAGGATCAATATAAATTTTCTGATAAATCATGAGTTGACACATCAATGAAAGAACTGACTAAAAATGAAAGTATTTGAGAAATTAAAGATTATCTCCTCAATATAATTGACAAAGTTGTAAGCTCAAGACTTAAAATATTTGAGTTCTACTCAAGGAGTGGGTAACAATAAAATAAGGATAAAGCATAAGCCACCTGAGTTTATAATTATTATATAAACTCATAAAAGAATTTCTTCATAATAAAGTGTTACTTGTGTAACAATGAAAGTTATACGAAGAAGAATTATAAGATTTGATTTGAAATGAAAAGTTATGTGATTCAAATCAAATATTATAGAAATTATTGGTGGATTAATTTGATGCTTCAATGTATGTTACCAATAATAGAGATTTATTTTAAAATTTAAAAGGAAAAGGAATAAAAATCAAAGGAGATTGAAATATTCATCATTAGAGGGAATCATCTTAAAGTGAAAGCGATAGTAATTTGTATTTATCGCCTATGCCCAAAGATGATTTATTTGATGAATCTTGAGGATTTATGTTATATTCTTATAATTCTGAGAATCTGGATTCTTTACTTAGAATTATTAGAATATTGTTTCTCCTTTGATAGTTGTGAACTCAATATGATTCAATAAAAGTTAACATTTGGATTCTGTATAATGGTCTATACAGAATTAATATGAATCTTGAGTTTACAATGATCCTGTAAGTAAATATTAAAATAAAATAAAAGTTTATAAACTCCTTGAGATTATGCTTACATCTACGAGTCACTCTATATTTTTGTCTAATTAAAGAGAGGTATTTTATCACCATATAGATAACCTATTGAGATATGATTTTATATATATCTAATTCATATAAAGTCTCAGGCCATTGACACTCTTAAAATGTGCATAAAAGAGGTCGAGAGACAATTAGATAGAAAAGTTAAAATCATCATATCTGATAGGGGTGATGGATTTTATGGTATTCATGATTTACCAGATGTGTTGTAGCAAAACATAATTGCTGAAAGGTATAATCGTACACTTATAAATATGATTAGGAGCATGATGTATTATTCTTTTATACCCAAATTCATGTGAGAAGAAGCTCTAAAGACAAATATGTATATCTTAAATGAGGTTTCTAGGGAACCTAACTTAAGATATTTACATATTTCGGATTGTCCTGTAGAGATAAGGATCTTGAACTCACATAAAAGAAAATTAAAGTTAATAACTATTTCTGAATATTTTATTATTTATTCAGAAAAGTTTTAAAAAAAAGGTATATGTCTTATTGCTCTAATCATAATACGAGGATGGTTAAATCTGGTAATATAAGGTTCCTATAAAATAGCGAATCAATGGGAGTAAAAATATCAAAATTTAATTTTGATATAGAGGAGATACATGTTGATACTCCTTTATTATTTGAGAGATTGTTGTTACTCAAATTATTAAATAATTTGATAAAGGTGAACAACAAAATAATATTACCAAACTCTCACATTATATTGATATCGCTGATAATGGTCTTATAGAATAACCACATTTGATAGCATTGAAAATTTTTCAATGGGAAAGGAATCCTGTCATTTATGATTATGTGGTATATCTATAAGAATTATATTTTGATATAGGAATCAGAATAGATCCCTTATTGTTTTCATAGGTCATGAAAGGTAATGATTCTGAAAAGTAATATGATACAATGTAAGAAGAGTTAAAATCAATAACCAGAATGGTGTCTGATGAATTCGTTGAATTGTCCTATAATTGTAAAAGAGTCTATTATATAAATATGACTTAAAGGACAATGTCGAACGATATAATAGTCAGACTTTTAGTTTTTATATGGTTATCGATTTTTACTCATAAAGAATGTATCATAACGAGATATTTAATTTTTTAAATGAACTCGTTAAGAATCGTCATGACATTAGTGACTCATTATGAATTTGAGTTATATCATAATGATATGAAAAACAAATTTTTGATTAAGGATCTAGTTTTCCATAAGTTATTCTGAATGACTCGCAGAGAAAATGAAAGAAATATATAATTTGGTATGCAAATTCAGGAATCTATTTATGATCTTAAACAAGCTTCTAGACAATGATATATAAAGTTTCTTAATATCATTGATTTCTTCATATTTAAGAAAAATACTATTAATCAGTATTTATATCTGAGGATCAGTGGGAGCAAGTTTATTATATTGATCATATATATGGATAATATTTTGCATTGCCAATAGTGACTTGGTTTATTATACTAAACCAAGAAATTATCACTAAGAATTTAAGATGGTTGATATGAATGAGACATCTTATATTATTAGTATTGAGATACTCAGGGATATATCTCAATGATTATTAAGACTATCTCAGAAAGGATATATTAACCAGGTCTTGAGATGATTTAATATACAACTTTGTTCAACAAATCATAAAAGTAAAATTTTAGTCAAAATTGAGTGCTTTAAAATCACTTGAAAAGAATCAGATAAAGGAAATATTCTTTATATATGTGCAGTTGAAAGTCTATGCTCAAGCCTATATCGAGCAGATATCGCTTTTTGCAAAGTTAAAATCTTTGGATAGATATTTGAGTTATCCAGAAGTGAAAAATATTAAAGGACTACAAAGAAAAGTTATAAGATATCTGGAAGGGACGAAGGATTATATGCTCACATGTATGAAATTATATCAGCTTGAAATGATGGTGTTTTTCAAATGCTGATTTTATAAATTGCCTCAATAATAGGAAGTCCACCTTATGGTTAAGATCTATATCAATTAGAGAGGCAATTTATTATAAAAGTTGATTTTGTGGTGTGCTTTGAGGCCACTAATCAAACTTTATAACTGCGAAATTTTATCTCAGGACTTGGTGTGGTCAGACTCAATTGTCAAGTTCTTTGAAGATATTTTGTGATATCGCAGTAGTTTTCTTCTCTAAGAATGACAAGTACTATTGCATTTCTATGTATTATGGTAGAAAGTACTTGATGGTTAGAGAAGACGAGTCCAGAAACATCTAATGTCAATTAATTACTTAAGTTCCCTTTGTATTGATTGCTGATCCATTTACTTAGGACTTACAGCCTAAGGTATTTTGAAAGAACATGTTCTTATGATTGGGTTTGTGAGCAACCCATAAAGGATATGGTGATGCATATTTGAGTGGACACTGTAATTGACATTTTTACTTACGTACTTAAAGTTATTTGTTTCCGCTATCCTGTTCACGATTATGTATGTACATATTATGGTTGAATGTGATAATGAGGATTGTCTTGACAAGACAAATTACAGGGGTCATTATGGACTGCATTAGGAAAGGCTAATAGTGTTGTAGTACATAGAAGGAAGTGTGGCATTGATGACATACAACCGCTATGACTCGCATTACTAGTCAGACTTAATGTAGTATTATTATATTCATTGGACTTATTAGCCTATTTTTTAAATTCGCGCGCGTATAAATAGTTTTCAAAATTTCAGAATCTAATTATGCAAAATTGTTTTCAAATAAATTTTGTTTATTTATTTTGATTTTGAATATCTTTTGTATCTTATCAATTAATGGGCCAAGTGGGAGAATGTTAGATAATGTGGTCATATTTAATTAGATAAGATATATTAAAGATATGATTGGATTCTGATTATGGTTATTGGCTAATAGAAAGGAAGTCCAATCAAAGTGGGATTCTTTAGAAGAGGCCATTGATGGGAGGAAATCTTCTAATATCTTATCCTAGACCCTCTGCTCTCGCCTATAAATAGACAGGACCTCATGGGACTTAGTGTGTCGTGTGTGAGAAGCAACACAGAAGCATCTAAGAGTTGCGTAAAGATTAGCAACACAGATGCGTCTAAGAGTTGCGTAAAAGAAATATTTCACAGACACAAATTGGGAGAGATTATAGTTTTTCCTCTCAATCTCCCTGAGCCATCAATTACAGTGGTCCTGTGAAAGGATAGGAAGAGAGGAGAAGGAGTCTAGTTCTCCTTGCAGATTGGCGGAGGCGTTGGATCTAAGAAAGGTATTCAGATATTTTCTCCTTTCTTTGCGGATAGCATCAAAGGTACACATCGTAAAAACAGATCTATTGTTCTTTGATTTCGATCCTAGCATTAAAGTTTTTTCCGCATTACAGAAGCATGATTAAAGTCTTTTTATGCTTACACTGCCCGCAGTGTAGGCTCCGTTAGCGCAAGTCAAAGATGCTATAAAGGTATAGAGAGGGAATATTACCACCATTATATTAGGTATAATATTACAACCATGATATATTCAACTCAAACAATTGGCAAACAAGAATTGCCTGTTATACTTTAATCCGTTTATCGACGAGAGCGGAAAGAAGCTGTTATCAAGTAAGCAGCAAGCGCAAGTCCAACAAGTAATGGAATGAGCAACGAATAATGTTGCGAACAAAGATAGAGCAAGTTAAGCTCGTGTTAGGAGTTATCTCTGCACTCGTCTGTCCTTTAATTAAGTATATGGGGTTCGGGTCTGTCCTAAGTATGGGGTTCGAGCAAGTATAAGCTGGTGCTTAAAGCAAAGGGCTTCACCTGAGTTGTCTTAGTGAGTTTACAACCGAGTCCGCTGCTGCTTTCGTCGAGCGGCAGTGAGTTAGTTCACTTTAAGGCTACAAATATGCATTAGAACAGCC
The DNA here is from genome assembly GCA_024322285.1 of Musa beccarii. NCBI lineage: Eukaryota > Viridiplantae > Streptophyta > Magnoliopsida > Zingiberales > Musaceae > Musa > Musa beccarii. Next base: position 26,973,238 of record CM044396.1, read on the forward strand.
AACAAGCAACTTTAAGGAAATCATAGTAGTGCACATATTTTATAAGCAAAGTAAAGTAAACTCAATTCAATTAATACGATGAATGATAGTAGTGCACATATTTGCAGAAATAGAGATTTTAGGCTTACTACGTTCTTTGAATAGAATCTAGATCGCATACATATGATAGAATAAATCAATCAATCAAGAAATATGAATAGAATCTAGTACAAACGCTGAACTCGCATTAGAAACCGGAGCACTCCAACCTCACCTGCTAGAAGCGGTTACTACTTTTACCACTTAGCGCAAGCGCGTCAGGGCAATCAGTCTACTTCAGAAGCACGGAACTATACTGGGCGAGATCGTGATCGTATGGACACTTGGCTTTCCACTTAGCCTAGAGCAGAAAGAATGGAATTGAGTACACGACTAATAGAGAAGAGTCAAAAACTATAAGAATAAAGTAAGAAAACTGAACTTCCTGATTGAAAACTCTCTAATACACCACTCACTACAGCGCTTAATCAAACTCGCATTAGGAGCGTCGAATCGAGACTCATATGATTTGAAACGAGCAAGGTAAAATAGACTAGAGCGGATCCACTCGCTTGTTTAATTGATAATTAAGAAGTATATATCAAAAAGAACGTAAACTAACTCCTTACTCTCCACTTTAAGAACGAATCTCGGTACTGTGTTTTAGAATATCTTATTTACTTGGCACAGCTATCCCTATACTTTAGTACTCTCTGCCCTGCCCTTGCGCTTGCTCTCTAAACTCCATCATTCAAATATAAGTTATTTGATACAGAATAGATAGATAGATAGATAGATAGATAGTAACAAAAGATCATTTCTTGTAAGTTATACTATAGCATATGTTGGATCATTTCCGTAAGTTATCCTAGAGCATATGTAGGATAGGCGGTGTTATTATGTTTCTTAGAGTTTATTATAGAATCTTATGTGCACTTACTTAGCGCTGACTTTAAACTGGAGACTTCTCTCCTGCCATTGGAGTTTGTTTGGCTAGTGTGAATTCAAGTCTTAAATCAAAGGTAAGTTAATGATAATATGCATGATCTAATTGATCAAAGAATGACATTACTCTAAACTTGTTGCCAGCCATTACTTCATTAAATTAAGATATTGGCAGCCTTTCCTCTAAATTAAGCTATCGGCAGCCTTTCCTCTGATCGACCCGGACTCAATTGCATTGCAAGAAAGGTTCGGTTCAGTTAATACCGACAATGTAAGTTAGCAACAAGACAGCTGACTGCACTGAAGGAACATCATATTTTAGAGCGTAACACTAAAGAGTAAAGAAACAGCTTACTCAAATGCAATCAATCAATCAATATTCTATTGTATATTGCACACTAATTCGATAATGAAGTAATCACACAGTATGACTGCATTGCTTGCTTATTTACTGATTACTCCCTGTTTACAGAACTCGCTCACGACAGCCCTTGCTAGTTTCATTTATGGTTCTGCTGATGCCAATACTATATTTCAAATAAGATCAGACTCGCCATTATTCAAATAAGATCTCAGTCACAATTAATAAAAGAGCATAACATCACTCCTAGGCTTAGTAGCATCATACTTTAAGAATAAAAGAAAGGAGACTTCAGAAAGCTAGCCAGCAGAATCACAAGCAAGGAGAGAAAGAGAAGGCCAGAAGAATCACAAGGAGAGAAGAGCGAGCACCTGAATCACAAGGAGAGAAGAGCGAGCACCTGGTGGGATTGGGAAGTAAAGAAGACACCTATGTAAAATCACGGGTCAAATATCTTATATCTACTCTATAATGAACTACAGCCAACGAGAGAACAGTTCGAATATAGATCCTTAACTTTACTATCTAATTGCCCCCGAAAACTTGACTCCCGAAGACAGGTGCACATAGGACTAATAAGGTGGTAGCAGTGCAAGGACTGGGCAGCCAGAGTCTAGGTCGACATTATAACTCACAACTAATAACTCCCAGTTTCAACGCAGTTTCAACTTAACAGCTTCATATATCTTTCGAGCTTCCAGTCAACCAGTCATTTCATCTTTCAGAGTTCAATCTACTCTCTTTACTTATGGGTTAAGGCACACTACCTACTAAAGATTTCATTGTCCTTGCAGTAGTTTCAAGATGGGATTGTAGACTCAGTTGATTGATTCTTCTCCAGTCAGTTGATTGTTTCTTCTCCACTTTCCAGATTAGCTTTGTGTTCTGTACTGGCCTTTCTCTTGTTGTGGAATCGAACGCAAAGGATTCTAACAGCGGCATCTTGATCTTATTTCCATTTCTATATTAGTAAAGCAAGCCCCTTGAAACAAGGCTAGTCATAGGAGAAAATAAAAAAAGATAGGCAATAAACAATAACTTTTGTATATGAACAAATACTAACAGACTGTAACACACAGCGGAATTAAACAGAAATCACAATCAAATAGAACACCAAGATTTACGTGGAAAATCCCTTCAACGTGAAGGGTAAAAACCATGGGGCAAACCAGAGAAAATCCACTATAGAAATAATGAATGTACAATTCTCGAATCTCTTGCCCAAAACCCAAGCAACAATCTCAAGAGAATAACTGGGATATAAAAATCACGTCACTGTGCACAATATCCAAAACCTCCTCAAGAAATCACAGAAGAATTCACTGAAGATCCGATCTAACTTGAGATGAGAAACTATTTGGATGAGTGAGAACAATTTCTGTGTTTTCCTTATCTTCTTCCCTTTCTTTTTCTTTTGTTTTTCTGCCCTTTTCTCCTCTTTTTGAATCCCTAATGTTGCTGCAAATTTCTGCCCCTTGCTACAATATTAATCTCCTAATTTCGCAGCCGCCATAGCCCCTATATATAATTAGAGATTAGGTGAATTAGGGTTTAAGGTTAATAAAGAAAGCTATGGGCTGCTAAAGCCCATATGGACTGCTAAAGCCCATATGGGCTGCTAAAGCCCATATGGGCTGAACTGAGCTCTCAGCCCAACAACCTCCCCCTTCAGCCCATAAGGGAGGCTATCCCATGACTCAGTGTAAATCCATGCCGACCAACTGCCGACACATCTCCTGCCTCTCTTTTGGTAAAGTCTTTGTTAAACATATCGCTCCATTATCATCTCAGTATGAATTTTCGAAGTTGTAATCTGTTTCTCTTCAAGTACATTTCGAATCCAAAGTGATATCGACATCTATATGCTTTGACTTAGAATGAAAACGGGTTCTTACATAAATGGATGGCACTCTGGTTTGTCACAATACACCACATAATTTTTTTTTTCAGCCCCAATTCTTGTAAGAATTCTTTCATCCATAACATTTCTTTACAAACCTCTCAGTAGTGCAATATATTCTACCCTCTGTGGTGGAGAGAGCAATACACCTTTGCAATCTGGATTGCCATGACACAGCCCCCGCAAAAGTAAGTACAAAACTGATGTAGATTTCCTTGTATCAATATCTCGCCATATCTGCATCTGTGTAACTCACTAACACAGTGGTCCACCTCCAAATCTTAAACAAACCTTAGAGCTTCCTCCGAGATATCTCAATGTCCACTTTCCGCTGCGCCAATGCTCTTTGCCTGGATTTGCAAGAAATCGCTAGTAACACCCATTGCATATGCGATGTCCGGCCTCGCACATACCATTGTATACATTAAACTTCCAACTCTTTGAAGCATAAGGAACCTCTTACATTTTCTCCTTCTCTTCATCACTTGATGGACTGCATTCGAGCACAACTTGAAGTGACCTGAAGAGGAGAACCAAGCTGGCTTTGCATTGCTCATCATCTGAACCTTTCTAATACCTTCTCGATGTATTTCTCCTGTGACAATCAAATCTTCTTATTTTTCCGTCACGAGAAATGCATGCCCAGATTTGCTTTCTCTGGCCCCATGTCCTTCATTGCAAAGGACTTACTCAGTTCCTTCTTCAACCTGTCAATTATACACATATCTTTCCCAAGGATAAGCATATCATCAACATAAAGTAAGAGAATAATAAAATCCTCACCAAACCGTTTGATGTACACACAATGATCTAAAGCCGTTCTTTTATATCCATTTTCAATCATAAATGAATCAAACTTTCTGTACCACTATCTTGGAGCTTGCTTCAATCCATACAAACTCTTTCTTAACTTGCAGACAAAATTTTCTTTACCTTTGACTTTGAAACCTTCTGGTTGCTCCATATAAAATTCCTCCTACAAATCACCATGAAGGAAAGCTGTCTTCACATCTAACTGCTCCACCTCCAAGTCCTGGCTAGCAGCAATACCTAGAGCAACACGAATAGAAGACATTTTAACAATAGGAGAAAAAATCTCTTCAAAGTTAATACCTTTCTTTTGACCAAAGCCTTTCACAACCAATCTGGCTTTATACTTTGGTTGAGAACAATATTCTTGAGTCTTCAACCTGAAAACCCACTTGTTCTTCAAGGACTTCATTCCCTATGGAAGTTGCACCAAATCATATGTATGATTCATCTGTAGAGCATCCATCTCTTCCTGCATAGCAACTAGCCACATTTTTTTCTGCTCACTTTCAACTGCTTCTTAGTAACTCTCTGGTTCACCTGCATCAGTAAGCATCACATATTCATCTGTAGAGTATCTTCTGGAAGGCTGACGTTGCCTAGAAGATCTTCTCAATTGAGGTTCTGCGGGAAGCTGCTCCTCAACTTCTTCTTGCTCAACATGTCCTACAGGTAGATTAATATCTGGCTCTACACCATCTTCCTGCACATCTCCCCCATCACCCTGATATACTGGAGGAACAACTGGGTCACAATCTGCTAATCCTTCTACAGAAGTCTTGGCTGGTGCCTTCTTCTTCAAATCCTCAAGGGTTTGATCCTCAAAGAAGACCACATCTCTGCTTCTAAACACCTTCTGCTTTTCTTGATCCCAAAGCCTATAACCAAATTGATCATGTGAGTAGCCAAGAAAAATACATTCTTTTGTCTTACCATCTAGCTTAGACCTTTCATTATCTGGAATATGTACAAATGCACGACAACCAAATACTCTCAAATGCTTATAGGAAACATCTTTCCCTGACCAAACATGCTCTGCAACATTAACATCTAGGGCTGTACAGGGAGATAAGTTGATCACATCAACTGCAGTCCTCAAAGCCTCATCCCAAAACCTTTTGGGTAGCTTTGCCTGTGAAAGCATACATCTGATCTTTTCCATAATAGTGTGGTTCATCCTCTCTGCAATTGCATTATATTGAGGTGTACCAGGAACTGTCATCTCATGCTGGATGCCATGTGACCTGCAATAATCATCAAACAATCCTGTATACTCACCACCATTATCTGATCTTATGCATTTCAACTGTCTTTTTGTCTCCCTTTCAACTCTGGCATGAAACTCTTTGAAGACACCAATAACATGATCCTTGGTCTTCAAAGCATAAGCCCAAACTTTCCTGGAATAGTCATCTATAAAAGTAACAAAGTAAAGTGCACCACTGATGCCAGGAACATTAGTAGAACCATTAGGAGTTTTTGTCCTCAAAGAACCACATACATTTGTATAAACACGGTCCAAGGCATGCATTTTTCTAGACAAAGTAGGACTAGCAAATGAAACTCTATGTTGTTTACCAGCTAAACAATCGATACAAGGGTTCAAACGTATACCTCTGAGGTCAGGCAATACCTCTCTTTTGGAAAGAGCTTGTAGTCCTTTCTCGCTCATGTGTCCCAATCGCCTATGCTACAACTCCATGCTGAAGTCTTTCTCTGTGGCATTTAACTGTTCAACACAAGCTTTAGCCTGCAACCTGTACAAAGTGTGATATTTTTTTCCATTAGCTATAACAAGAGAACCCTTACTGAGTTTCCACTGCCCTCTGTGAAACCTGCTATCATAGTCTTCATCATCTAATCTTCCAACTGAAATTAGATTCAACCTCAAGTCAACCACATGCCTCACATCCTTAAGCACCAATTTGCATCCAAGATTGGTCTTTATATGGATGTCACCTATGCCAATGATGTCTGTTGTGCCATGGTTGCCCATCTTGACAATACCAAAATTTCCAAACCTGTACGTAGTAAAAAACTCCCTCTGTGGTGTAGCATGATAAGAAGCTCCTGTGTCAATTATCCACTCGAGATCCTGACACACACAAGAAAAATATCATCGAGATGGAGACAAAATCAAATAATCACCAACCTGCACTGTAGTTGTGGTATTTTCTTTTGACTCTGTAAACTCCACTTCTTTTCCCTTTTTCTTGCTCTTCTTAGGCTGCTTACACTGATTCTTATAATGTCCTTTCTCACCACAGTTATAGCAAACAATATCTTTCCTTGATCTTGACTTGCTTCTACCTATGCGTGAACTGCTTCTATCTTTAGACCTTGACCTTCCTCTGTTCTCTGAGATAAGTGCCTGTGAATCAATCTGAGATACTGCTGAGGTCTTTCTTCTCAACTCCTCATTCAACAAACCGCTTGTTACTTGACTCATGGTAACAATACCATCTCGGCAAGTCATCGAGGGAAACCACCGGTGTCTCCCAACTTTCGGTAATGGCGAGAAGTAACAATGCTGCGCAACTCATCATCAAGAGATATTTTCATAGAAGATAAGCGGTTAGTAATACTCAGTATTTCATTCAAATGCTCAAGAATAGAAGCACCCTCTTTATATTTTAGGTTCACAAGTTTTCGATCAAAAAGCTTTGTTGCCAATGCTTTTTCTTTCATAGAGACCTTCTAACTTTTTCCAAAGAGAATATGCAGAACTTTCAGTAGAAACATGATGAAAGACACTATCATCGAGCCACTGTCGAATAAATCTAACCGTTTTTCGATCTAATCTCTTCCACTCATCATCTGTCATAGTTATGGGTTTTTCACTATCCCCTTGCAAAGGTCCATACAAATCTTTGCAATACAAGAGATCTTTCATTCTTAGTTTTCATATCATCCAATTGTTTCCGTTCAAACTAATCATGCGAGAAACATTGCCAGCCTCCATGTTCAAATACAAAAGTTAAATCACCAAAACCTTGCTCTGATACTAGTTGATAGGAGAAAATAAAAAAAAGATAGGCAATAAACAATAACTTTTGTATATGAACAAATACCAGCAGGCTGTAACACAGCGGAATTAAACAGAAATCACAATCAAATAGAACATCAAGATTTACATGGAAAACCCCTTCAACGTGAAGGGTAAAAACCACGGGGCAAACCAGAGAAAATCCACTATAGAAATAATGAATGTACAATTCTCGAATCTCTTGCCCAAAACCCAAGCAACAATCTCAAGAGAATAACTGGGATACAAGGATCACGTCACTGTGCACAATATCCAAAACCTCCTCAAGAAATCACAGAAGAATTCACTGAAGATCTGATCTAACCTGAGATGAGAAACTATTTGGATGAGTGAGAACAATTTCTGTGTTTTCCTTGTCTTCTTCCTTTTCTTTTTCTCTTATTTTTCTGCCCTTTTCTCCTCTCTTTGAATCCCTAATGTTGCTGTAAATTTCTACCCCTTGCTACAATATTAATCTCCTAATTTCGCAGCCACCATAGCCCCTATATATAATTAGAGATTAGGTGAATTGGGGTTTAAGGTTAATAAAGAGAGCTATGGGCTGCTAAAGCCCATATGGGCTGAACTGGGCTCTCAGCCCAACAGCTAGGGCTTACCCAGGAAACATGATTTCATTGTCATTTTCATTTAGCAGCATTGGCCGTATAATCCCATATTGATGGTGACTGACCACTAGATCTGTCGATCGATACCTTGGTCTTCCAGCAGTGCTATAGGCTCTTTACTCTCTCTCTCTCTCTATGGGCTTTGGGCTAACTACTAGATCCTTTACAAAATTCTCCAACGGTGAGACATCGTGTATTACTTTCTCTTAAGACTACAGAGGTACGTAAAGAAAGTATAGGTCCCTAAATTCCACTATCTCTTCATTCCCTAAATTCCACTATCTCTTCGTTCGGGTTACCAAGACATATACTAAGATTCCTTGGTCTCAGGGCGCTTACCTTATGGATCGCAGTGTCGCCTCATCCGTGCTCATTGGAAACCTTTACTCTTCAATAGATTCATCTTCTATCTTAACACGTTTGTTTCTATTTGCCTTCCCGTCTTTTCTCAGCGCCATACTCCGAAGTCACATTAGTTACGGGAACATAGCTTTCTTTTGGTCAGGTTTTCGGTTCTTATACTAGAATAGGTTCCGAACGCCTTACTTCTCTTACTTTCGGTGCAACTCTTCAATCATAAGATGGTAACCCGCCCTAAGCAACATTGGTTCACCATAGATATCTATATAACTTATCTTCTTTACTAGGATAGCGCCAGCGCCCTTCCTTCTCAAAGATTTTGCCTTGACTTCTCCCAGCGCTGCTCAAGAATCATTTGAGTAGATACAACTCCGGTACTACCTACTATGATTTTTATTCTTTCTAAACTTGGGGCTTCGCTTGCTCGACCACTTATCCATGTGTTCTTTGGTAGGCAAGCATCTTTTGGTTTTCCACTTACAAGAAACACTTGAGTGAATTACGCTTACTCTTGTAGACCGCTCTCCTCGCTTTTTTGGTTATTCTCAATCTTTCTTTTTTGGGGTAGCCGGCTCTTTCCCATGATAATTGGCTCTTCCTTTCCTTCCTTTGGTGATTAAGTTTGGCCGTCTGTCTTTCTTATTGTTTCTGAAATAGAATAATAGATAGATGGTGATCAATCCCTGCTATTAGAAAGTGAAGTAACTCTCTTGCAGCTTCTATTTCACGCTTCCGCTAAAGCTCTAGTTCGTTCTATTTTAATTCAATGTAAATAGGCGAGCTTCACTAAGTCGATTCTAGAGCCACCGCCTGACAGAGAAAAGATTGAATCATATGATCTACGCTCCATAGAAAAGGCTGTTACTGAATATGGTCTTTGGGCAGTATCCTTCTTGTCGAAAATCGGTCGGTCTGTCTTGTCTCTTTATTGATAGTAAATGCTGGAAATTTCTTTTTATTGTATTTATAGTGTTGCTTTCGATAGGGTTTGGCGTGAGTGTCCACAAGAATGGATTTGAACCCGACTCGACTCGGTATTGTTAAAAAAGAGGGGAAGCCTACTCTCGTTCTTTGGACTAACCCCGAAAAGTAAAAGAAAAGATGTCTATATCTCATTAAGTGTATTTTTTATCCACACTTATACTCGGGGGGAGGGGAGCGGGGGGGGGTTCATCAGAGGATTCTTTGAGGGACATTCAAGAACACAAGATCAAGTCTACAAGGATTTATGGAAAGAATTGAATGCCCAAGATGAGTGCTCTCTTATTCATACTTACCCTTCTCGGTCCCTAGCATTGAATGATTATCCCCCGGAGGAGGGCCTATTCCTTATTAGAGATTCTCTTATATTATAGTGACAAACGCTCCTCTCTTCGCTATAACTCTATAACTAAGCATAGAGTGGAGATAAAGGCATCCAACAAAACCTTACAAGTGTGGGGGAGTTGGTAGAAATCCAATGGCAAACAAGGAGTGTGTTTTCTTTTAGCTTTTTTTCTATTTGCCAATTCTCTTATCCCTATCCAAAAAGGAAAGAAAGGCAATAATGACCCTTTGCTCTCTTTTTCCGAGACACCGAAAGCGAATACAGAGCCTATGTATGCCTACTTATTACTATAACAACTCTCCAAAGCACTCCTTAATTTCAGTAAGTTGCCCTCAAACACAATTTCAGTAAAGAACATAGCCTATTCGGTATTTTATTGATTCGGACGATAGAGGTAATTTATTTCTACAATAGGTACCATGATCCACTCGCATTATTGACAACCAGCTCCGTGGGCTTAAGCAAGAGTCCCCGTTAGATAAAATACTTGATTAGTCACAATCTATCCACTTTCTATACTCAATCATAAGAGTGAGAAGTCAACCAAGTCCTTACTTTTTTTTTATTTATAATGGAATGGTATGGTCCCTCTTAAGAGATGCCTAATCTTCCTTTTCATTGAGAAGACGTATAACGTCTATTCGTAGGAACCACTCCTTTACCGGCAATTATATTAACACTATAGCTTCTCGGGCTAGGTCACCGCCTATCCGATGCTACTGCTTGCTTGCTCACGGACTTCCTACCTTTCTCTAACATTGAATATCGGCACGACACCTCTCGCTTCAAATCAGAGCACGCCAAACAACAGCTTCAACAAGGATAAGAGAGTACACATAATCATATACAACTTTATTTATTTGTAACTTCCTAATCCCTGACTTTCTTGCTTGGCTCGGCTAGAATGGAAGCACCGTTATAGATAAAAGTAAAGTAAATAATTGAGATGAACCCGTCCGCCTAACTTCTCATATGGGCATAGTTATCCATGTTATTATTGAACTTAACCCAGCTTTCCTACTCTTATTTCTCAAAGCCTGTATACTTAATTATACCCTTCCTTCACCCATACCCTAGCACAACAGCTTTCGATAAGAGCAACGAACAAGCACCCATTACTCTCGGGGCGAACTGAATAAAGCCACTTTAAGTCTAAGCTAAGCCCCACAGCTCCAAGTCAAGTACGCTGCCCCACAACTCCCCTCCGCCAATAACCCATCTTTTCTTAGCACCCGAAGACAAAAACTGGATCAGCACTTTTACTGTCTGCTCCCTCTTTCCGTTAGCACAAGTCAAATCATGCGAAACTCTAGGAATTGACATAACTACGTAAGCGAGATCACCTTTTGTTAGTGAATCAGCTGTTAGGTTATCGCTACGTGGGCTGTATATATGGGCATTCCATTCTATATACGATTCAAGTCGAACTGAAACATCATTAACAAGCACATCTATAGGTCCTGATCCAGCTTATAATATAGCATCTGCTTCCTCTCTACTTGGATTTCATAAAGCTGATGATATTGTTTCTGCTTCCTTGCCCCAGTAAGATATTATTTTCCTAAACTATACTTTCCTCGACCTAAAGCTTGAAGTCCACCAATAACTGTGATAGCGGATAAGATTTCTTCAAACTGTACGAGTAAATCCCGTTGGTTTGTTGAGGAAAATCCTCCTAGTTGTTGAGGAAAATCCTCTCTTCTTTCTCTCTTCTTATATGTATAAATAAGACTCTATTGAGCTATATTCAATATACTTTTATCTTTACAATTCATTTTAACATGGTATCAGAGCCACTTGTCTAAGAGCAAGCTCTCTTTTTTTTTCTCTCGCTGTCCGATGACAGTAATCGGTGTCTTGCAAGTTCGGTGAAAGCTATCCTCCGCTGCCATCCTGTAAGCTTCTCACCGACTCTTCCCCTCCGCCCTCTGCTCCCTTTGCTTCCATGGGCGGAAGCTTTCTCACCGCTGTTCTGGCCAACGGACCACCACCTTGATCGCACCAGATCAGGTCTCCTCCCCTGCTTCCTCTGCTTTCACGGGCGAAAGCTACCCTCTACCGCTCGTCGATAGCGCAGGAGTTACGTCCGACCGCATCAAACGAGCACCCCGTCCAGGCCCAGCAGTGGCCGGACCAGTCGGCAAGGACCGGCGAGCTCTCCTTCCTTGGCAGAAGCAAAGTCCTCTCTGTCTTGCCTGCATTGGTAGCAGCTCCTCTGCGAAATCCCCCTGCCTCCTGCCCGTTGAGCCTGCTCCTCTGCTTCACCGACAGCAGCTTATTCCACTCCGAATTTCAGAAATAGAGCAGCCTCGGTGCTCTTTCCTCTCCTTCCTTCCTCTCTGTCACAGCCACAACCCCTCCTTCCTCCTTCCAACCGAAGCCACTGCACCTTCGCGTGGCATCCACCCAGCCATCCAGGCCTGCGAGGCCCCGTCGCCCGCTATGACCTCCGGTCAGCCGCCTCTCTACTGCCGTCGCTGCCAACAACCATCGACGCCGTTGCTTCCTCAAACTCCCGCAGCCAAAGTGCGGTGTGACAGAAACAGGACAGCACTGTTGCTCTTAGTCTCGGTGCTCTTCTCTGCCGAGACCACTCTCTCCTCTACTGCTGGCCTCCACCGAACGCACTCGTTCCTTGGTGTCACCTGCTTTACTGCACTGCTCGTAGCAGAACCAATCCAGCGGGTTGACAGCGACAGTATCCTCCTTCCTTACTGTCTAGTGACATTAAATACTCTGCTCTCCTGCGACCCATCGGAGCCGACTGCTTCCTCAAGGCACATCAAGATAGCTACATCCGACAAATTTCCCAACTGATTGATGCCATCGTCTCATCAAATGGCTTCATCAGCATCATCGTCTACCTCTAACATCTCAGTAGTTATACCTGCAGGGAACCATAGTATTTCTCAACCTTCAAACCTCATCACCATCAATGCAGCGGCACTCATTCCTTTCAAGTTATCCAAAAACAAAAATTACGCATCTTGGCGTGCATAATTTTCTAATCTTCTATTTGGATATGACCTCCTAGATTACATCGATGGCTCTCTTAATTGTCCACCTGAAGTCCTCAACATCCCAGGAGGATCTAGTCCAACACCAAATCCAGCCTACAAACTATGGTTACGTCAAGACCGCCTCATCCGCCAAGCCATTCAAGCCTCACTTGTTGGGTCCTTTGCCCCACTAATATCTTCATGTACGACTGCTGCAGAAGCATGGTCCAAGTTACAAACCACATTGGCAAATCGCTCGCGTACTCGTATGCTCGGACTCTTATCCAATCTGATGAAAGTGAAAAAAGGGGGAAGTACTATTACTGATTACTTACAAAATATTAAAGTTATTATCGATGACTTAACTTTGATATGTCACTCCCTTGGTGAAGAAGAAGTCCTCATCCACACACTTAATGGCCTAGGGGACGAATACAAAGAACTAGCAGCAGCAATTCGAGCACGCGACTCACCAATATCATTTGAAAAACTATATGACAAGTTGACTGACTATGAGATGTATTTGAAGTGCCATGACAAGTCGCCCGAACCAACTATCACAGCTCAGGTCAGTCAAAAATTCAAAAGGAAGAGCAACCAGGATAATGTGCAAGTCAACAAAAGCCTGGCTCAACTGCCTCCCGAACCTATGAGTCCCAAGCAAACCTCTTCTCATCCCCATCGTCGCTTTCAAGATGTCAACTTTAACACTCAATAGCCCTGGCATCCTGATCGCATCAGCCAACAACGTGTTGTCTGCCAGCTATGTGATAAAGTCAGACATTCTGTGAAAGTATGCCGGTCTCGACCCAGACCCCCTGCTCCATCACGGTGGCCTCAAGTGAATCTCATGACTACTCCAACCACTAGCCAATCTAATTGACTTATGGACTCTGGAGCCTCTCATCACATCACGTCTGATCTTCAGAACCTGTCTATCCACAACACCTATGGCGGCAATGAAGATATCATCATCGGTGACGGTAAAAGAGTTCCCATTACTCATACTGGTTCCACAACACTTAATTCACTTACAACAACATTTACACTCGATGATGTCTTATGTGCACCTCACATTTCACGAAATCTCATTTCCGTTTCTCAATTCTGTAAACAAAATAATACCTCCATTAAATTCTTTCCTGACTCCTTTCTTGTCAAGGATTTGAGCATGGGGGCATCCCTAGTTCAAGGCCAGAATAAAGACAACATTTATGAGTGGCCATCAGCTTTGCAACTTGCCCAGCCTACTGCTCACTCTTTCGTTGCAGCTGCAGTTGATGTGTGGCATCATCGTCTTGGTCACCCCTCCTCCTTTATCCAGCATAAATTACTTTCTCATTATTCTCTTCCTACTTTAAAAACCAGTAGCATTAATATGCATTGTGATGCTTGTCTTAGCAATAAAAGTCATCGACTACCTTTTGGAGTATCCTCTAAATCTTGCTCTAAACCATTTGAAATTATTTATACAGATGTTTGGGGCCCTGTCCCAACCCCTTCTTTTGACAAGTTTAGATTTTATATCATTTTTGTCGACTATTTCATCAAGTACATATGGTTATATCCTCTCCTCTACAAATCTGATGTTTCAATAATCTTTACCAACTTTTGGAAGTTGGTCGAGAATTTCTTTCAGTTTTCAATCAAAATGGTTTACTCTGATGGCGGAGGCGAATATCAAGCCCTCACATCTTATCTCTCAGCTTGTGGTATACAACACCTCAAGTCACCCCCACATACTCCCCAATTAGTTGGTTCTGCTGAACGCAAACATCGGCATATAGTTGAAACTGGTCTCTCACTTCTACATCAATCATCCATGCCCCCAACTTTTTGGTCAGTTGTCTTTCAAACTACCGTTTATCTAATTAATCGTATGCTCACTCCAGTCTTACAATACCAGTCACCATTTGAAAAACTTTTCAACAAGCCTCCAAATCTTCAGAAACTCAAAGCCTTTGGCTATTTATATTATCCATGGCTACGTCCTTATACCTCACACAAACTAACACCCCAATCCAAGCCTTGTACCTTTATAGGATATTCTTTAGAACATAATACTTTCCGTTGTTACGAACCCCAAACTCAAAGAGTCTTTATATCACGTCATGTTATTTTTGTGGAGTCTACTTTTCCTTTTCATAAATCTCCTACCGTGCAAGCTATTCCAACAAATATAAGTCACTGGAGTATCCCTCCGATCCCATCCCACGAACGTCCTATGATACCATCCAGTCCCTTGCCTCAGGATCCACACTCTCTTGTTCTCCCAGTTCAACAACTTCTCACTCCTTCAATTTCTTCTCCTCTTCCTTCACAAGCTTCTCCTATTATTGACGTAATGCCCTCAGAAACACAATATTCTTTACCCTCTTCTGAACACAATGATACTGAAGTACCTCAGTCTGCTCCAACCCGTGTTAATGTCTCTCCACTACCTATACCAACACAAGCTACAGCTCCTATACATCTAATGACAATACGCTCCAAGAGTGGTATATTCAAACTACGTCAAGTCCTCAACCTACATGCTATCACAAAATCCTCTTCTGAGATCAATGAACCTACCACAATTACTCAAGCCCAAAAATCTCCACACTGGCGTAAAGCCATGCGTGAAGAATATGATGCCCTCCTCCATAACTCCACGTGGACCCTTGTACCCCCTCATCCTACACAAAACATCATCGGGTGTAAATGGGTCTTTCGAATTAAGCGGAACCCAGACGGATTTGTTGCTAGATATAAAGCACGTCTAGTAGCCAAAGGGTTTCATCAACGACCTGGAGTTGACTTCACGGAGACTTTCAGTCCTGTTGTTAAACCCACAACAATTTGACTTATTCTAAGTTTGGCCGTCTCAAAAGGCTGGCAGCTACGACAACTAGATGTTAATAATGCCTTTCTATATGGGACTCTAACTGAAGATGTCTATATGCAGCAACCCCCTGGCTTCATTCATCATCAGTATCCAAGACATATGTGCAAACTACACAAAGCTATTTATGGACTTCGTCAAGCTCCAAGAGCCTAGTATACTGAACTTGGTTCATTTCTGACATCAGCTGGTTTCATCAACTCCAAGTCTGATACCTCATTATTTTTACGACAACAAAATAGACAAACAATATATCTTCTCGTATATGTGGATGATATTATTATTACAGGTAATGATCCCTTAGAGATTCAAACATTCATAGCACAATTGGCTGATCAATTCTCCCTCAAAGATCTTGGACCCTTAAGTTATTTTATGGGAGTTGAAGCAACATTTACATCTTCAGGTCTTCTCCTATCACAAAGAAAGTATATTCAAGACCTATTATCCAAAACAAATATACAGGATGCAAAAGAAGTTACAACTCCTCTCTCTACTAGTGACTCACTCAAATTATGTGATGGAAGTCCTGCTTCGAATGCTACTCAATATCGATAAGTACTTGGCTCCTTACAGTACTTGGCTCTCACCCGTCCAGATATCTCATTTGCAGTTAATAAGTTGTCCCAATTCATGCACCAGCCATCTACTATGCATTGGTCTACCGTCAAACGAATTCTGCGATATCTTAAAGGAACCCTTCATCATGGCTTGTTTCTCCGCAAACACACCCCACTTAATCTTCATGCCTTTGTCGATGCTGATTGGGCGGGGAACTTTGATGATAGAACTTCTACGTCAAGGTATATTATTTTCCTTGGAGCTAATCCTATCAGTTGTAGTTCTAAGAAGTAAAAGACAGTCACACGGCCTACGACTGAAGCTGAATATCGTGCTATCGCTACAGTTACTACTGAACTCAATTGGGTCACAAATCTCCTTAAGGAACTCAATGCCAACTCTACCCTTCCTCCTACAATATATTGTGATAATATTGGAGCTACCTACTTGTATGCCAATTCAGTATTCCACTCACACATGAAACACATCGCCATCAACTTTCACTTCGTGCGAGATCAAGTTGTCAGACATCAACTACGTGTCTATCACGTACATACAGCTGATCAATTAGCAGACTCACTTACGAAGCCTCTTGCCCGTAAACTATTTTCATTAGTTCGATCCAAGATTGGTATCCTTGATAGGAGTACCATCTTGTGGGGGCATGATAGCAGATAAGATTTCCTCAAACTATATGAGGAAATCGTGTTGGTTTGTTGAGGAAAATCCTCCTGGTTGTTGAGGAAAATCATCTCTTCTTTCTCTCTTCTTATGTGTATAAATAAGACTCTATTGAGCTATATTCAATATATTTTTATCTTTATCATTCATTTTAACAAACTGATCGAGAAATATAAAGTACTACCGCTCCATCAATAACCTCTCTTGAAGACTTCACTCGCATACAAAGAGAGGATACTCTGAGCTACAGTAGAGCGGCACCCCACCCAATCCAATAGTTAGTGTAGTGGTCTTTTGCTTAACTCGGTCAACTCTTATTATTATGGCAAATGACACACTGTGCTTACTCGCTCCAAGACTTGGAAGAACTACTTTTAAACTTACACTCGAACAGCTTACACTGATTCTTGCTCCTTTGAATCTAAACTATACTGAAGGATATCTTGTTTCAAAGCCAGAATACTACCTTATTGTAAGCTGGGCTTCCATTTTACTTATTACTTACAGAATGGAATCATTACTCCTAAACTTGTTCCCGCTGCTTTCTGAATCTAATAGGTGCGCACCCCTCGCAGTATAAGAGTTTAAAGCGTTAGCGATGAGTTATGGAGTAGCTTGTTCCCTTCCTTGACACGCCTAATCACTTGTTTCATTTGAATGGAATCCAGCCCTTGCTTATTTATTCTCCTGCACTAGATCCTAGAAAAGGAACTGCGCCTCGACTCCATTCTACAAATACTGAATGGAATCTTTCAACGTTAATTAGCAGCCGCCACAAACACGAGAGGAGAGTGCAACCCATTCATTTCAAGAACCCTCTCTTGCAGACTTAGACACAGCAGGAAGTAAACCAGTAAACCAACCCTGGACTTATTTCTTGGGCCGAATCAACTAATACTGATCTTTCGAGGGCTGAAGCATAAGCATAAGCAGAAGATCTTATTGATTTAGTATTACCTTTGATATACTCACAACGAGCTTCTTTCCCTTGAGACAGAGATAGTACAGTAGAGTGGTCTTGCGTTTGTAGTAGTAGCTTGGCGCCTTGAGGAATCGCACTCATAAGTAAAAGAATAGTAATCAGGGGCTTAACTCGCTACCACCCAACTAGTATATGCTTGCCGGCGTTTTAATTCTTGCAGTTATATTTGGGTTTCGGCCTCGGAAGTAGGAGTCCCTGGATCGTTAAACTAAGCAGGGTGAACTACAGGGTCAGGTTTACTGCAAGGAAGAGCAGACAAATAGGCAGTATAACGAGGTTTGGTTCCAATAGTCAAAGGCTAGGGTTCAAGTTCCAGTGTTGTTGGCAGTGTTTGGATTCTCATTAGTATTGGTATGATTGCTTGTCCCTTGTTCCATTTTCATAAGCAGTGTTTTTCAGCCTCGGAAGTTGTAATGGTAGTCCCATATGCTGTAGTGAAAGAATAAAAGTGAGGCAAGGTAGGCTCATGAGCAGGAAGACAGATCTAGATCATCCGGGCGTCCTGAATCAAAGACGGTTTAACTCGCTACCGCCCGATGAAAACTGGAATTTACATAACTTCATTGCGGGTAAGATTGGATTCCAGCAGTTACAGGGATGAGTGCAACGGTGTTGGGTCCGGTCCACATGTAGGCTTGGATAAGATAATTAAGCTTTTGATCTCATAATTAATTAATTAAAGAAAATCTAACAAGTAGAGAAAGGATTTTTTTCGTAAAAACTGCAGCGATGAGTGCAACGGTGGAATGCAGCGGTGGAATGCAGCGTGGGACGGTGCAGTGAGAGAAAGGAAAGAGAGAAAGAAGGAGGAAAAAAGAAAATTAGATTTCTGAATTTTCTGCTTGACGACCAGTGGCCAAACTTCGTCAGTTTTGACCCAAATTTGAAGTGGAGAATCCTTACAGTAAACTCTACAATCCTAACGGTGTCGATCTGTGATTTATCCTTTTTAAGGTATTTTCCTGCCATATCTACTTGGTGAGATCTAAAATCTTTCTTAGAAGAGATCCATCTATAAGATGATGATGCAAGCGATCTTGATGTTATTATGATTTATTTTAGAGAATATATATTGTAAATCTATTATCATTATTGGTGATAGTGGAAGTTTGAAGTGGACTACGGTCCCGTGATTTTTCCCGTATTAGGTTTTTCACGTTAAAAAATTCGGTCTCACTTGTGATTGATTAGTTGTTCTGCTATTAATATTGTTCTGTATAATATTTGCTTATAATATCAAGTTGGTATTTTTAATGAGGAACCCATTTTGATACACAAAGAAGGAAAAGAATTATTCTGTATTAACAGGTTTTTCCCAACAAGTGGTATCAGAGCAATAAGTTATTATTTGCTACTAATTTTCTTGTGTTATTGAAATGGAAGAATCAGATGATATGATTAAATTGAACTCATCAAATTATTTCATTTGGAGGTGTATGATGGAAGACTTGCTATATTGCAAAGATTTGTATAAGCCCATCAAAGTTAAAGAAAAACCCTCTACTATGGAAGAGGAGAAATGAGAGGTCCAACATAGAAAAGCTATTGTTTATATTAGAAGATGGATGGATATAAATTTGCATGAGCATATTTTTGATGAAACCAGAGCTGATATTATCTAGCAAATGTTAGAAAATCTGTTTACGAAAAAGACAATAGGAAATAGAATTTCTCTCCTTAGAAGACTTGTTAATTTGAAGTATAAAGATGGTGGCAACATTGTTGAGCACATAAGCTTATTTCAGAGTCTTGCAAATAAGTTGGTTGCTATGAAAATGAATATAAAACATGAAATGCAGGGATTGCTACTTCTCAGCTCTTTACCAAAAAAATGGGAAAACGTATGTGATGACAATTTATAACTCCACGCTAGAGGGGACTCTAACTATAGATATTGTTAAAGATAGTTTACTGAATAAAGATGCCAGAAGGAAAGAACAGGGAGAACCTTTTTCTGGTGCACTTGTTACTGAAAAGTAAGAAAGACGTGGAAGAAGTCACAGTAGAAATCCACATGGCTACAAAGGAAGATCTAAGTCTAGAAGAGATATCAGGTATTTTCACTGCAATAGGCTAGGTCATATGAAGAAAGAGTGTAGGTTTTGGAAGCGAGAACAAAATGAAAGAAAGAAAAATGAAAAAGAGACCAATTCAGTTGCTGCTGAAGGTGATATCATTACTGTTTGTGGTGATGGATGTGTTAGTCTTGTAGCTCAGGACAGTAACTAGGTAATTGACTCTGGTGCTTCATTCCATGTTATGGTGATTTTTTCAAATCCTACACTACTTGTGATTTTGGCAATGTTAGAATGGGAAACAGTGGTATATCCAAGATTGTGGGTATTGGAGACATTTGCTTAGAGACCAGTACTATGAGCAAATTGATACCCAAAGATGTTAGACATGTTCCAGATATTCGTCTGAATTTGATATCTATAGGCAGACTTGATGATGAGGGATTTACACATTATTTTGGTGAAAGCAAATGGAAGCTCACTAAAGGTTCTCTAGTTGTAGTGAGAGGAAAGAAGTTGAACTCTTTTTATATTATGGAAGCTAAGCTATACAAAAGAGAGATTAATGCAATTCAAAAGGGTGAAAGCATAGATCTTTGACATAAGAGGCTTGGTCATATCAGCGAGAAGGGACTTCAAACACTTGCTAGAAAATAGTTCTTACCAGAGTTACAAGGTACATCTCTTAAATCTTGTGATTATTGCTTAGTTGGAAAAACCCATAGAGTTACATTTCATACAAATTCGCCATCTAGAAGATCAAATATTATTGATTTAGTTCATACTGATATCTGTACTATGCAAACTAGAACTTTTAGAGGTACTCTTTATTTTGTTACTTTTATTGATGATCATTCTAGAAAAGTTTGGGCTTTTGCTTTGAAATCTAAAGATCAGGTACTCAATGTCTTCAAAGAATTTCATATCAGTGTTGAAAGAGAAACTGACAGAAAGCTAAAGAGTGTTAGAGCAGATAATGGTGGCGAGTACATGGGTCCTTTTGAGAATTATAGCAGGTTTCATGGTATCAGGCTTGAGAAAATAGTTCCAAAAACTCCTCAACAAAACGGTGTGGCAGAAAGGATGAATAGAACTATTGAAGAAAGAATTATGTGTATGCTTTCCCACGCCAAGTTACCTAAGTCATTCTAGGGGGAGGCTATGAGAACTACAATTGACCTGATAAATCTTTCTCTATCAGTTCCTCTGAAAGGTGATGTTCCAGAGAGAGTATGAAAAGGGAAAGATATATCTTATGATCATTTGAGAGTCTTTGGGTGCAAAGCATTTGTACATATTCCCAAAGATGAGAAATCCAAGCTTGATAATAAGGCAAAGGCATGTATTTTCTTGGGATATAGTCATGAAGAGTTTGGGCACAGATTATGGGATCTAGTGAGCAAGAAGATTGTTAGAAGCAAGGATGTTATGTTTCTTGAAGACCAATTGTTTGATAATGGTAATAATGTTGAGAAGCCAGAAAACTCTATTTATATTCCTTAGAGTTTGGGTTCAGTTCCTCCACCTATAGTTCATGATGAGTATGGAGGAGATGAAGAAGAATGTAGTGAGAATATTAGTGATGATACTCCTACAGTTAATGAAGTTGAACCAACCGAGCAAGCACCTCCACCACCAGTTGAGATTCCATTAAGAAAATCCACAAGAGAGCGACAACCATCTACAAGATATCCTCCACATGAGTATGTTATGCTTACTGATGGGGGAGAGCCAGAAACTTAACAGGAAACTATTCTACATGAGCACAAGAATGAGTGGGTTAAAGCCATGTAAGAAGAGATAAGATCCTTGCTTGAGAACCACACTTATAACTTAGTAAAGTTGCCTAAAGAGAAGAAAGCTCTCAAGAATAAATGGGTTTACAGATTGAAGACTGAAAATAATAGCTCACAACAAAGATACAAGGCACGACTAGTTGTGAAGGGATTCAGTCAGAAGAAAGGTATTAACTTTGAAGAAATATTTTCTCCTATGGTGAAAATGTCATCTATCCGAGTTATTCTTAGTTTAGCTACCCGTTTAGATTTAGAAGTTGAGCAACTTGATGTGAAAACTGTATTTCTTCATAGTGATCTAAAAGAAGAAATTTACATGGAGCAACCAGAAGGCTTCAAAGTCAAGGGAAAAGAAAATCTAGTGTGTAAGCTAAGAAAAAGTTTATATAGTCTCAAACAGGCACCTAGACAGTGGTACAAGAAGTTTGATTCCTTTATGATAAGAAAAGGGTACAATAGAATCACATCTGATCATTGTGTGTTTACAAAGAAGTTTTCAGATGATGATTTCATTATTCTCCTACTATATGTGGATGATATGTTGATTGTTGGTCATAATACTGATAAAATTGAAAAACTTAAAAGAGAGTTAAGTCTTTTGCTATGAAAGACTTGGGATCGGTGAAACAAATACTTGGCATGAAGATTCTTCGTGATAGCAAGAAAAGAAAGATTTAGCTATCTCAGGAGACCTACATTGAGAAGGTTCTTGAAAGATTCAATATGAGTAAAGCTAAAGCAGTTTGTTCTCCACTTACAGGTCATTTTAAGCTCAGCTTAAAACAATGTCCGACAAGTGAAAAAGGAAAAGAAGAAATGTCCAGAGTGCCTTACTCATCTGCAGTGGGCAGTTTGATGTATGCTATGGTTTGTACTATACCAGATATAGTTCATGCAGTTGGAGTTGTTAGCCGATTTCTCTCTAATCCTGAAAAAGAATATTGGGCAGCAGTAAAATGGATATTAAGATATCTAAGAGGTACTTCCAAGTTATGTTTATGTTTTGGTAGTGGTGAACCTATGTTAGAAAGGTACACAGATACAGACATAGCTGGTGATGCTGATTCCAAGAAGTCCACTTCGGGATTCTTGATGACATTTGCAGGGGGAGCAGTCTCTTGGCAATCTAAGTTACAGAAATGTGTTGCTCTATCAACCATAGAAGCAGAATACATAGCCATTACTGAAGCCTATAAGGAAGCTTTATGGATGAAAAAATTTCTACAAGAATTGGGCTTGAAACAGGAAGAATATGCTGTTTACTGTGACAATCAGAGTGCCATTCACCTCTCCAAGAATTCAACATACCATTCTAGATCCAAGCATATTGATGTGAGATACCATTGGATTCATGATGTGCTTAAGATAAAAGAATTACAGTTGGAAAAGGTATATACCAATGAGAATGGATCAGACATGTTGATAAAGTCTTTGTCTAAGGAGAAGCTTGAAGCTTGTAGGCGAAGAGCGGGCTTAGTACAGCCCACATATGAGTTGGAGGGGGAGAATTGTTGGGTCCAGCCCATATGTGGGCTTGGATCGAATAATTAAGCTTTTGAGCTCAAATCAATCAATTAATTAAAGAAAGTCCAACAAGTAGAGAAAGGGTTTTTTCTATGGAAACTGCAACGGTGAGTACAACGGTGGAATGTGCAGCGTGCGGCGGCGTAGCGAGAGAAAGGAGGAAAAAAATAAAAACTAGGTTTCTAAGTTTTCTGCTTGACGATCAGTGGCCAAACATCATTAGTTTTGGTCCAAATTTGACGTGGAGAATCCTTTCAGTAAACTCTACAATCCTAACGGTGTCGATCTGTGGTTTATCCTTTCTAAGGTGCTTTCCTGCAATATCTACTTGGTGAGATCTAAAATCTTTCTTAGAAGAGATCCATCTATAAGATTATGATACAAGCCAAGATATGTGATCTTGATGTTATTATGATCTTCTTGTTATTTTAGAGAAGACATATTGTAACCCTGTTATCATTATTGGTGATAGTGGAAGTTTGAAGTGGACTACGGTCCTATGGTTTTTCCCGTATTTGGTTTTCCACGTTAAAAAATTCGGTCTCATTTGTGATTGATTAGTTGTTCTACTATTAATATTGTTCTGGTTAATATTTGCTTATAATATCAAGTTGGTATTTTTGATGAGGAACCCATTTTGATACATAAAGAGGGAAAAGAATTATTCCGCATTAACATGTTTTTCCCAACAAGTGGTATCAGAGCAACAGGATGTTATTTGCTACTAATTTTCTTGTGTGATTGAAATGGAAGAATCAGTTGGTATGATTAAATTGAACTCATCAAATTATTCCACTTGGAGGTGTATGATGGAAGACTTGCTCTATTGCAAAGATTCCACTTGGAGGTGTGTGATGGAAGACTTGCTCTATTGCAAAGATTTGTATAAGCCCATCAAAGTTAAAGAAAAACCCTCTACTATGGTAGAGGAGGAATGGGAGGTCCAACATAGAAAAGCTATTGCTTATATTAGAAGATGGATGGATATAAATTTGCATGAGCATATTTCTGATGAAATCAAAGCTAATATTTTCTAGCAAAGGTTAGAAAATCTGTTTGCGAAAAAGACAGTGGGAAATAAAATTTCTCTCCTTAGAAGGCTTGTTAATTTAAAGTATAAAGATGGTGGCAACATTGTTGAGCACATAAGCCTATTTCAGAGTCTTGCAAACAAGTTGGTTGCTATGAAAATGAATATAGATCATGAAATGCAGGGATTGCTACTTCTCAGCTCTTTACTAGAAAGTTGGGAAACATATGTGGTGACAATTTATAACTCCACGCTAGAGGAGACTCTAACTATAGATATGGTTAAAGATAGTTCACTGAATGAAGATGCCAGAAGGAAAGAACAGGGAGAATCTTCTTTTGGTGCACTTGTTACTGAAAAGTAAGAAAGACGTGGAAGAAGTCACAGTAGAAATCCACATGGCTACAGAGGAAGATCTAAGTCTAGAAGAGATATCAGATATTTCCACTACAACAGACCAGGTCATATGAAGAAAGAGTGTAGGTTTTGAAAGTTAGAACAGAATAAAAAGAAGAAAAATAAAAAAGAGACCAATACAATTGCTACTGAAGGTGATATCATTACTGTTTGTGATGATGGATGTGTAGTCTTGCAGCTCAGGATAGTAACTAGGTAATTGACTCTGGTGCTTCATATCATGTTACTTCTCATGGTGATTTCTTTAGATCCTACACTACTGGTGATTTTGGCAATATTAGAATGGGAAACAGTGGTACATCCAAGATTGTGGGTATTGGAGACATTTGCTTAGAGACCAGTATTGGGAGCAAATTGATACTCAAAGATGTCAGATATGTTTTAGATATTCATCTGAATTTGATATCTACAGGCAGACTTGATGATGAGGGATTTACACATTATTTTGGTGAAAGCAAATGGAAGCTCACTAAAGGTTCTCTAGTTGTGGCGAGAGGAAAGAAGTTGAACTCTTTTTATATTATGGAAGCTAAGCTATACAAAAGATAGATTAATGCAATTCAAAAGGGTGAAAGCATAGATCTTTGGCATAAGAGGCTTTGTCATATCAGCGAGAAGGGACTTCAAACTCTTACTAGAAAACAGTTCTTACCAGAGTTGCAAGGTACATCTCTTAAATCTTGTGATCATTGCTTAGTTGGAAAAACACATAGAGTTGCATTTCATACAAATCCGTCATCTAGAAGATCAAATATTATTGATTTAGTTCATACTGATGTCTGTACTATACAAACTAGAACTCTTGGAGGTACTCTTTATTTTGTTACTTTTATTGATGATCATTCCAGAAAAGTTTGGGCTTTTGCTTTGAAATCTAAATACCAGGTACTCAATATCTTCAAAGAATTTCATATCAGTGTTGAAAGAGAAACTGACAGAAAGCTAAAGAGTGTTCGAGCAGATAATGGTGGCGAGTATAGGGGTCCTTTTGAGAATTATTGCAGGTTTCATGATATCAGACTTAAGAAAATAGTTCCAAAAACTCCTCAGCAAAACGGTGTGGCAGAAAGGATGAACAGAACCATTGAAGAAAGGATTAGGTGTATGCTTTTCCACGCCAAGTTACGTCATTCTAGGGGGAGTCTATGAGAATTACAATTGACCTGATAAATCTTTCTCCATCAGTTCCTCTGAAAGGTGATGTTCCAGAGAGAGTATGGAAAGGGAAAGATATATCTGATGATCATTTGAGAGTCTTTGGGTGCAAAGCATTTGTACATATTCCCAAAGATGAGAGATCCAAGCTTGATAATAAGGCAAAGGTATGTATTTTCTTGGGATATGGTCATGAAGAGTTTGGGTACAGATTATAGGATCCAGTGAATAAGAAGATTGTTAGAAATAGAGATGTTGTATTTCTTGAAGACCAATTGTTTTATAATGGTGATAATGTTGATAAGCCAGAAACCTCTATTTATATTCCTTGGAGTTTGGGTTCAGTTTCTCCACCTATAGTTCATGATGAGCATGGGGGAGATGATGAAGAAGAATGTGGTGAGAATATTAGTGATGATACTCCTACAATTGATGAAGTTGAACCAACTGAGCAAGCACCTCCACCACCAGTTGAGATTCCATTAAGAAAATTCATAAGAGAGCGACAGCCATGAATATGTTATACTTACTGATGGGGGAGAGCCAGAAACTTACTATGAAGCTATTCTACATGAGCACAAGAATGAGTAGGTTAAAGCCATGTAAGAAGAGATAAGATCCTTGCTTAAGAATCACACCTATAACTTAGTAAAGTTGCCTAAAGAGAAGAAAGTTCTCAAGAATAAATGGGTTTACAGATTGAAGACTGAAAATAATAGCTCACAACAAAGATACAAGACACGACTAGTTGTGAAGGGATTCAGTCAGAAGAAAGGTATTGACTTTGAAAAAATATTTTCTCCTATGGTGAAAATGTCATCTATCCGAGTTGTTCTTAGTTTAGCTGCCCATTTGGATTTAGAAGTTGAGCAACTTGATGTGAAAACTGCATTTCTTCATAGTGATCTAGAAGAAGAAATTTATATGGAGTAACCAGAAGGCTTCAAAGTCAAGAGAAAAGAAAATCTAGTGTGCAAGCTAAGAAAAAGTTTATATGGTCTCAAACAAGCACCTAGACAGTGGTACAAGATGTTTGATTCCTTTATGATAAGCCAAGGGTACAATAGAATCACATCTAATCATTGTGTATTTACAAAAAAGTTTTTAGATGATGATTTCATTATTCTCCTGCTATATGTGGATTATATGTTGATTGTTGGTCATGATACTGATAAAATTGAAAAACTTAAAAGAGAGTTAAGTAAGTCTTTTAATATGAAAGACTTGGGTTCGGTGAAATAAATACTTGGCATAAAGATTCTTCGTGATAGAAAGAAAAGAAAGATTTGGCTATCTCAGGAGACCTACATTGAGAAGGTTCTTGAAAGATTCAATATGAGTAAAGCTAAAACAGTTTGTTCTCCAGTTGCAGGTCATTTTAAGCTCAGCTCAAAATAATGTCCGACAAGTGAAAAAGGAAAAGAAAAAATATCCAGAGTGCCTTACTCATCTGCAGTGGGCAATTTGATGTATGCTATGGTTTGTACTAGGCCAGATATAGCTCATGCAGTTGGAGTTATTAGCTGATTTCTCTCTAATCCTGAAAAAGAATATTGGGCAGCAGTAAAATGGATATTAAGATATCTAAGAGGTACTTCCAGGTTATGTTTATATTTTGGTAGTGGTGAACCTATGTTAGAAGGGTACACAGATGCAGACATGGTTGGTGATGCTGATTCCAGGAAGTCCACTTCGGGATTTTTGATGACATTTACAGGGGGAGCAGTCTCTTGAAAATCTAAGTTACAGAAATGTGTTGCTTTATCAACCACAGATGCAGAATACATAGCCATTACTGAAGCTTATAAGGAAGCTTTGTGGATGAAAAAGTTTCTACAAGAATTGGACTTGAAACAGGAAGAATATACTGTTTACTATGACAGTCAAAGTGTCATTCACCTCTCCAAGAATTCAACATATCATTCTAGATCCAAGCATATTGATATGAGATACCATTGGATTCGTGATGTGCTTGAGATGAAAGAATTACAGTTGAAAAAGGTGCATACCAATGAGAATGGATCAGACATGTTGACAAAGTCTTTGTCTAAGAAGAAGCTTGAAGCTTGGACGCGAAGAGCGGGCTTAGTACAGCCCACCATATGAGCTGGGGGGAGAGAATTGTTGGGTCCAGCCTATATGTGAGCTTGGATCAGATAATTGGGCTTTTGAGCTAAAATCAATTAATTAATTAAAGAAAACCCAATAAGTAGAGAAAGGGTTTTTTCTGTGGAAACTGCAGCGGTGAGTGCAACGGTGGAACGTGCAGCGTGCGGCGGTGCAGTGAGAGAAAGGAAAGAGAGAAAGGAGGAAAAAAGAAAACTAGGTTCTGAGTTTTCTGCTTGACGATCAGTGGCCAAACTTCGTCAGTTTTGGCCCAAATTTGACGTGGAGAATCCTTACAGTAAACTCTACAATCCTAACGGTGTCGATCTGCGATTTATCCTTTCTATGGTGCTTTCCTACCATATCTACTTGGTGAGACCTAAAATCTTTCTTAGAAGAAATTCATCTATAAGATAATGATGTAAGCCAAGATATATGATTTTGATATTATTATGATCTTCTTGTTATTTTAGAGAAGACATATTGTAAACTTGTTATCATTATTGGTGATAGTGGAAGTTTGAAGTGGACTACGGTCCCGTGATTTTTCCCGTATTCGATTTTTCACGTTAAAAAATTTGATCTCATTTGTGATTGATTAGTTGTTCTGCTATTAATATTGTTCTGGTTCATATTTGCTTATAATATCAAGTTGGTATTTTTAATGAAGAACCCATTTTGATACACAAAGAGGGAAAAAAAATTATTTCGTATTAATAGATTTTTCTCCCCAATCAAAATAGACAGTGCGGGGATGAAAACAAGGATTTTCAGACCTAGTTTGTGTATCAGGGAAGGGAAGCCAACTAAATACTATGGGAGCTCAACTATGACTAGAAGAATCCAACCGGTGCTAACTAAAATCCGAAACTCACTTTTAATAAGAATTTGGCTCATTGGTAACGTAATCCAAATCAAACCCAGGAAATCCACTACTATACTGAAAAGGCTGCCACCCCTACCTTTTAGGCTACCGTTCTCTTATCTGGGTCCCCGCTACTTACTTGGAGTTTGACTTTCCCCTCCTCCATTATGCCTCTATCCCGGCTGTGATTCAGACTTGAACTGACCTTAAAGCTCCAAACCTAGTGATCTCCAACACAACCCATAGCCTCTTTCTTGAAAGTAGGACATACGGAATGAACCATAGTAGACCAAGCCTTACTTCTGTCTTTGATTCCAATGCTCCTAGCTATAAAACTGACATTACTGTCTATTGGTCCTATAACCTGACATCCAAATCTTATTCCTCTGCTAATAGAATAGGACTGGTGCTACCCATAGTGCTTCCAGTACTTTTCATTAGAATAAAGAATTTAGCTGTTGCTAACAAAGCTGACCTGAGCCGATCTTAGTCTGCAGTTGCCTTTATCTCATTCAGAAAATGCTGACTTTACTGTATCCTTGCTTGTTAGGGACTTTGCTTAGAACTTCTATCGCTGTCCACTCCTGGTAGGGCTAGCTACAAACTTCAACTACTGTTTTATAGGCTTGAAATGCATTCTCCGCTGTATTAGCTGTATTTAATTAGGTATTTGCCATAAACCCCCATAGGTGCTGTTATAGTAACATTTGCACTAGTCTCTTTATCGGTAAAGCAAGAGAAAAGCTAGTATCAGAGGAACAAACAACAGAAAGGGAATACTAACAGTAGTACCGGAGTAAACCCCCGGATCATAAGAAGAAAAGAAGGAAGCCGGAACTAAACTAGGTCAGCTACTACTTAGAAAACTTACTTCACAAACCAAGCCCACTACTAGTTACCCCGACCCAACCTCATTTACTGCTCTCTCATTCGAAAACTGACTTCTCTTGTTCTTCAACCACGGACTTCATCCTCGCTTACAGGCTTCAGGCTTAGAACCCGCTTAGGGAGTATATAAAATCAATCATGCTTCTCATCCTTTAGCTACTGAACTCAAAGCTTACTTTTACTATATCTCAGGATTGAAACGACTGGAGTGAAAGAATGGAATTCCTTGATTGCTTTACTGCGCCTAAAGCTTAATCTCCTTTCTTTAAAACTGAAATTGCTGGACCTAATTCCTATATTCTCCTGTGTAAAACTTGACATTACGGATCTCAACCCTTACTTAGAGTCTTGCTTGTTAGGCTTATCTTCCTTGCATTTAAACTGCCATTCCTGCCTTTAAGTCCCTGCCTCTCAATCGGAAACTCCTCTCT
Organism: Musa beccarii; assembly: GCA_024322285.1. Taxonomy (NCBI): domain Eukaryota; kingdom Viridiplantae; phylum Streptophyta; class Magnoliopsida; order Zingiberales; family Musaceae; genus Musa; species Musa beccarii. The sequence continues at coordinate 27,002,941 of CM044396.1, forward strand.
ATCACTCTTTTTATCCCGCCTTAAGGTATTGCTTGCTAGGTTCAGTCGTTAGCTTCACAGCCTTGTTGCCTCTTATCTTAGTTGTTTAGCTCCTTGCTTTCATGCCTTAACTACTGTATCGCATTCCTAAACTCGGGGTATGATCCACTAACTAAAAGAATAGAACCACCACTGATAAGATCTGAACGGGGAACTGGAAAGCCAACTACAGCAAAGGCGCGAGCTGCCGCTAACAAGGCAAACTAAAGAATTACGACCTGCCCAATGAGACTGAAACGAAAAACGAGTAATTTAAATACTACTAATTAGCCTTACCCCTTGACACACCTGTTCGGTAACTAACTCCTTGCTTGAACTCACCAAGTAACTACTAGACAAGACGACAAGCAGACATACCGGAGTTAACTTCTTGGATCCAGCATCTAATGATCCATCTGAGGCTACTAAGCCCACTAGCGGTTAAGAAGAAAGTCAGCAATTAGAGCAGTTATTAAGTAAGCTGCAAGCGGGGAAGAAAGGGAAGTTTACTATGGTTGCGGAATAATGGTAATATGAGAACTACTACTATTGGAAGATTTGTCATAGGTGGAATCCCAGTTTTCCGACTTTTCCTCTGGCTTCATTCGAGTGGAATTATTGAGTTTGATACCTTCTCTGTAGTAGTGGAATTCTTTCCTATTGTATGCCGCTGCTTGCCTGCTCCTAAGGTATAAAAGAAATGGAGTCGGCTCTTTACTCAAGAATTAGCAGTGCTTGTAAAGTTGACTATACCAAAAGTCTTCGAGAGAACTTATTGGCTCTAAGTCTGGCTCTGAAGCATAAGAGGCACTAGCAATTATGTATTATGGCCAGCTTCTTAGTAGATCCCTTATCGGAGTTAATAGAGTGAAAGGGGAAAGAGTGAATAAAAGAGTTAATGTACAGGCTTCGATGCACTGAGATCGAAGCCGAGAGTTGGTTACTTCTGTAGTACAGAGTTAGTTACTGCCTTTACCGACGCAGTTAAGGAAACCCATCTAAATTCTATCTTATATAATAGAACTGATTCCACTCTAACTCTCACAGGAGCAGGAAAGTAAAGTAAAGAAGAGAATTGAAGTTAAGAGCAAACAAGTATATGCTTGGCCCCTTGTTTCATCCTATCTACTCTGTGACTACTGCTTGGTCGGGTAAAACTCTCGGACGAGTACTTGCTTGCTACGCGCCATAAGGGAATGAGTTGGCATAGAGTATCTTTCAGTTCTGGTTGAATCCCGAGTTTACCCTGTTAATGATTCCCGAGTTGCCAAAGGATAGAAGAGATTAGCTGTTGAATCAGTTAGTTTCATTAAATTAAGTATTCAGTTTTCCACCTTATCCCGGTAGACCAGTTCGAGTTCCGTTATTGTATCTAAGTAATAGAGAGATAAGTAATAGAGAGACGAAGGATGGTTGGCTTAACTCGATAAACTCGATAAACAAAGGGTAGTCTGGTTGAATTCAGTTACTCGGGCAGGGTAATTCAATAATTGAAAAAACATTAAAAAAGATGAGAAACTACTGTCATTGCTCCTCTACCTACTAAGTATAAGTTATGTCTCATAAAATAACTATCACTTTATTTAGGATTATGTTTAGAAATAAGTTAGAATAAGACAAGGGTGTATAAGAATGAAGCTGGTACTCTCTAGCAGTTATGAAAGCTGGATCAGAAGCCGGGTGTGGGGTGCTCCAAAGAAGGGCAGTTAAGTAGAAAGGTTGTCGACAAGGGAGGAAGTTTCGAGCTGTTCTCAAGTAAGCAGCAAGCGGGATATATCTAGCCAATTAAGTAAGAAATAAGGAAGGTATGCATCTAGCGCATCTTTATTTGATGCCTGCCTCGCCTCTAAAGTAACTGTGTTTAGGATATCCCTTGCCTAACTCATTCAATTCTTTGACTCTGGCTAATTCTTCTCTGCAGTACTACCCGGGGAGATACTATTTAATCTCTGCAAACTCCGATTAGTTGAATTCACTCCTTATCCTTATAGTTTCATTGAATTGAAGCTTATTCTCTCGCAGACAATGCTCTAACCCCTTTCAACACCGCCGCCTGCTGCTGAAGGAAGAGTTTATTGTGCAATTGCAATGAAAGCTGCCACTACTCGGTTAAGCCTTTAACTCCAGGGGTCGATTAGAGGTTGGCAAAGATGTTGTTCGAGTGGAATCATTAATTGAATGAGGATCAAGAGCTGCTGTTGAAGCCTATCTAGTGGGCGCCTTCTCAGTAGATCTAATTTCTATCTTTTATAATAGAACAGATTCAACAAGGAATTCCACTGGCATTAAAGAACCTTGTAGAAGAGAGGCATTAAAGAACCTAGTAATCTCCAAAGTTCACCTTTGTTCGGGCGGCAGAGATCTCTATCTATTTGAATTTCACTTAATTCAGAAAAGGATCTTCACTGCACTACTACTTTTAAGGGGCAAGAACTAAACTTTAAGATAACCCACTTGTTGTCTTCCCCGACCTCCCCTTTCAGTACTTATATGGCTTCATAGTGAAGTGACTCTTTTATATACGTTATGTCAGTTCCATTCTTTCTTTCGAGTCGTTGAGCAGTGGTTAAACGGAACTGAAAGCTAATCCTCTATCATCGAGGTGTGAGGTACCGCTCCATTAGCCGAATTCACTTTAGAGCTATAGTCTTGCGTCGAGTCAAACTTTGATTTCATATTTCGATTCGGTAGTTGCCGAAGACAGGTGAACTGCCGGGTTTTATCGAAGTTGTACTTTAAGTGCTCAATTCTGACAGGGGATCCTCGTACGAGTCGGGTAGCTGCCAAAAAATAACAGGTAACCTCCCCATAGCCTCTTTCTCTTGTGCCTCTTTCTAAAAAGTAAGAATACCAGCTCACAAGATCTATAATTTCTATCTTATATAGATAGGAGGGCCGGACTAACGCACAACCCGAACTACTGACGCGCCTAAGTCGGCTTGTCCGTTTGTTGGATGAAACAAAAGGGATTCTAGCCTATCAGCAATAAACCCGAGGAACGGGTGCATTATATGGTTTTCGATCTGAAGTTTTATTTTACTACTTTATTCTTCTAGTTGTTACGCTTGTTGACTTACTTCCCTGTTGTTTACTTACTTCCATACCTATACCTATTCCAATCCGGGAACACTGCTACCACTAGGCTGGATGCCACCCCAATTTCCCAGCCCTCCCTGGCTCTTTAAACTCAAACGTAACTCGCTTGCAGATGACATGACTCCCCCTTTGCTTCAAAACCGCTTACAGCTGGCGCCGTAGTTGCTTGACTCCGTTACTTGTTTAATTCTTTCACTCTGATAAGAAAGAGTTTAGATAAGGATTAACACCCTTACTGCTACTCCGATAATACTACTAAGACTACAAAGACTTATAAGAATAAATATAATACGTATAATAGTCGCCATTAACTCTTCACTTTATAGCTCAAAGAGTCGAGGTGGGCAAGGTAAGAAAGGTAGCTAGCTCTAAGTCGGGCCCTTGCTTTAAGATCTTTGTCCTGTGTTTTAGTCCAGTGCCCTTATAATTAATTCCCCTGTTTTAATCGGTGTCGGCTTGGCCCAGAGCATAAGTTTAAGTCTAGGAAAATTACGCGCGTGAAGGAATGTTCTTGTTGCGCGGCAGGAGTTATTAGGAAACCCAAATATTAGAATTCAACAAGTAATTAAAGGAATGCGCTGGAACCTTCTCAATAGATCTAATTTATATCTTATTAGGATAACTGATTCAACAACTATAGTAGGATAACTGATTTCACTCATAAGAAAGAGAACTGATTTCACTTGGTATTCCATAAGAACCAGAGGCAGATGTTTTACTTGCAGAGTTGAGGTCGGGGCTAATGTTGCTCGTCAGAATGTTGCTCGTCATTAGTATTTCCCATAAAACAACTAAAGTGCTGTTATAGTTAATAAAGGGTGAAACCTCAGATTCAAGAGTTGCAAACACCGATTCAACTCGGGACAGGCCATTCTCCTTACTTGCACACTGGGACTGGTGATTCTGTTTCTTCTCTTGCAGACTTGAGCTAGCAACCTTTCTTACCTGGGCCTTGCTTTAAGAGAATCATATGTCTATTTCTTCCCTGGCCTCCTTAAAGTAGTGGTCCAGAGCCATAACTTTACTAAATCGACTCGTTGGCTGATTCCCCTTTGCCAACAACAAGAACAAGAACAGGCCATTATTCTCTAGTAAACTAATACAGATTCCACTACTGTGCTTACTTTCTCTCTACAGCATCAAATCCTTAACTTTACTATCTTATTGCCCCCTGCCAAGCAACTACTAAACAAGCAACTCTGGATTCAACAAGAAATATAGCCTTTTTGGGTAACACCTCAGTTTGCTCTATGCTCGATGGACATACAATAGATCTGTTATTTACCGGTTCTATCTTATATTAACTCTATGGCTCAGGCTCATCCCTTTTCACTCTGACTCCGAGACAGGGTTTATTGCTCTAGTAAAGCCTATAACTCTCTATCTGGTGTTGCAAGAGAAGTAACAAGGAAGGTATAGCTGCCAGAGGCGAAATTAGGACTCCAAAAGAAAGGCGGTTATAATTTATTTATTACTTATTGATTTCCTCCCCACGCCTTAACCCTACTTTCGGATAACAGTCATAGGGGATTCAACAACTGCTCGCTTAATAACTGCTCTAACTGCTGCATTTCCTTACATTGAATCATCTACTTAAAGAGTTAACCTGTGTTCGTCGAGCGGAGGAGCTTGAATTTAATTACTTCTTATAGGCCTTAGCTACTAATCAACTAATAGCAACTAATTTCTTTTACTCCTTGACTCATCTGCCGCATATAAACTAATATAAGAATTAGAAACCGAAGAATGGAATGCTCTTGTTGTTGGCAAAGGTTAGGAAGCTAGGCTCGGTATAGTCTCCTTCATTCCCACAGTCCCAGTGTTGTCCCCGGGGTTTAGTCAGTAGTCGCTTGGTAGCTCTTCATACGTTTTCTACCTTCTCTTGCGCAACAATTCTCTACTTCAACTTACTATGTAGGCCTCTGGCAACGCATGGAATAGCTAATCTCACTCTGTCAACCCGAACTGCCGCTCGGCCAATTACTTAAGAGCACTGGACTAAAAAGAAGGGTTTATAGGCCTTATCCAACCACCGATAAGTACTCTCAATCAGAAGCCATATCTGGGAAACAGTGCTTCTGGAGCATTGATACCTATATCATTACTATTTGAAATTACATCTTATAATAAGAACAGATAGAGACAAGCAGCCTTCATAAGTAAGGGCACCGGAACCTCTATCCTCCAAAGAATTCAACCACTTTCCCTGTGTTTGGGCACCCGACCTGTACATTACTTCTAAGCCTTAAACCTTACTTTAATTCTGCAACTCTCCCTGCCGCCACTGAGTCCGATCCTTTTCTCATACTAATCTGATCAGATGTTGTGCGAGTTAAGTAGAGAGTTAGTGGGCTGTATACAAACCTTTCTTTTTAGTCTTTTAAGCCACGGTCAACTTCAATTATAGCCAATTACTCATATCAACTAAGAAATAGGGTAGGGTACAGCTTCCTCTCTGGCTCTTGAAACAAATCTTCCTCTACTTTTGACTATTACCAATATTCCACATCTAGACAGAATAAAGTACTGGCAGATGCAGGACAGAATAAAGTACCGAGTGAATAAGTAAGCAGCACCTCTGTATACAAATCCAGATAGTTGAATTCTAAGTGCTCTACTCCCATCAGCGACAATAATAGTTGCCACTTCCGGGTTTTTATAGAAGAGACCTCGCTCGTAAGGTGGAGCCAAGCCAGAGTTAGATAAGCCTCATGAAGGTATCAAAGAAATTGAGTTAGATGAGCATTAAGTTTAAGGTCGAGGTCAAGTAGAAAGCAAAGGTTAAGGCTTTGAAGCGGGGAGAAGAAGCTACTTTATCTATTTGCTATCAAAAAACACGGGTAGGGGAAAGCCTGGGTCAACTTCAAGGTCAACTCGGATTGCCCCTCTCGCCCACCTAGTTCCAGTGTCAATTCTTGGAGTTTCCATTCCTGCTTGTTCAGGATCAGACTTAGTTTACAGAGGAGTGAAAGGCTTTCCCGAGTCGGTAGATAGAGGTGATTTTACGAGGCAAGCAAAAACTAGCACTTGGGTACGATCTAGTGCATTAGTATTAGAGAGGCATTAAAGAACCTAGTCATCAATAAGAGAGGTCGGCAAGGAAAGCTGCTATTAAGTAAGATTCAAAAGATAGGGATGCATAGTTGCCAGCTGCTTGTTGAGATGCACAAGAGGATAGAGATTAGTATTAGATGAGATGAGAGCAATAACGGAATTAGCAGAAGAATATACTGATTGATCCACTACTAGTGCATTGGAAGGCCCAGCATAAAGCATAAAAGCAAAAGGGTAATAGGAGCCAGAGATAGATAAAGTGTCCAGGGAAGTTCACCAATTCCGTACTGCCCGAGAGTCCAATTCTTAACTCCCCTATAGTATTAGTATACTAGTAAGTGAGAAGGGAAAGTTTCAGTTGTTTAATTCTTTTCTTTTAGTGAAGAGTCTAAGTTGACTCGATATCAGGGAAGGGAGTGGAAATTCATAATTTAGAGAACATGCCCTTGAGTGAAAGTAAAGCCCTAACAGCTCTGCTACGGAGAATTGCCGGTTACAGTTCGAGGTCAAAGTCGGAATTACAGAATTGAAATAGAATCTCGAAAGGCAGAATTGAAATAGGCGCCATCCCGAGTAGTAGGAGTGAAAGGCTCATCGGAAGCTTGGTAATAACCTTATACTTAGTCGGAAGCTAATAGGGTGGTATGTGCGCAAGAGATAGCAAATCAGTTCAATAGAATTCAACAGGTATCGAATGCGGATTCTCTCGTAGAGCTTCTTTATAATTATCCCTTGTTGAATCCGTGTTTGATGCCAGAGTTAGAGTTGAGGTAGATGAGAAAGCTGCTCAGTAGTACATATAAGAATGAAACCGGGGATAGGATCCTTAAAGTAGTAGTGGAGTGGTTAGTTTACAGAAACAAGAACTTGGGCAGTACTACCTGGCCTGGCCTCTGGAGAGGGAGTTGGTCCCTACTACTAGGAAAACACGGAATTCATTATGGATAACCTACTGTAGTTTCTTGTCTGCTCGGATGCTCTTCTATATTATATAAGATGTACTTTACAAAAGATCAGTGGGCTAGTCTAAGCATCAAAGTGAAGTAACGGCTTATGATCTCGCTTCATCTCTGATTTCCCCAACTCGGGGGGAAGCTGCCGCACAACATTAGTAATTGCTGATGGGGAAATAAAAAGGAGGATAGGCAATAAACAATAACTTTCGTCTATGAACAAATACTAGCAGCCGTCAAACAAATGAATTAAACAGAAATCACAATCAAATAGAACACCAAGATTTACGTGGAAAACCCTTCAACGTGAAGGGTAAAAACCACGGGGCAAACCAGAGAAAATCCACTATAGAAATAATGAATGTACAATTCTCGAATCTCTTGCCCAAAACCCAAGCAACAATCACAAGAGAATAACTGTGATACAAGGATCACGTCACTGTGCACAAAATCCAAAACCTCGCTCAGTGATCACAGAAAAACTCACCTTTGTAGATCCGATCTAACTTTGAGATGAGAAAGCTGTTTGGATGAGTGAGAACAATTTCTGAGTTTTCCTTGTCTTCTTCCCTTTCTTTTTCTCTTGTTTTTCTACCCTTTTCTCCTCTCTTTGAATCCCTAATATTGCTGCCAAGTTGCTGCCCTTTGCTGTGATATTTGATCTACTAATTTCGTAGCCACCATAGCCCCTATATATAATTAGAAATTAGGTGTATTAGGGTTAGGGTTAAGGAGAGAAGGGTTATGGGCCATGGGTTGCTAAAGCCCATATGGGCTGAACTGGGCTCTCAGCCCAACAACCTCCCCCTTCAGCCCATAAGGGAGGCTATCCCATGACATAGTATAAATCCAGGCCGATCAACTGTCGACACATCTCCTGTCTCTCTTTTGGTAAAGTCTTTGTTAACATATCTGCTCCATTATCATCTGTATGAATTTTCTGAAGTTGCAACTGCTTCTCTTCAAGTACATTTCGAATCCAGTGATATCTGACATCTATATGCTTTGACTTGGAATGAAAAGCGGGTTCTTACATAAATGGATGGCACTCTGGTTGTCACAATACACCACATAGTTTTCTGTTTTTCACCCTAATTCTTGTAAGAATTCTTTCATCCATAACATTTCTTTACAAACCTCAGAAAAGCAATATATTCGCCTCTGTGGTGGAGAGAGCAATACACCTTTGCAATCTTGATTGCCATGACACACTCCCCCGCAAAAGTAAGTACAAAACTGATGTAGATTTCCTTGTATCAATATCTCTCGGCCATATCTCGCAGATCTCAGTATAACTCACTAACACAAGTGGTCCACCTCCAAAGCTTAAACAAACCTTAGAGCTTCCTCCGAGATATCTCAATATCCACTTGCCGCCCAAAGGTGCTCTTGGCCTGAATTTGCAAGAAATCGCTAGTAACACCCATCTGCATATCGATGTCAGGCCTCGTACATACCATTGCATACATTAAACTTCCAATAGCTTTGAAGCATAAGGAACCTTTTGCATTTTCTCCTTTTCTTCATCACTTGACGGACTGTTCGAGCACAACTTGAAGTGACTCGAAAGAGGAGAACCAATGGCTTTGCATTGCTCATATCTGAACCTTTCTAATACCTTCTCGATGTATTTCTCTTGTGACAACCAAATCTTCTTATTTTTCCTGTCACGAGAAATCTGCAGATGTCCGAGATTTGCTTTCTTTGGCCCCATGTCCTTCATTGCAAAAGACTCACTTAGTTCCTTCTTCAACATGTCAATTATATACATATCTTTCCCAAGGATAAGCATATCATCAACATAAAGTAAGAGAATAATAAAATTCTCATCAAACCGTTTGATATACACACAATGATCTGAAGCCGTTCTTTTGTATCCATTTTCAATCATAAATGAATCAAACTTTTCGTACTAACCGCCTTGGAGCTTGCTTCAATCCATATAAACTCTTTCTTAACTTGCAGATAAAATTTTCTTTACCTTTGACTTTGAAACCTTGGTTGCTCCATATAAATTTCCTCCTCCAAATCACCATGAAGGAAAGTGTCTTCACATCTAATCGCTCCACCTCCAAGTCAAGCTAGCAAGAATACCTAGAACAACACGAATAGAAGATATTTTAACAACAGGAGAAAAAATCTCTTCAAAGTCAATACCTTTCTTTTGACCAAAGCCTTTCACAACCAATCTGGCTTTGTACTTTGGTTGAGAACAATATTCTTGAGTCTTCAACCTGAAAACCCACTTGTTCTTTAAGGACTTCATTCCCTGTGGAAGTTGCACCAAATCATATGTATGATTCATCTGTAGAGCATCCATCTCTTCCTGCATAACAACTAGCCACATTTTTTTCGCTCACTTTCAACTGCTTCCTGGTAACTCTCTGGTTTACCTGCATCAGTAAGCATCACATATTCATCTATAGAGTATCTTCTCGGAAGGTCGACGTTGTCTAGAAGATCTTCTCAATTGAGGTTCTCGGAAGCTGCTCCTCAACTTCTTCTTGCTCAACATGTCCTACTGGTATATTAATATCCGGCTCTACACCATCTTCCCCACATCTCCCCATCACCCCGATATACTGGAGGAAAATCGGGTCACACCGCTAATCCTTCAGTAGAAGTCTTGGGTGGTGCCTTCTTCTTCAAATCCTCAAGGGTTTGATCCTCAAAGAAGATCACATCTCTCGCTCCTAAACACCTTCTCGCTTTTCGGATCCCAAAGCTCAGTAACAAATTGATCATGTGAGTAGCCAAGAAAAATACATTCTTTTGTCTTACCATCCACTTGGACCTTTCATTATCTCGGAATATGTGCAAATGCACGACAACCAAATACTCTCAAATGCTTATAGGAAACATCTTCCCCTAACCAAACATGCTCTGCAACATCAAGATCTAGGGTCATGACAGGAGATAAGTTGATCACATCAACTGCAGTCCTCAAAGCTTCATCCCAAAACCATTTGGGTAGCTTTGCCTATGAAAGCATACATCTGATTTTTTCTATGATGGTGCGATTCATCCTCTCTACAATTGCATTATGCTGAGGTGTACCAGGAACTGTCATCTCATGCTGGATGCCATGTGACCTGCAATAATTATCAAACAATCCTGTATACTCACCACCATTATCTGATCTTATGCATTTTAACTGTCTTTCTGTCTCCCTTTCAACTTTGGCATGAAACTCTTTGAAGACACCAATAACCTGATCCTTAGTCTTCAAAGCATAAGCCCAAACTTTCCTGGAATAGTCATCTATAAAAGTAACAAAGTAAAGTGCACCACTGATGCCAGGAACATTAATAGAACCATTAGGAGTTTTTGTCTTCAAAGGACCATATACATCTGTATAAACACGGTCCAAGGCATGCATTTTTCTAGACAAAGCAGGACTGGCAAATGAAACTCTATGTTGTTTACCAGCTAAACAATCGATACAAGGGTTCAAACGTATACCTCGAGGTCAGGCAATACCTCTCTCTTGGAAAGAGCTTGCAGTCCTTTTCGCTCATGTGTCCCGATCGCCTATGCCACAACTCCATGTCAAGTCTTTTCTATGGCATTTAACTGTTCACCACTAGCTTTAGCCTGCAACCTGCATACAAAGTGTGACATTTCTTTCCATTAGCTATAACAAGAGAACCCTTCTTCGAGTTTCCACCGCCTCTGTGAAAACTCGCTATCATAGTCTTCATCTTCTAATCTTCCAACTGAAATTAGATTCAACCTTAAGTCAACCACATGCCTCACATCCTTAAGCATCAATTTGCATCCAAGATTGATCTTTATATGGATGTCACCCATGCCAATGATGTCTACTGTGCCATGGTTGTCCATCTTGACAACACCAAAATTTCCAGACCTATACGTAGTAAAAAACTCCCTCCGTGGTGTAGCATGATAAGAAGCTCCTGTGTCAATTATCCACTCGAGATCCTGACACACACAAGAAAAAATATCATCAGATGGAGACAAAATCAAATAATCACCAACCTGCACTGTAGCTGTAGTATTTTCTTTTGACTCTGTAGACTCCACTTCTTTTCCATTTTTCTTACTCTTCTTAGGCTGCTTACACTGATTCTTATAATGTCCTTTCTCACTGATTATAGCAAACAATATCTTTCCTTGATCTTGACTTGCTTCTACCTACGCGTGAACTACTTCTATCTTTAGACCTTGACCTTCCTCTGTTTCTCGAGATAAGTGCCGTGAATCAATCTCGAGATATTGAGGTCTTTCTTCTCAACTCCTCATTCAACAAAGCTGCTTGTTACTTGACTCATGGTAACAATACCATCCGGCACATGATCATCGAGGAAACCACCGGTGTCTCCCAACTTTTCGTAATGAATCGAGAAGTAACAATGCTCGCAACTCATCATCAAGAGACATTTTCATAGAAGATAAGCGGTTAGTAATACTCTGTATTTCATTCAAATGCTCAAAGAATAGAAGCACCCTCTTTATATTTTAGGTTCATAAGTTTTCTGATCAAAAAAGCTTTGTTGCCAGCTGTTTTTCTTTCATAGAGACCTTCTAACTTTTTCCAAAGAGAATATGCAGAACTTTCAGTAGAAACATGATGAAAGACACTATCATCGAGCCATTGTCGAATAAATCCAACCGTTTTTCGATCTAATCTCTTCCACTCATCATCTGTCATAGTTATGGGTTTTTCACTATCCCCTTGCAAAGGTCCATACAAATCTTTGCAATACAAGAGATCTTTCATTCTTAGTTTTCATATCATCCAATTGTTTCCGTTCAAACTAATCATGCGAGAAACATTACCAGCCTCCATGTTCAAATACAAAAGTTAAATCACCAAAACCTTGCTCTGATACCAGTTGATAGGAGAAAATAAAAAAAAGATAGGCAATAAACAATAACTTTTGTATATGAACAAATACCAGCAGGCTGTAACACACAGCGGAATTAAACAGAAATCACAATCAAATAGAACATCAAGATTTACATGGAAAACCCCTTCAACGTGAAGGGTAAAAACCACGGGGCAAACCAGAGAAAATCCACTATAGAAATAATGAATGTACAATTCTCGAATCTCTTGCCCAAAACCCAAGCAACAATCTCAAGAGAATAACTGGGATACAAGGATCACGTCACTGTGCACAATATCCAAAACCTTGCTCAAGTGATCACAGAAAAACTCATTGTAGATCTGATCTAACCTGAGATGAGAAACTGTTTGGATGAGTGAGAACAATTTCTAAGTTTTCCTTGTCTTCTTCCCTTTCTTTTTCTCTTATTTTTCTGCCCTTTTCTCCTCTCCTTGAATCCCTAATATTGCTGCCAAGTTGCTGCCTTTTGCTGCGATATTTGATCTACTAATTTCGTAGCCACCATAGCCCCTATATATAATTAGAGATTAGGTATATTAGGGTTAGGGTTAAGGAGAAAAGGGTTATGGGCCATGGGTTGCTAAAGCCCATATGGGCTAAACTGGGCTCTCAAGCCCAACAGTTGCTTGGCCGGTTAAAGCCTTATTTTATCCTTGCCGACCTTCACTCTACTTAGAGCTAGAGCCATTATCACAAAAGCACTCGCACCGCTACTGAATTATTACCGAGTCCTGTGTTCTGCAAGCGAAAAGTATAGTTCGGGTGTTTGAGAAGGAGCTCGATTGGCACTCGATAGATACTCCACTTTCTACTGGACCTAAACCAGAAACATCATTTCCTCGTACAGCCGAAGATCCAGATCCAGCTCTAACAGCTGCATTTCCTAATCTTTACTCTCCACTTTCTGATCTTGCTGCCAACACAGAAGGAGTACTTTATTAAGGGTTTGCTAATAGCACTACTAGGCTCAGGGTTACCCCCATCTATTGTAGCTGACCTCTTACCAGCGTCAACTCCGGATATTGTTTATTCCTCTTGAACCCTGCTTTCCGGATTCAACTCGGGATTCCACCTGTTACTAATTTAATGGGCAGAGGAGAGGTAGGTTCGGGGACACGCAACTACTAGACAGGATCTGAACCATAGCAAGTCCTGTGTTATTGGGAAAGAATAAAGATCTTCTGCAGTCGCGCGTATAAGAGCTGACCTCAAAAGTCAGAGTTGACCTCCCTCTTTGCCAACCCACCTAGCATTCCTTCCCTTAAGAATTGAGTTTGAAGTCTACTTATAAGCTTATATACCAAGTGCTAAACCAAGGCTATGGCAACTAATATTTATTGAAACTAACCTAACTCTTCTATAGTTGAAGACCAGATTGATAGTAGTTGGCTTGCAGACCTGATGGAGAGTTATAGGCAAAAGAATGGAATTGGATTTGAAGACATAGGAGACGAATTCAGTTAGCAGAGATGAGCAAGAGGAGAGCACACACTTAACTGCTTCCCTTTAGGGTTCCCTTGCGCTTGGTTGCTATGTGTTTATTGAAGCCGCCCTAAGTGAATGAGTTGGCTTAGAGTCTCCTTCGGTTCTGGTTGTTACTTTATGTGAAGAGCAAGAGGAGAGGGATGGGGGGAGGGGAGGAATACTTAGATATCTGCCCTTTCATTCCAATTATCCAATTATGATCTTTATAGCAGAAGCAGAGACACAGGCAATTACAACTATAGGGCAGTGCAGACTTACTATAGGGCGGTAAAGAATTGAACTACAAACTCGGAATTGCTCTCTCCCTAGCCTACCTCCTTAACTGCTTCCCTAAGACTTATAAACTAGATCTCTCCCTCTTGTCTTACTCGGATCCTTCTTTTTATGGCTAATTCTGATGTTCCTGCCTCCACTCTTGATATAGTAAATTCTTTTAATTGAGTCTATCGAACACCAACCAGTACTTGATTCAGAAAAGGATCTTTACTGCACTACTACTTGTTGAAGGTAAGGGTCTGGCGCTACCCAGATAGAAGGGAACAGGCAACTTGCCGACCTCGACTTTAAGTTTAGTGGCTTGCCCCCTTATGTATATACAAGCTCCTTGCCTACTTTCTGTGCCTTTGTAGTAGTTGCCCCGGGGTGTTGTCGACTCGAATCCGTAAGTTTAATTTCAATGATTTGTTGCTTCTACGCAAGATAGATAGATGGAATTATTTGTTGACACTGGCCCAATAGTTAGCGTAAGGAGTGAGGTTTCAACAAGTAGTGAGGTTAGAGTAAGTTGTCCAGTCCCACTCGCAGCTCTCAGTAACAACCAGAATTGTCAGAGTTTTACCCTTTGTTGAATCAATTCTATTATATTATAAGATATAATTTAGATAGGTTTAATAAGATAGAATTTAGATAGGCCCAAGCAGACAAGCCGCTACTACAAGGGCAAATAAGGGTTACTAGCACTAAGAAATCAATCCACCCTGCTTAATTTCCTCATTGCTTAACACAAGCACTATAACCTCCCTCTTAGTATGCAACAAGAGCAAAAAGAGACTATACTCGAGCTCGAAGGGAACCCTCCAGTCTAGATTAGGGTGCAAAATGAACTATTTCACAACTTATTATGTTTTATGGGAAATCAGCTCTGATTAAGAAACAGGCAACTCATCTCTTTTCTGGTGCCTACGCCACGTCCTTTTTATTAGGTTAGGCGTAAATTAACTATAATGGCTGATAGGGAACCTCAATAGGGCATTTTTCATTTTAAGAAGCAGTTAATCGATTAAGGAGCAAGTCAACAGTAACCGCTAAGTCGTCTGCAAGTGAAGGATAAAAAGCTTATTAAGGAGGAGCAGGAACAGGAACAGGAACAGGAACAGGAATAGAAAATGTAGACGCATTAACTGTAGTAAGTAGACGCACTAACAGAGTGAAAAGAACAAAAATTCAAAGAGCCATAGTCGAGGTTGGGCAAGGTTTACAATAAAACTTAATCGAGTAGAATCCGTCTTTGTTGTCGATTCTTCAACTGTAGTTCAAGTAAAAATGAATAAATTCAAAAAAGAGAAAAACCACTTTAATTGATCCTCCACTGCCACTGTAGACATCAAGTAGAATAAATCAATATCACTTTATTACAGAAGAAAGAGTACACGTAACTGGAACTAGCCCGTCACTCACTACTACCAGCTCGCTAGCAAGTTATGTATTATGGCCTTATTCCTTGCCTGCGTATTATGGCCTTATTCCTTGCCAACGAATTCATTTTCTCCTATAATCTTTATGGTTCGACTTCACCTCGAATTCAAGAGTGGACTTTCTTCGCACAGAGCCAGAGTTAATAGATCGGATGCTTGAGCGGTGAGAAGAGAGGTCTGCCAAGTCGATAAGCAATTATTGAAGGTGGATTCCGTTAGCAGAGAGGAGCCAGTCAAATAAGAGTACTAGACTAGGTTAGCGAGAGCGAGGTCAACTCTTACTTATAAAAACAACTATGAGGGGTGAGTTCAAAGAGACAGTTCTTGTTTGAGTGGACGAACACAGGACTTAGAGGTTGGCAATACTGATCTAAAGCATAACTTGTTTAAGGGTCTTACTACTCGTATATTAGTTACAGGACAAGCTGAAGCTGCTCCCAGGCACTCTAATTCTCCTTTTTCTGGACTTGGAGTTTGAGTTCGGAGCAGAGCAGAGTATTGATATTAGGCGAAGAGTATCTAAAGAATAAGTAGTTGGCGCAGGAAATATTAGAAGTTGGTCAACTCCACACGTTTTGGGGGTATTTATTTATTTCTAAATTAGGTGTAGGTGCTCTAGAGATTTCACAGATCTTTTAACTGCAGCTTTGGCTTTTATATACGATGAAAAAAGTGATAGCGGATAACATTTTCTCAAATTGTACGAAAAAATTCTGTTAGGTTATCAAAATGAAATCCTCCCTAATTTATTAAGGAAATTTTTTCCTATAAATAACTCCGTATGTAGTTATTGTTGAAAAAAAATCTGTTAATGCGGAATAATACTTTTCCCTCTTTGTATATCAAAATGGGTTCCTCATCAAATATACCAACTTGATATTAAAAGTAAGCATTAATCAGAACAATATTAATAGCAGAATAACCTAATGCGTACAATTTTAATGTGAGACCGAATTTTAATGTGAAAAACCTAATGCGGGAAAAACCACGGGACCATAGTCCGCTTCAAACTTCCACTATCACCAATAATGATAACAGGTTTACAATATATCTTCTCTAAAATAATAAGAGGATCATTGTAACATCAAGATCAGATATCTTGGCTCTGAATCTCATCTAAGAAAAATTTTAGATTTCACTAAATAAACATAGCAGGAAAGCACCTTAGAAAGGATAAATTGTAGATCGGTACCGTTAGGATTGTAGAGTTTACTATAAGGATTCTCCACGTCAAATCTGGGCTAAAACCGACGAAGTTTGGCCACCGATTGTCAAGCAGAAAACTCAGAAAATATAGTTTTTCTCTTTCTCCTCTTTCTTTCTCTTGCTGCTGCCGCACGCTGCACGTTTTGATGTTGCAGTTTCCACTATTGCACTGTTTAAAAGAAACCTTATCTAATTAATTAACTGATTTAGGCTCAGGCCCAACTATCTGGTCCAAGCCCACCTATGGGCTGGACCCAACAATTCTCCCCCTCCAGCTCATATGGTGGGCTGTACTAAGCCCACTCTTCGCCTACAAGCTTCAAGCTTCTTCTTAGGCAACTTTACCAAGTTATAGGTGTGGTCCTCAAGCAAGGATCTCATCTCTTCTTGTATGACTTTAACCCACTCATTCTTGTGCTCACGTAGAATAGCTTCCTGGTAAGTTTCTGGCTCTCCCCTATCAGTAAGCATAACATACTCATGTGGAGGATATCTTGTAGATGGTTGTCGCTCTCTTGTGGATCTTCTCAATGGAATCTCAACTAGTGGTGGAGGTGCTTACTCAGTTGGTTCAACTTCATCAACTGTAGGAGTATCATCACTAACATTCTCACCATATTCTTCTTCTTCGTCTCCCCCATGATCATCATGAACTATAGGTGGAGGAACTGAACCCAAACTCCAAGGAATATAAACAGAGGTTTCTAGCTTCTCAACATTATCATCATTATCAAATAATTGGTCTTCAAGAAACACAACATCCCTGCTTCTAACAATCTTCTTGTTCACTGGATCCCATAATCTGTACCCAAACTCTTCATGACCATATCCCAAGAAAATACATGCCTTTGCCTTATTATCAAGCTTGGATCTCTCATCTTTGGGAATATATACAAATGCTTTACACCCAAAGACCCTCAAATGATCATAAGATATATCTTTCCATTTCCATACTCTCTCTGGAACATCACCTTGCAGAGGAACTGATGGAGAAAGATTTATCAGGTCAACTGTAGTTCTCATAGCCTCCCCCCAAAATGACTTAGATAACTTGGCGTGAGAAAGCATACACCTAATCCTTTCTTCAATGGTTTTGTTCATCCTTTCTGCCACACCGTTTTGCTGAGGAGTTTTTGGAACTATTTTCTCAAGCCTGATACCATGAAACCTACAGTAATTCTCAAAAGGACCCTTGTACTCGCCACCATTATCTGCTCGAACACTCTTTAGCTTTCTGCCAGTTTCTCTTTCAACACTAACATGAAATTCTTTGAAGACATCGAGTACCTGGTCTTTAGATTTCAAAGCAAAAGCCCAAACTTTTCTAGAATGATCATCAATAAAAGTAACAAAATAAAGAACACCTCCAAGAGTTCTAGTTTGCATAGTACAGACATCAGTATAAACTAAATCAATAATATTTGATCTTCTAGATGGCGGATTTGTATGAAATGCAACCCTATGTGTTTTTCCAACTAAGCAATGATCACAAGATTTAATATATATACCTTGCAACTCTGGTAAGAACTGTTTTCTAGCAAGAGTTTAAAGTCCCTTCTCGCTGATATGACCAAGTCTCTTATGCCAAAGATCTATGCTTTCACCCTTTTGAATTGCATTAATCTCTTCTTTGTGTAGCTTAGCTTCCATAATATAAAAAGAGTTCAACTTCTTTCCTCTCGCCACAACTAGAGAACCTTTAGTGAGCTTCCATTTGCTTTCACCAAAATAATGTGTAAATCCCACATCATCAAGTCTGCTTGTAGATATCAAATTCAGACGAATATCTGGAACATGTCTAACATCTTTGAGTATCAATTTGCTCCCAGTACTGGTCTCTAAGCAAATATCTCCAATACCCACAATCTTGGATGTACCATTGTTTCCCATTCTAACATTACCAAAATCACCAGTAGTGTAGGATCTGAAGAAATCACCATGAGAAATAACATGGAATGAAGCACCATAGTCAATTACCCAGTTACTGTCCTGAGCTGCAAGACTAACACATCCATCATCACAAATAGTAATGATATCACCTTCAGCAGCAACTGTATTGGTCTCTTTCTCATTTTTCTTCCTTTCATTCTATTCTCGCTTCCAAAACCTACACTCTTTCTTTATATGACCTGGCGTGTTGTAGTGAAAACACCTGATATCTCTTCTAGACTTGGATCTTCCTCTGTAACCATGTTAATTTCTACTGTGACTTCTTCCACGTCTTTCCTACTTTTCAGTAACAAGTGCACTAGAAGAAGATTCTCCCTGTTCTTTCCTTCTGGCATCTTCATTCAGTAAACTATCTTTAACCATGTCTATAGTTAGAGTTTCCTCTAGCGTGGAGTTACAAATTGTCACCACATACGTTTCCCAACTTTCTGGTAAAGAGCTGAGAAGTAACAATCCCTGCATTTCATGATCTATATTCATTTTCATAGCAACCAACTTGTTTGCAAGACTCTGAAATAGGCTTATGTGCTCAACAATGTTGTCATCATCTTTATACTTCAAATTAACAAGCCTTCTAAGGAGAGAAATTCTATTTCTCACTATCTTTTTCGCAAATAAATTTTCTAGCCTTTGCCAAACAATATCAGCTCTGGTTTCATCAGAAATATGCTCATGCAAATTTATATCCATCCATCTTCTAATATAAGCAATAGATTTCCTGTGTTGGACCTCCCATTCCTCCTCTTCCATAGTAGAGGGTTTTTCTTTAACTTTGATGGGCTTATACAAATCTTTGCAATAGAGCAAGTCTTCCATCATACGCTTCCAAGTGGAATAATTTGATGAGTTCAATTTAATCATATCATCTGATTCTTCCATTTCAATCACACAAGAAAAATTAGTAGTAAATAATAACCTGCTGCTATGATACCACTTGTTGGGAAAAAACCTGTTAATGCGGAATAATACTTTTTCCTCTTTGTGTATCAAAATGGGTTCCTCATCAAATATACCAACTTGATATTAAAAGTAAGCATTAACCAGAACAATATTAATAGCAGAATAACTGATCAATCACAGGTGAGACCGAATTTTAATGTGGAAAACCTAATACGGGAAAAACCACGGGACCGTAGTCCACTTCAAACTTCCACTATCACCAATAATGATAACAGGTTTACAATATATCTTCTCTAAAATAATAAGAGGATCATTGTAACATCAAGATCAGATATATTGGCTCTGCATCATCATCGTATAGATGAATCTCATGTAAGAAAAATTTTAGATCTCACTAAATAAACATAGCAGGAAAGCACCTTAGAAAGGATAAATCGTAGATCGGTACCGTTAGGATTGTAAAGTTTACTACAAGGATTCTCCACGTCAAATCTGGGCTAAAACCGACGAAGTTTGGCCATCGATCGTCAAACAAAAAACTCAGAAAACCTAATTTTTCTCTTTCTCCTCTTTCTTTCTCTCGCTGCTGCCGCACGCTGCACACACCGCACGCTGCACGTTTTGATGTTGCAGTTTCCACTACTGTATTGTTTAAAAGAAATCTTATCTAATTAATTAACTGATTTGAGCTCAGGCCCAACTATCTAGTCCAAGCCCACTTATGGGCTGGACCCAACAGCTATATCAAATTTAATTCATTTTAGACGAGTTCTATTTCGCGCTGTCCGACGACCATCGATGTTCTGCTACTTCGACGATGATATTACTCGCTGCGTTCTTTTTACCTGTGTTGCTGCCAACGCCGCGAAGCTACAGCAGAGCTCACTGGTCACCCTCGACTTCAACTTTCCTCTTTCCGACCGAGGTATCCATCGATCAGCTTTTCCGACGATGACAATCGCCCAGTCGCCCAGCAGCCGCTCGAACTGGCCGCGCCGCCCTCGTGCAGAGCAGAGAAGCCAATTCCCCCTGCGCGCTGAACTGCCTGCAAAACCTTCTCGCCGTCGGCTGTGCAGCAGCAGCGAGCCCCTCGCCTCTGGCAGCGCCGGCTGCAGAGAGAAGAGGGCACAAACCCTCTCCGCTGTTCCTCTGCGCGCAGACCGACAACCTACAGGAACCTAACGCTGCCGCTTCCTTTTCTCGCGGCGACTTCCTACGGCGTCGCAGCCTCTAGGTTCTTCCCTGCTGCGGTGCGACAGAAGCAGAGCAATCTCTGCTGCAATCACTGCGTGGAGAGATCGCCAGTTTCTTTTTTTCCCATCGCGATCGGCACTCCTTCGCTCGCGCCTGCGCGGTAAACGCCCTTCTCAAGTGGCTTCTCCGCTGCGCTGCCATTCTCAGCCTCGGCGCTCTCCTCTACCGAAGAACCCTCTCGCCCCCTGCTTACTCTGCCGGGCTAAAGCTTCTTCTCTCTACTGCGGTCCACTGCTGCGGTCCTCAACCAATCTCTTGCATCGAACTTGGCTGAACACTGTGAACTGGCCGAACGGAAACAGACTAGAATTCCTCTCCGCCAAGAACCAACCTTATAGACTCTTGCCAATCACCTACTTCCCGAGGAAACTCTACAAGGAGCTACTGCAGCATCGACACTCGACACAAGACCAAGACTTAGAGCTAACAATAAAGCACTTGAGATAGAAAGTAAGGTATCGATTGCTCCTCTAAAGGTATAAAGGGTATCGCAAACAAGCACTCCTTGCCCGAGTGGGAAGGAAAGACAGCCTTAATAAGGGCGAGTTGAGGTCGGATAACCATGGTTTACAGCCCCAACTAGTAGTAAAAGTTGTTGAGTAGTTGAATCAGTTTCAATTCAATTCTTTAATACTATACTGGAATGCAGAGTAGAAGCCCGCTTAGTATCCCTTTACTGAATGCGGTTCCTGCCGCTTCCGATACTTACAGATAAAATAATATAAACCTAGTTCTAATCCAGAGTTGAATCTAGTTATTGCCCCAAGGGAACCATAAAGATTATAGGGTCGAAGAAAGCACTTGTACTTGCTTTGAGGCGAGGGAGAGGTCAACAAAGGAAGGGGTAAAACTATCATTGGAACTGGAACTGGCAACACTGTTCTCATGCCTACCGGTGTTCTACTCAGCATCTCTACTGGATTTCTTTCTTTCTTGATTTCCTTCCCGCAACCTCATTACCTAGGTCATGATTCTTTTTCTTACCTTGGAACAGGGCCGCTCATTCCTATTTAAATTAGAACTTCCGTACTATGTTTACTGCCCCAACTAGTAGTAGTCCAGGTCAAGTGTCAAGTGTAGTTTCAAGTCCTGTGTTCGTATATAATAACTGGTTATTCCGGCGGAGTCCAAGTGTTTGCCTGTATTCGTTGTATTCGTTGCTTTTCTCCTTTCGTTTGACTTTCTTTGCCTTTGCCTAACAAGTAGTTGCCTGTTCCAGCTCTGGCATCAGAATCAGCAGTGTCGAGATGGATGGTATCAACGTGTTGGCGAAAAGAAGCTAGTTTAGTCTCATATAGATCTTATCTTGGTAAAAAGCATAGGCTACAGAATCATCAGTAGTTTAAAGATCTTCAGCAGTGGTGGAAAGGGATGCGTCAAGTCCAGTTTATCAGTTAACTGAATGAGGCTCTATTAACTGCATGCGGCTCATCTACTTACCTCAGGCTCCCCGTAACAAATAATAAATACAGTTAACCAAGGCTTTTGGGTAGTTGACCATGGCTTTGATTCAGAAGCCAGAGTTTCATCCCGAGTTAAATCCCCTTCATTAGTAGTTTAATCCCCAACAAGTAGTAGTCTAGGTCAAGTTACAGTGAAAAAAGTAGGGTGTTGAGGTCAGAGGTAAGAATTGGTATCGAAGTAGTAGCAGTTACTTGTCTGTTTGGCCCTAGACTTTATTATATAATAACTTTTGAACTCACTTTTTCACTTGCTTCTTTACTGGCTCAAGAACTGAAATAGACTTTACTGACTTTTGAATCTCTAACACCCAGCAACCCGTCACCCGAAACAATACTTGAAACCGCCTATGACTTGAAACCTGCATCTAGTATAAGGCAAGTAATGGAACTACAGCTCCTAAGGTTACGATGAAACAAGGGAAGAAACAGAATCCCCAGTGCCAGAAATTAATAGTAAAGCGGTAAAGCCTTTCACTCCTCTGTACACTAATACAAGAGAGGGAGTTGCAAGCTATGAGGTCTACGAGAGGTTGCTGTTAGAGCAGATCCAGTTCCATTCTTTCTGCTGTGCCAAAGTAAGCAGGCGGTCTGTTACTTACTTGTTGAATTCTGTATTTCCTTATAGATATGTAGAGGAGCCGAGCCTGAGAGGGATATCCTAATCCTAAGTTACTTTCGAGGGTGCCAGATCAGAGCACTAGTTGAATTCTGTAGGCGTAGTTGGTCTGGTCCAGTTGCATACCCAGGGGAATCCTCAACCTCAAAAGAAGGGAAAACTGCTTGGGGCACTAAAACATCACTGTAGTTGTTGGATGGTCAATCGATCATTTCAACTGGGAAACTTGCCAACGAATGCATTTCTTCCTATAATAAGTGGGGTTCCCTTCTTTTATGGTTCCTTTGCCTCTCTCTCCTCTGTCTCTCATCGAATCTAACTCAGGACTCTTGTCGCTAACTAACAAAGATGAAACCAAGTATATGCTTGGCGGGTGCAACTAATTCACTGAGTGCTTCACAGCCTTTACCGGATCCTTTGGCATCAAAGCCAGATTCCTCTTCAACTCTTTAGGGCCTGCTCGATGGATCATACCAGCTTAATTCTTCTCTTGCAACAGCCAAGACACTGCTAAAGCCAGATCCTGCTCTAACTTCTTCTTAAATTATAGAACTGGCAATGAACTTAGTTTACCATATGGGTGGTGAAGCGAGTTAGTAATTACTTGGCGGGGGTGCTCCTACTCTTTGTGTGCGAGTATAGTCTAGGTGCCTTCCCTCCTTACCTTACTAAAGTCTATATTTGCTATCAAAAAACACTAATACTAGGGGGCTTCTGAAGCACGTAGAGAGGTCGGGCCTTATCCTAGATGCTACTAAGCTATGGAGTGACGTTAGCTTACTTTCCTTTCCGGGCTATGGGAAAGGGAATTTAAGTAAAGAAGTAGGTTGGGCAAAGCAAGGGATATCCTAAGTCACTTTCGAGGAGAGACAGGCGAAGGGAGGTCTATTCTTTAGTCTGATGCGTAAGATGGGTCATACCGTTTTCTGTAATTCCATTCTGATACGTAAGATGGGTCATAGGCACGGAAGATGGGTCAACAAATAAAGAAATCAAGTGCTCTTGGAAAGAAAGAAATCAATCCAGTGCGGGGCTTTAGGGTTAAGTTACTTTCTACATTTAAAGTTGCGTGCGTGAAGGAAATCAAGTAAAGAGCGGTTTCTTGGAAGCAATGTAGCTAAGGAGTAAAAGAATTGAATTTCGTTTGTTTACAGAACACTAGCAACAGTGAGCTTAAGAATTTAAACTCATTCGACGGCCCCTCTGGCAACACGGGAAAGTGTTTCACTCCTGGTTCATTCTTATAGTAAGTAAAAGACACAAGCTACTGGTTTACTTCTTTCTTGCCAACACAGAAGTTCAGTGCTCTTCTTCGGTCTTAAGTATATACTTGTCTGCTTGGGCCCTATCAAATTAATTAATATCTTATTAAGGATAAAGAGAAAGAATTCATTTAGTTCATTTACACTAATACTAGAGACAATTCAAACAAGTAGGAAATTTCATTCGTAGCAAACCTAGGAAATTTCAACTGGGGCAGCACCAACACTGTTAACCTATTTCTACACTATGATAGAAGCAATGGATTCTGAAGTCAAACAATCATTTATATCTCTTTCTTAGCGCCTGTTCAGTCAAACAGTAATTGAGAAGTTAAACAATCATTTATTCTCTCCTTAGCCAACACCTTACATTGAACTTGAATCTGCCCTTCCCGAAGTAGGTAGCAAGTAGTTCTGCAAATGGGGTTCTTGTTGAGTGAGTTGGGGCATGAAGATAGTCTCCTATAATATAATATAAATAGAAGAGCTACAGAATTGAGTATAGATCAGAGCCAAATTCCACTATACAGACACAGTAGACATAAAGTATAAGAAATTACATAAAACACAGGACTTAGCTTCCACTCTGGATTAGAATTATATGCCAGGTCTTGGTGCTCTTCTTTAGTGGATCCCTTGTTCTTACCATTGAATGAAACTCCTAACCGGTGTGCTACCTCTCCATCTCATCTAACTCAGGTTCATATACCGTAGTAAATTAATGAAATTCAATTCTGATTTCTTGCTCTAGTAGTTGCTGGGCCCTTCTTCTACTCGAAAGTAAACTCAAAACGGGTGAAGGATACTCATATTCTGCAGCTGACCTGACAAGCGCCTTAACGGCAACACCCCTTCTTCTTTTACTTCTATACACCACTGTTTATGGTTGAATTCTGTTACTTACTGGTTTCATTCACCTTAGTATATATTTAATTCTTGACACTGTTGGAATTGAAAGAGTTAACTGAAAAACAACATATATGAGTTTCGCTCTGGCCTATACTATTTCTATACTAAATGGAGTAGCTTATCTTATTATTATTATTTATAAAGAAAGAAAGTAGAGGGCAAGTATACCGAGAAAGTCAAACGAACGAATGAAAACCATTAATGACTAGGGGAGGAGCAACCAAAAAGGAATCCCCTGCGCGTACTGAGCTACAGAGAGAAGAGGACAGGTATCCCGAAACAGAAAAAGAATAAACTGCTGGTACTTAGCTTATGATTGATAACCCGAAACAACAAAGGAAGCCCATACCCCCCTGCAGGTACGGAGCCAAAGAGAGAAAAGGAATCCCCTACGGGTACCGAGCTACAAAAAGAAAGAAGAGAGAACTGAAACCATAAATCCATGAACCCATAGAAGGACCTCCGCCGGGGGCTTAGCACCAAAGAGCTGGCAGCTAAGGAATCCCCTTCGGGGTACTAAGAAATAAATAGGAAAGAAAAAACGGACGAGTAAAGAAGATAGCAGCGACAACACTCTAAACCCGACACCAAAACGGTAACAGCTGCAACTCAGCTTTTCTATTCCGAGTCCGACCGAAAACCAACACCCCGTGTATTGACGACAGGATTAACGGGTGATTAGCGGATGTCAAAGGATGTATAGTGAACAGAGAAACAGAAAACTAAACTCAGCAGGCGGAGTCGTCCTCACTAGCATGATGCGCGGGTTGCTGCGAAGATGTGCATGGTGGGCAGTGTGGTGTGTCTTGCTATTGCTGCTGGGTGCTGTTGCTAGGTGCTGTGTCTTTCTATTGTTGTTGTTCGTTTCGTGTGCATCTGTGTGCTTTTCTCTCCATTTCCTACCCCGGACAGGACAGGGCAGGCTCTATATTTATTATTTGAAATTACACCTTATAATAGAATAACTGATTAAACGAGGGGTGCCGACCTGATCTAATTCCGTTGCTTGGCCGGTATTCAACTTTAACAAGAGCAGGTACCTATGCCTCTGACTCAGCCTTAGCTACTAATTGAATAGCTTCCCTTGCATGCCTCTCGACGGGGAATAAAAAGAGACAACAAACAAAGAATAACTTTTGTATATGAACAAATACTAGCAGACCGTAACACACATCGGAATTAAATGAAAATTATAATCAAATAGAACACTAAGATTTATATGGAAAACTCCTTCAACGTGAAGGGTAAAAACCACGGGACAAATCAGAGAAAATCTACTATAAAAATAATGAATGTACAATTCTCGAATCTCTTGCCTAAAACCCAAGCAACAATCACAAGAGAATAACTGGGATATAAAGATCACGTCACTGTGCATAATATCCAAAACCTCCTCGAGCAATCACAGAAAAATTCACTGTAGATCTGATCTAACATGAGATGAGAAATTGTTTGGATGAGTGAGAACAATTTTTATATTTTTCTTATCTTTTTCCCTTTCTTTTTCTCTTGTTTTTTTGCCCTTTTCTCCTCTCTTTAAATCCTTAATGCTGCTGCGAAGTTTCTGCCCTTTGCTACGATGTTAATCTCTATTTTCGCAGCCACCAATATGTTGAATCTCGGATTTTGATGATGAAACTAATTGAGTGTGTTTTGTTGTCTAACTGCGTTTTGAGTTACGCAGGTCTACTGTCGATCAGGATTAGACAGTTGACGCTGGAGGAATTGACGTTGCGCCGGAGGTGATCACGTCAGGATATTGGATGTCGAGCCGGAGGTTCGGTCGACTATCGGTAGGAGGCTTCGTACGTCGGGCATCGGACCAAGAAGTGCGGAGTTGCGCCATGGATATCGGGGTTGCGGAGGTCAACCGCCGATTGGGCAACAAGCCGCTAGAGAGGGTGATGTGCCGAAGGATCGGACGAAGCGCCGACCAATGATGTGCCAGGCAACTGAATGTCAATTCGCGTTGTAATAACTGTCTAGATCGAAGTAGAGTGTTTGTTGTTTGTGTGCAGGAGTAACTACAATAAGAATGAAGACGTAAAGCAAAACAAAGGGTCGAAGTCAAGTGCGATGGATCGTTGGGAGTTCGAGAGTTCGACGGAAGTCCGAAGATTCGTTGGGAGTGCTGTCGGAACCGACCGAGAACGAGTAGGGAGCTTGCCGAAGGGTTTTCAGAAGTTCGCCGGAAGGTTCATCGGAAGTTCGCGGAGCTTGCCAAGAAAGATCGGAGCTTGCCAAAGAAGCTCGGGGGAACTCGCCAAGATCATCGTGGAGTCCGAGAGCTTGCCGGGAGTCCGCAGGATGGTTTCCGAGGGATCGTCGGAGACCGCCGGAAGTTCGCCGGAAGCTCGACGGAAGAAGACTTAACTTGCGGACTTTGTAATAGCTTAGGAATGTCTTTAATTTCGTAGTTAGCACATTAATTTGGGTTAGAATTAGGGATTAATCATTTAACCCGAAGTAGGGGCCATTGGGCCTTAGTTTGGGTGTGTCAGTCTGCCAGGACTGACAGCACCGAAAAACTCAAAAGATTCAAATTTTTGGCTCCAAGTTTGGGCTCCAAATTTGAATCACTTTGAGGCTTATAAATACCCCTTCCTTTTCAGCTGAAAAACACAACCCTTAGAGAGTTAGATTTTGAAAATAAGTCTTGGGAAAGTCTTGTTCTTCATTTGCTTAAGTGTTCACCTCATTCTTCTTGTGAAATCTTGTAAGAGTGTGAACCACTTGTAAAGGGTTGTAAGAGGGGTATTTGATCCTTCTCTTCAAAGGATTTGGTAGTGGAAGAAGGGAGCCTCATCGGAGAAGGCTTCGGAAGTGGATGTAGGTCACTTTGACCGAACCACTATACATCGCGGCGTCTTGATTGTGTAAGTGTTTAAATTTCTATTTTACTTTGCTGCAAGCCTTTACTTTACTTGCTCCACTTCCTTTTTATCTTTGTACGCATGCTTTAAAGTTAGAACGCAAAAATTGGTTTCAAATAAAACGTTGCTTTCATCGTACGAAGTTTCCGAAGCTTGTTTTAAATCGCTGAAAAATCTATCGTTTTATCCGCTGCACTAATTCACCCCTCCTCTTGGTGCCGCTCGATCCCTAACACAATAGCCCCTATTTAAACTAGAGTTTAGGTTAAGTTAGGGTTTAAGAGGAAAGATGGACTATGGGTTGATAAAGCCCAAATGGGTTGAATTTGGGCTGTCAGCCCATCAACCACCCCCTTCAGCTCATAAGGGAGGTTGTCCCTTTTGCTCCTCAATTTAAATCCATGCCGACCAACTGTCGACACATCTCCTATCTCTCTTTCGGTAAGGTCTTTGTCAACATGTCTGCTCTATTATCATCTGTATGAATTTTCTGAAGTTGCAACTGCTTCTCTTCAAGTACATTTCGAATCCAGTGATATCTGACATCTATATGCTTTGACTTGGAATGAAAAGTTAGATTCTTACATAAATGGATGGCACTCTAGCTGTCACAATACACCACATAGTTTTCCTGTTTCAATCCCAATTCTTGTAAGAATTCTTTCATCCATAACATTTCCTTGCAAACCTCTATAGCAGCAATATATTCTGCCTCTATGGTGGAGAGAGCAATACACCTTTGCAATCTGGATTGCCATAACATAGCTCCCCCTACAAAAGTAAGCACAAAACCTGCTGTGGATTTCCTTGTATCAATATCTCTGGCCATATCTGCATCTGTGTAACTCACTAACACAGGTGGTCCACCTCCAAAGCTTAAACAAACCTTAGAGCTTCCTCTGAGATATCTCAAGATCCACTTCACTACTGCCCAGTGCTCTTTGCCTAGATTTGCAAGAAATTTGCTAGTAACACCCACTGCATATGCGATGTCCGGCCTCGTATATACCATTGCATACATTAAACTTCCAACTGCTGAAGCATAAGGAACCTTTTGCATTTTTTCCTTCTCCTCATCACTTGACGGACTCAGTTCTAAGCACAATTTGAAGTGACCTGAAAGAGGAGAATCAACTGGCTTTGCATTGCTCATACTGAACCTTTCTAATACCTTCTCGATGTATTTCTCCTGTGATAACCAAATCTTCTTGTTTTTCCTATCACGAGAAATCTACATGCCCAGTATTTGCTTTGCTGGCCCAATGTCCTTCATTGCAAATGACTCACTCAGTTCCTTCTTCAACCTGTCAATTATATACATATCTTTCCCAAGGATAAGCATATCATCAATATACAGTAAGAGAATAATAAAATCCTCACCAAACTGCTTGATGTACATACAATGATCTAAAGCCATTCTTTTGTATCCATTTTCAATTATAAATAAATCAAACTTTCTATACCACTGTCTTGGAGCTTGCTGCAATCGATACAAACTCTTTCTTAACTTGCAGATAAAATTTTCTTTACCTTTGACTTTGAAACCTTATGGTTGCTCCATATAAATTTTCTCCTCCAAATCACCATGAAGGAAAGCTGTCTTCACATCTAACTGCTCCATCTCCAAGTCCTAGCTAGCAGCAATACCTAGAGCAACACGAATAGAAGATATTTTAACAATAGGAGAAAAAATCTCTTCAAAATCAATACCTTTCTTTTGACCAAAGCCTTTCACAACCAATCTGGCTTTGTACTTTGGTTGAGAACAATATTCTTGAGTCTTCAACCTGAAAACCCACTTGTTCTTCAAGGCCTTCATTCCCTGTGGAAGTTGCACCAAATCGTATGTATGATTCTTCTGTAGAGCATCCATCTCTTCCTACATAGCAACTAGCCACATTTTTTTCTGCTCACTTTCAACTACTTCTTGGTAACTCTCTGGTTCACCTGCATCAGTAAGTATCACATACTCATCTACAGAGTATCTTCTAGAAGGCTGATGTTATCTAGAAGATCTTCTCAATTGAGGTTCTGCGGGAAGCTACTCCTCAACTTCTTCTTGCTCAACATATCCTATAAGTAGATTAACATCTGTTTCTACACCATCTTCCTGCACATCTTCCCCATCACCCTGATATACTAGAGGAATAATTGGGTCACAATCTGCTAATCCTTCTGTAAAAGTCTTGGCTGGTGCCTCCTTTAAATCCTCAAGGGTTTGATCCTCAAAGAAAACCACATCTCTGCTTCTAAATACCTTATGCTTTTCTGGATCCAAAGTTATAACCAAATTGATCATATGAGTAGTCAAGAAAAATACATTCTTTTGTCTTACCATCAAGCTTGGACCTTTCATTGTCTGGAATATGTACAAATGCACGACAACCAAACACTCTCAAATGCCTATAGGAAACATCTTTCCCTGACCATACATGCTCTGCAACATCAGCATCTAGGGCTGCACAGGGAGATAAGTTAATCACATCAACTGCAGTCTTCAAAGCCTCATCCCAAAACCTTTTGGGTAACTTTGCTTGTGAAAGCATACATTTGATCTTTTCTATGATAGTACGATTCATCCTCTCTGCAATTGCATTATGCTGAGGTGTACCAGGAACTGTCATCTCATGTTGAATGTCATATGACCTATAATAATCATCAAACAATCCTGTATACTCACCACCATTATCTGATCTTATGCATTTCAATTGTCTTTCTGTCTCTCTTTCAACTCTGGCATGAAACTCTTTAAAGACACCAATAACTTGATCCTTAGTCTTCAAAGCATAAGCCCAAACTTTCCTGAAAAAATCATCTATAAAAGTAACAAAGTAAAGTGCACCACTGATGCCAGGAACATTAATAGAACCATTAGGAGTTTTTGTCCTCAAAGGACCACATACATCTGTATAAACACGGTCCAAGGCATGCATTTTTCTAGACAAAGCAGGACTAGCAAAAGAAACTCTATGTTGTTTACCAGCTAAACAATCAATACAAGGGTTCAAATGTATACCTCTAAGGTCATGCAATACCTCTCTCTTAGAAAGAGCTTGTAGTCCCTTCTCGCTCATGTGTCCTAATCGCCTATGCCACAACTCCATGCTGTAGTCTTTCTCTGTAGCATTCAGTTATTCACCACAAGCTTTGGCCTGCAATCTGTACAAAGTATGACATTTCTTTCCACTAGCTATAACAAGAGAACCCTTACTGAGTTTCCATTGCCCTCTGTGAAACCTGCTATCCTAGTCTTCATCATCTAGTCTTCCAACTGAAATTAGATTCAGCCTCAAGTCAACCACATGCCTCACATCCTTAAGCACCAACTTGCAACCAAGGTTAGTCTTTATGTGGATGTCACCCATGCCAATAATGTTTGCTGTGCCATGGTTGCCCATCTTAACAACACTAAAATTTTCAGACCTGTAGGTAATAAAGAACTCCCTCCGTGGTGTAGCATGATAAGAAGCTCCTGTGTCAATTATCCACTCGAGATCCTGACACACACAAGAAAAAATATGATCAGAATGGGACAAAATCAAATAATCACCAACCTGCACTATAGCTGTGGCATTCTTTTTCGACTCTGTAGACTCCACTTCTTTTCCCTTTTTCTTACTCTTCTTAGGTTGCTTACATTGATTCTTATAATGTCCTTTCTCACCACAGTTATAGCAAATAATATCTTTCCTTGATCTTAACTTGCTTCTACCTATGCGTGAACTGCTTCTATCTTTAGACCTTGACCTTCCTCTGTTCTCCGAGATATGTGTCTGTGAATCAATCTGAGATACTGCTAAGTTCTTTCTTCTCAACTCCTCATTCAACAAACTGCTTATTACTTGACTCATAGTGACAATACCATCTGGCGCAGAATTACTGAGGGAAACCACTAGTGTCTCCCAACTTTCTGGCAATGAACTGAGAAGTAACAATGCTTACAACTCATCATCAAGAGATATTTTCATAGAAGATAACTGGTTAGTAATACTTTGTATTTCATTCAAATACTCAGCAATAGAAGCACCCTCTTTATATTTCAGGTTCACAAGTTTTCTGATAAAAAAAGCTTTGTTCCCAGTTGTTTTTCTTTCATAGAGACCTTCCAATTTTTTCCAAAGAGAATATATAGAACTTTCAGTAGAAATATGATGAAAGACACTATCATCGAGCCACTGTTGAATAAACCCAATCGTTTTTCGATCTAATCTCTTCCACTCATTATCTGTCATAGTTATGAGTTTTTCACTATCCTCTTGCAAAAGTCCATACAAATCTTTGCAATACAAGAGATCTTCCATTCTTGGTTTTCATATCATCCAATTGTTTCCGTTCAAACTAATCATGTGAGAAATACTACCGGCCTCCATGTTCAAACACAAAAATTAAATCACCAAAACCTTGCTCTGATACCAGTTGATGGAGAATAAAAAGAGGTAACAAACAAGGAATAACTTTTGTATATGAACAAATACTAGCAGGTCGTAACACACAGTGGAATTAAATGGAAATCACAATCAAATATAACACCAAGATTTACATGGAAAACCCCTTCAACGTGAAGGGTAAAAACCACGGGCAAATCAGAGAAAATCTACTATAGAAATAAAAAAATATACAATTCTCAAATCTCTTGCCCAAAACTCAAGTAACAATCACAAGAGAATAACTGGGATACAAAGATCACGTCACTGTGCACAATATCCAAAACCTCCTTAAGCAATCACAGAAAAATTCACTATAGATCTGATCTAACCTGAGATGAGAAACTGTTTGGATGAGTGAGAACAATTTTTGTGTTTTCCTTGTCTTCTTCACTTTCTTTTTCTTTTATTTTTCTGCCCTTTTCTCCTCTCTTTGAATCCCTAATGTTGCTGTGAAGTTTTTGCCCTTTGCTGCGATGTTAATCTCTATTTTCGTAGCCACCATTAGCCCTTATTTAAACTAGGGCTTAGGTTAAGTTAAGGTTTAAGAGGAAAGATGGGCTATGGGCTGATAAAGCCCATATGGGCTGAATTTGGGCTGTCAGCCCAACACCTCTAACTAAGGAAATAAACTTGATGCTTAGCCAGGATGCTTAGTTGGGTATTGAGATAGAAGTAGTGAGTTGGTTACTTCTGAAAGGATAAGTTCCTGTGTTGGTGCTCTAGTAGTTTCTTGTCTATAAATGACTTGACGGATGTAAAATGCTTGAACTCCTAATGTTACACGTCGGTGTGTTACTAAAATAGTTTACTTTTTGCCTATAATCTTGACGGTCCTGTTCTTGAAAAAGGGAATGGACGAGTTAAGGATAGTGGTCGACGATAGAATCAGAGGCTCAAGCAGAAGAATACACTTCTTTTATTACCCAACGCCCAATGTGTCTTAGAGAGATAGAATCCGCAGGGTGCTAGTATTGTTACTGGTTTACTCTCCAACAGAGACAGAGGTGGGCAAGCTAGAGAAAACCCTTAGAACTTTAATAATAAAAATGAAAGCATCCAGAGTAGAGCTATAGCCTTAACATAAAGAAAGTAGATAGGGAGCAGAGAGGAGCCTAATTCAGGTATAACAGGTATCAAAGAAATAGTTACCGATTGCATCAACCCCAGGACTTGCTTCAACACTAGCACCCGAAACTTCCCTTTCTTCACTTAGTTGCCCCCTCGGCTAATTATTCTGCTTGAGTGGAATTCTTTGGCACCTAAACAAAGAAGCCTTATTGTCTCCCTAAGTAAAAGACAGATGAAACCATGGAAAGATCAGATGCTAGATCGGAATCATTTGCCTAGCCAGGCAGAGGGAGAGCACATACAGGGAAACAAGTAAACTACTGAGGCCAAGCAAATACTTTTCTATGGAGGTTATACTACTCCCTTAGCACAGAGGATTTTAGACTGTTCTGCGGCTATCGGTTCATCAAGGGGAGTGGAATAAGTTATCCTTTATAAATAAAAGATAGAATTTGTAGCGGCCAAGCAACTACTAGGTCGATCAGGATAGGTGTAGTTACCGCTATAGCACATTGAAGAATAGAGCTAGGTTTACTTGTTTCATCCCGAGTGTAATCCCAAGTTGCTTGTCTCTTGCCTTTACTGTTAAAGAATTGAATGCGCTAGCTGAACAATGACAGGACTTGAGAACTGAATCTGGGGAGTATGAATAAGAATGACACTAAAGCGGAGGTAGGGGCAGAGTACTATTTTCATGGCAACAAAGGAATCCGTTCTCTTATAATATAATAATAATTCATTTGATAGAGCCAAGATACTACTGACTAATCTGTCTGCTTGTACAGGTCCTCTATTCTCTATCCTTTACTTTCTCTATTATCTCTTCTCCCTATTGACTCTAAATCAGGTGTTAAAGCATAAACCTCATTCTCAGGGGCCAAGCAGCTACTAGTTGAATCCCGAGAGGGGGAGAGTTGACAGTGCAATTAATCTGTGCGTAAGGAACAAGCTAAACTAGGGCTTTATACAAGCGAGGGCAGGGCGTTAGTGAGTTCTTTGAGCTAACGGGTCAGTGAAATGAATATTTTCGTTAAGTCGATAAGATCTATATCATCAGAAGTATCTTCAGCTGGGCGAGGAAAGTCGTAGATAGAAGAATCAGAGGTTGGTGCTTGTATGTCCGCTTGTTAGTGCTAGTAATCCTTATTTGCCCTTGTAG
The DNA here is from genome assembly GCA_024322285.1 of Musa beccarii. NCBI lineage: Eukaryota > Viridiplantae > Streptophyta > Magnoliopsida > Zingiberales > Musaceae > Musa > Musa beccarii. Next base: position 27,037,199 of record CM044396.1, read on the forward strand.
TAGTGGCTTGTCTAGTAGTGGCTTGTCGAGTAGTTGCTTGGCTGGTAGTTATGGAATTATTTGACTAGGGTAGGCTGGGGTGGTAAACATATGTATAAATAGTAGCCTGAGTGGGTATCGAGTATCATTATAACATTATAATATCATATAATAGATATGGGTTGCATGCCTAGAGAGAATCAGAGGTTAACTACGTTGCTTGCCTCTGCCCTTAAGTAATTGGTGAGAGCGGAATCTGTCTTTTAACCCATTGTTTTATCTGTATTAGTTTACTAGAAAAGAATTGCCTGTTCTTGTTGTTGGTTCAGACAATCCACTTCGGTTGGTTATTTCTCTCTAGCATACCTGGGACGGGCTTTTATCTTACTATTGCTTCAGTGTCAATTGGAATTCTAACTTTCTCATTTAAGAGTGCTAGGTTGGCGAGGGAACCCTAAATAAGGGAACCGTCAAGATATAGGTGTAAAATGCACTATTTCAAAGCCAAGACACTACTAATGTGTCGCGGCAGGGCTGCTCCATATTCGAAGTTTTATGGGAAAATACCTATAATCGAATATATGGCATATACCTTCCCCCTATTCTTACTGGTTGTACCCTGACTTACAAGAAATATTTGTATTTGCTTGGTGGGTAGTTTCATTCAGTTACTCGGGTAGGGGCGAAAAGAGCACTCACTATGGTAGGGAGGTTCTCGCAACACCACAATCTATTACGAGTCTCGGGTAGGTACGAAATACTTGTTATGGTAGTTGACATACCCCTCTTGCCGCGCAACATTATAAGTGACTCGACGGGAAGTTTCATTCAGTTACTCAGGCAGGGCAGTGAAAGAATTGAAAATAAATTAAGAGTTTTTCTACTGTGTAAGAATAGCTTCAATCTCTCTGGTTTTTTCAGTTTATTTAATTTATTTTATTTTATTTAACTATAGATTTCTTTGATATACCCCCGATCATGTGCTTACTTATTTGAAGAATAGAGTTTCAGAGCATACCTATAATCTAGTCTCCTCTCTTGGAGACTTAATGGCAGATTGAGCTCTTCCCCAAGTTCTGTGTTTGGCAAATAGAATCTAAACTAACTTTCTACTTTTTGTCTAGCCTAACTCTCTGCCACGCTATGACTGACGCTCAAGATTAGGACTTGGTCATAACTTCGTTTACACTTGTTACTCCCTACTACCACACAACTCCTTACGTAATTGCTTGGTTAGTAGTTACTTATCGTCTTGTCGAGTTCAATTCTTTAATGCAATTCTAATTCTCAATAATACGAATTCAATTCAAGACTTATTGATTTGCCTTTACTTCCATGGTATCTTCTAGCTGCTTTAGTTTAACACGTCACTGATCTTGCCTTTACTGATTATGGGCTTGCTTCCTCAGATCTAAGTACTATACATTGGCTGTCGACCTATCCAATCTAAATGAATTATTATATATTATATTATATTATAGGAGAACGGATTCCACTCGATAGGAGAATGGATGAAACTACTTAGTGAAATTATTACTTCGGTGTTAGTAGCAGAGGCAAGAGAGGCTATGAAAGCTATCAGGCAAGAACAGCGAGTCAACCAACCAAGCACATATACTCAGATGCAGAATATTGGTAATACACCTCGTACATCTGTCTCTGCCCCTGACCTTAAACTTAATGCTCCTTGAACTTACCCCTCGTAGTTGAATTAAAAGTCACTAGCCCTCCCAGTGCTCTTAACAAAAGCAAAAGGTTACACTGAATGTCATGCCCCTTCCCTTAAGAATAGAGTTTACCTCCTAAGCTTCCCTACACCAATACTGGATTAAGCCTCTTCACCAGGCATACCGGGCGTACAAGAAAGGGGTAATAATAGGAGTCTCTTTGAGGGTGAGTAACATCTCATGTCGACTTTCTTTCTTTATAATCAAAATCAAATTCCATTTTACACCCCACAAAGTAAGTGACCAGTTAGATTAGAGTCCTGCTCCAGCTATTTCGTACAATACATTTTGACAAAACCTTGGCATAAAAGTATTCTATTGACATAGAAGAAGAAAAGCCTATGAAAGAGAATCACCAGATCCAGATACAGCTTCCCCTCTTGCAACAGCCAAGCCCTCTCTCGCCTCAAGTGCTTTCTTAGTCGCTTTTCTTAACCTTACTTGTAAGCTCACTGTTATCTCTGCTCCACCTATTTCCGCTAGCAACTATAACCATCCTCTGGCTCATTCTTCTCTGTAGTTAATTCCTCCTGACTGAGAGGGGAAAGCTGCCTTAATAAGTTTGGGCAAGGAAAGCCTAGTTCATCAATTGTTCTAGCTTAGAATTCAACTATAAACTCCAAACTACTGGCATTCTTGCCCTTAACCAACACTAGGATTTGGTAACCAACCCTGTACTCTTTCTTGCCCGAGTAGATAAGAGAGTAAACCAGGTTTCATTCAATTGAACCTATCTCCTCTCCCTGCAAAGAAAGGTGACAAACACGGGACTTGCGCCAACACACCTTTCTGAATCGCTAATATAATATAATAATAATATCGTAGGGACTTTCTACTTCCCAAGCTTTTGTTTCTTCTGCACCGGATACAACTCCTATTTCTTCTCCGGATACAGCTTATGCCTCTTAGTCTCTGGTCAATTCAACTAATTAACTTCTCTCTTTTATGCTTGTGTTTAGGTGGTTCTCGCAACTCCTCATTCTATTCCAATACTCGGGTAGGTTTGTGTTTCATTCCAATACGAGGCTCGGGCTGTAAGAATACAATTTTAAATACATTATTTAGAGCCAAGACACGTATAATGTGTCGCGGCAGGGCCGCTCATCTGTTTGTTTTATGAGAAATATTTAATTGAATATTCTTTTTGGAGCCTAAAAATGCATTTCTTTGTAACATCTTTATGGCCTAAACTATCATATCTGCATCTCTTATTCTTGAGTGGACTTTCTTCACACAGAGCCAAGTCACTTATAATGTGTAGCAGCAGGAGCGGCTTGGAGGGGCGAGGCGAGGGAGAGGTAACCAATGAGTGAAATTCCTCCTTTCGGGATTCTATTTCAATTCTGTAATTCACTAAAGGACAAGTCATAGCTTAGGTACTCTCTAGCAGTTATGAAAGCTGGATCATCAGCCGGGGGTTAATAAGAGAGATAGATGCCGGGGGTGAAGAATCGACTGAGGTTAAGTCATTAGCAGAATCATTGATAGCTCTAGTTCTAGTTCTATTGGAAAAGCCTTTCACTCCGTAGTCAACAAAGACAGATTCAACTTAGTCTAGAACGGGTGGGCTTGTGTTAAGCAATGAGTAAAACCTAATTGGATCTTTTGTTCCCGCTTCTCTTGAAAGACCCCTTGCTTGCAGATCTTTGTCCTGAGCCCTTAAGTAATTGGTGTCCGAGAGAGAACCAGCGCTGTCCTGTAATGTCTAGCAACTGCCCTTAACCCAGCTTTCTAGGATATAACTTACTCGCAACGAGCCGCTCCTTCCTTAATGAATGCCTACCATAGCTCATCTCTTTGAACTCTTGTTCCTAGACCTATGTAAACAATTCCATTCTTCAGTAGGAGCTTGTTCCCCCGGCTCGGCAGCATCAGATCTTACTTACTTTCTTACTTTTGAGTGGAATTCCCTTCATTAGTAGTTTCAAGTCCAACAAGTAGACAAGACGACAAGCAACTGCTAGACAAACTTATTATTATTATTATAAGGATAACAGATTTCACTCCGGGTGCCGACCTCAACTCTGGCTCTCATCTAATCCAATTCAATTTCTTTTCTACCAGAATTAGGCTTAGGCTCCTGCGTTTCTCTTTCAACTCCAATTCATTGAACCCTGCTCTTATCGGCAACTATTAACTGTTTTCGACCTCGCCTCTTGCTCTACTTTCTTGATTTCTGTCTTTGCTTCCCGCATCCGAAGGAATTGATTCTACCCCGGCCTGTCCTCTCAAGTCACTTAGGATTAAGATATCCCTCTAAGGCTCCTATTAACTTCATTTCCGGCGGTGTCAGCAGCAGTGTCCTGTGTTCGGGCTTCGTACTGTGAAACTAACTCTCTTCTTATCAAGCAGAGGCATAGGAGGCAGTATCAGAGGCAGTGATCAAGTAATCCCTTGTTGAATCTTACAAGGAAGCAGTGCTTGTTCAACTCGTATCGGTAAGAAAGTTTAAGTCAAGTGAAGCAAGCGGGTATCTCGGGTGAAAAGTCCTGTGTTTGGGAGTTTCATTAAATACCTTATCCGGCCAAGCAACTACTACTGACCAAGCTTAGGCGTCAGGGCAAGTAACTCCTAATGTTACGCGTTAGTCTAAGTAATCCTTTAATAAGATAGAATTAATTTGATAGGGTCCCTTATACAGTGTGCGTAGAAGGGAGCGGCAGGAGCAGGGCTTGAAGGTAGTGCTCCTTCTTCCTTGATCCAGCATCTAATGATCCATCTGAGGCTTCTTCTCTTGTTCCTGTTGTTTGATACCTGAATGAGGCTATTTATTTGATACCAGAATTAGGCTAATCGAACTCTGGCTTGGCTCCGATACCTTAGTCAACTAATCCAATTCCATTCTTCCAACTTGCTCTAGTCTAGTACTAAGCAGGCAATCCGAAGTCCACAAATTCTGATTTCTTATGTGCCAAGTCCAAGTATGGGAGGAATCCCCTCAGTAACGGATAATCCTTTTCGTAGGGGCCAAGCTGGCATACAGGCTTTGATGCGAGGTAAAGAACTGCCTTTGATGCGAGGCGAGGGAGAGTTGCATCTGTGTTTGTTGCGCAAGAGGTGAGATGATCTAATCTAATTATAATATAATATAATATATGTGGATGCCGCTATGGGTTAACTAAAGAGACGAGTATGCAGTGCGCGCGCGGGTATCTCGGGTGAAAGTCCGCCTTTAGAACAGCTTCCCCGGCTTCCTCTCTTGTTGTTGGCAAAGGATCTTAACCTGTGTGGTATGCCAGGTAGAAGTCAACTAGTTCAATTAGTTCAATACCTTAGGGCTTGTTCCAGTTGTTGTCCTCTCTTTGTCTTTAAGGAGTTCAGTCTGCTGCCCCAGTTCCAGCTTGTTTCATTCTTTGACTTACTGGTTTAATTCTTTAGTCGGATGCATAGGATTTGGTCTATAAGTAATTAAATACTAGATGCAGAGTAGAAGACCGGTATTTGTATTATAACTGGATCGTACCTGCTTTCTTATACGATCGAGTTTTATTCTTTCTGGTGATTGGCTTGATGTCGGTCGTGCAGAGAAAGGTTGTTGTCCCGCTGTAGCACAACCTTTGATGCGAGGTGTCCGGAACCACTTTCATTCTATCTTAGAGCAGGAACAGCACCACAGTTGAACACTAGCATTAGTTTCAGGTATTAGTATCTTAGAACACTAGCATTAGTTTCAGGTATTATAGTATCTTAGTATTAGTCCGGAGTTGCGAGTAGCTTGTCTGCGTGCCTAGGAAAACACGGAATTCATTTCGGATGCTCTATAACCATAGGAATTAATGGAATCTGGATTGTGTCTGCACTAACTATAGTATCCTTGGGTGCGAGGAAAGTCAACTATACTAAATAATTTGCTGTGCGAGGAAAGTCAACTCTATAAGAAGTTGTTCGAGGAAAGTGTTTCGGAAGGGACTCTCAATCGGGTGTTGAAGCCCTATTTCTCTAAGTACTGGGTTGGTTCATCAATTCTGCACCCCCGGCTTCTGATCTTGCCTCTAATCCATCTTTTTTTGTCACATGCGGTAGGGCTGCTCTTTCTCATAAAATGGCTAATCCACTGTAAGAAGATACCTATCGGCTCTTATAATACGTTTTTGCCTAATACCTTACAGGTCTGATTCCGTTGCTGGAAACTTCACTCAAATCTGAAACTTGACCCGCTTGCTGTTTACTTGATACTGAACTTCGAATTGGAGTTTGGGCCTGTGTTCCCTGTATTCATTAAAGTAATAAATTAAGAAAAGTCGCATATCCTATAAAAAGAATAAGATCATTGCTTGTCGAAAGGCGGATTTCCGAGTGAAGGCAAGAAGGCTTCAGCAATATTTATAAGTCCTCGCAGACCTTTTTGCTCGACAAGAACGTAACTTCCCGCTTACCTACCGCTTTGAACCGCTGATTCCTACTCAACTATACACGCGTATAGCCAATAATCTCTCTCGTAAACCACTTTCGTACCCCGAAACTTCCCTTTCCGCTTGCGATACAACTTTCCCTTTCTGGAGCATAAATTTATATAAACTTGAAACTTGCCTTGCTATCCTTGCATACTGAATTGAGTGTGCACCTATTTTACTTTCCACTGAACTTATCTTGCTCTTGAAGCAGTAGGGGAGCGCACTACCGCCATTAACACCCAAATTAGGTTTAGTATCTGGGCTGTGGGGGTGTTGTTAAATCTTCAACTTACGGGAGTGGTTTCAATATGTCGCCCTTGGCAGGCAGCTTACTTATTGATACTTCTGTTGCTACCAACCCTTGTTTTAATCATTTCTCATTTAGTGCTCTCCAATTATAGATTAAAGTAAGAGGACACGCGGAAAGTCAACTGTTTTAGTTTTGAATTAGCAATTTCCGTTCTTGTCTTAGAGAGAAATAGATTCCATTCCATGAATGATTCACTTCAAGCAGGGTTAAGTTCAGAATCAAGTACTTACTGACAAGGAAGCAAGGTGTAATATAGTTAAGCGACTCTCAATCAGGGTTAGGACGATAAAGATGGATTTACTGCCGTTTACAGCCCGTGTTGTGCTCAAAAGAAATACGTTTAGTAGTTGCTAAGGTGAACTTGCTGAGGCAAGCAAACCTTATAGTGGTTCAAGAGAGTGAAATTTAAAAGAAAAAGGTGATCTCGCTAAAGGAGTTTATATTCCTGCGAGTTACAAAAGTGCTAATGAAACTGGAGCGAGAACAAATACCAAGGTAAGGCGGCAGCAACTATACTTTATACTACACTTTTTGCTACAAAACTTGAACGATTAGGACTTTATACTAAGAATGAATTGAATGTTAAATGCTCAACTGCTGAAGTTAACGGTGCGAGTGATGTCGTATCAATTGGACTGGGCGGCTCTGGGCGGGCGCTTACACTTTACTTATTCCCTTTGTCAAAGAGTCAGCTGTTATAAAGTAATCTGTTTCAGTTCGACTTTCATCGTAATCTGTATCTATTCGACTTTCATCGTATAAAGAGGAAGACATAATAGTGGAATCAGAATCAGCAAATTAAGGATCAGTTCCATTTATAGTTTAACCCTAAGTTTTCTCTTATAAAGAAGAGGCTAAAGCTGAAGCGGAATCCAGATATGAAGCAAGAAAGGGGGAAAGATCAATGAGTTGACTAGCTGCCCTGCCGCGCAACATTATACTAAGCTTGGCCGGTATTCAGCAATAACCCCGCCTTCCTCTCCTCTTCAAACTGATACTAATGTCTTACTACTATTCGGATTGGGCTAGCGCTAACAAGACTGATGTTACACCTAAAAGAATAACCCCAAGAAAGAGGAATTGAACTGATAGGAGCAAAGATCAAACAGTGCACTAACCCACTTGAACTAGTTTGACTGCCGCTACACTCTTTTGCCCTTACTTGACTATATCGTAGGCTACTATTAGACTAAGTACAAGACTTAAGAAGTAAACTAGTACTTGAAATACCAAATAGCATAATGAAACTCATAAGTAAAAGAACCAATAAGCCCACAAAATAGAAAGAATGGAACTGTGGACAACCCTGCTAGAACTGCTGCTACTGCTCCCCAAACCCTATGTGCGATTGTTAGTCTGCCCCTACTGCTTTCAATGTACTACCGACTTGAGCTTACTGCTATAAGAATTGATCCACAGCTTCTGGGAGCATAGCTACTGGAAAACAGACCCAGAACTACTTACTATTAGCCTGGCACTACCGCCTTCCAATAACTTCACCTAGAATACGGGAACCCAACCTCTACTGATGAGAATAAAGTGACCAACTAGTAATTCCGTCACTGAAAGCCAGGCTCGAGCTACTGGTTATTACCCCTTCCTTTATTCTGAGTTCTGAGTTCGAGTATTATAGGTAGAGTAGCCCCATACTAGTGATTCTATCAATCATGTATTGCTAGCGGATTCTATCAATCATGTATTGTATGTAGCCTGGGCCCTCTATTCTTATTGGCGTATCATAGTAAAAGAACTTAGCTCACAACTAAGACTGTTGTTACTGGACTCAAAGCTGCCATTCATAGATCTCATATCCATATTTGTATCGAGCACTGCTGGCACTGACCTCAATGCTTGACTCTGATCGGCCCCGTCCGTCTCTAAGCCTCAACTACTTACTTTCATTCTCAAAGTCCAGATGTAGTATCTTCCTTTAGAACGGAGTATACATTATTGATTTAGTTAGAATTCTGTTCAGGAGGTAAGTTGTGATCTCTATAACATATCCCCAGAATGAGATGGGTAGATCAGCGAAATTCACCATGGAACATACCATGTCTAACAGTGTGCGATTCCTCCTTTCTGATACACCATTACGCTGCAGTGTATAAAGAGGTGTCCATTGGAATAAATCTCATGGTCTTTGAGGAACTGGGTGAACTCTGTACTCAAGTACTCATCTCCTCAATCTGATCGAAGGGTTTTAATACTCTTTCATTTTTGGTTTTCTACTTTATTTTAATATTTTCTGAATTTCTTAAAAGTCTCAGACTTGTACTTCATCAAGTACACATGTCCGTATCTTGAGAAATCAATAGTGAAAGTAATAAAGTAGGTAATAGCGGATAAGATTTTCTTAAACTGTATGAGAAAATCTCGTTGCTTTGTTGAAGGAAATCCTCCCTTCTATCATGTATAAATACAACTCATATTATACTAATCAAAATAAGCTTTCACGATTATATTTTTATTCTATCATGGTATCAAAGCCGCTTGTCTAAGAGCAAGCTCTCTTCTTGCTATCCGATGACAGCAATGGATCCTCACCGAAGCCTATCATCTTTCGAGTTCAGTGTTAAGGCATAGCATCCGAGGGGTTTTTGTTCCTCTACTGCGACTAGTTATCTGTCCTCCGGCAGCATTCCCTACCCCATATCTCATGGAACTCCGGCCGAGCAAGCTCGCTCCTCACCGATTCTTCCTCTTCGCCCCTTGCTTCCTCTGCTTCCACGGGCGGAAGCTTTCTCTCCGCTGCTCCGACCAGCGGACGACGCCCTCTACCACTGCCAACGACCAGCGAAAGCTTTATTTTCACCCGCGATCATCGTCACTGTTTCAACCGACGGCCACGCAACCCATCGTCGTCGCTATCGCTGTTCCACCAACCAGCGATCTCTTCCTCCACACAACCCCGCCGTCGCAGCTCTCCGGCCCTTAACCACCACCATCGCAGTCTCCGATCGTGCGATTCCACCGGCTGCTACAGCGTGAGAAGGGCCACCGTAGCTTCAACCGATGCCCACGCACCCCTCTTCACTATTAGCATCAATAGCAACCACTACAGCCAGCGTGTGGTATGACAAAAACAGGATAGCACCGTCGATCTCAGCCCCGGCGCTCTCCTCTGCCGAGAACCTCTTGTCGCCGAATTTGATCGAACAGTGCGATCTGCACCGATTGAGTCTTCGTCACTAGCTCTGCGCCAAGCGACTTCCCCTCCTGCACTCATTCTCTGGAATAATATGAGTAGCAGCAGAAGTCACCTGCTTCATTGCACCGCACGCAGCAGAACCGACCTTCTTCTTCAAGTCGTTCACAGCTCGCCCGAACACACTATAAAGATTGTGGCCTCTGTGGCGAAGCAATGCATCTAAGAACTTTTAATCCCTGCCCATCATTACTGAAGAACTGCTAAGGACTAGCAGTGCATCTCATCGGCGACATCATCTCTTTTTCCACTAATCGCTTTCTATCGATTGGTATATATCCTCAACATGTCCTCATCATTCACATCCGACGCTGTTTTGTGTAGGTGAGAGAACCATAGTACTCTTTCCTCTGTGGTCTTATTTTCATCAATGTCGCTCACGCTCATCCCTTCAAGTTATCTAGAGGTGGTAACTACGCATCTTGGCGTGGAAATTTCTAACCTTCTATTTGGCTATAATCACTTGGCTACGTAAGCGGCTTTCCGTTGTCCACCGGCGATGCTCAACATCCCAGAGCACCACCCGTGGCACTCAAATCTGGACCACAAACTTTGGTTACGTCAAGATCGTCTCATACTACAAGCAATTCAAGCCTCGGTCGCTGGATCCCTTGCCCCACTCATATCTTCATGTAACACTGCCGCCGAAGCCTAGTGTAAGTTGCAAACCACCTTGGTAAATCATTCTCGGACTCGCATGCTCAGTCTCCTATCCAGTCTCATGAAAACAAAATAAGAGGGAAGTACTGTTGCCGATTATCTACAAAAAAATAAAAGTTATTATCGATAACTTGACTCTAATAGACCATTCCATCAGTGATGAAGAAGTCATTGTACACACCCTCAATGGCCTAGGGGACGAGTACAAGGAACTGATAGCAGTAATATGGGCACGTGACACACCGATGTCATTTGAAGAACTCTACGACAAATTGATCGATTTTGAGATATATCTCAAGTGCGAGGATAAATTGCCAGGATCATCCATCACAGCTCAAGTTAGTCAAAAATCCAAAAAGAGGGACAACCAGTCTAACAAGACTATCGATAAAGGTTTAATCAAGATGCCTTCTGAACTTATGAACTACGAAAAAACCATCCCTCCTCCACAGCATCAGCATTGTAGTCACAATTACCAAGGCGGCTACTTCAATTATCCTCAGCCTGGCATCCTTAACATCTAAGTCAACAAAGAGTTGTCTGTCAACTATGCGACAAAGTCGGACACTCTGCAAAAGTCTGTCAATCTCGACTTCCTCCTCTATCACAGCAGCCCCAAGCAAATCTCACGACTACTCTGAATACCAGTCAATATAATTAGATTATGGACTCTGGCGCATCACATCACATTACATCTGATTTACAGAACTTGTCCATCCACAACACCTATGACGAAAATGAAGATATCATCATCGATGATGGTAAAGGAATTCCCATTACGCATGCTGGTTCTACAAAGCTTAATTCACACAATAGAACTTTTACACTCGATGATGTTTTATGTACTCCTCACATCAAACGACATCTCATTTCCGTTTCTCAATTCTGTAAACAAAATAATATATCCATTGAATTCTTTCCTAACTCTTTTCTTGTCAAGGATTTAAGCACGGGGGCATCCTTAGTCCGAGGTTGGAATAAAGACAACATTTATGAGAGGCCATTGGTTCCACAATTCACTTAGCCCACTGCTTACTCCTCAGTTACAGCTTCAGTTGATGTGTGGCATCGTTGTCTTAGTCATCCCTCATCCTCTATTCAGCAAAAATTACTCTCTCGTTATTCTCTTCCTATTTTTAAAACTAGTAGCATTAATATGCAATGTGATGCTTGTCTTAGCAATAAAAGTCATAGACTACCTTTTGGAACATCCTCCATATCTTGCTCTAAACCATTTGAAATTATTTATACAGATGTTTGGGGCCCTGCCCCAACCCTTTCTTTTGACAAGTTTAGATTTTATGTTATTTTTGTTGATTATTTCATCAAGTACACATGGTTATTTCCTCTCCACCATAAATTTGATGTTTTAACAATCTTTACTAACTTTCGAAAGTTGATCGAGAATTTCTTTTAGTCTTCAATCAAAACAGTTTACTCTGATGGCGGAGGCGAATATCAAGCCCTCACATCTTGCCTCTTAGCTTGTGGTATACAACACCTCAAGTCACCCCCACATACTCCCCAATTAGTTGGTTTTGTTGAACGCAAACATCGACATATAATTGAAACTGGTCTCTCACTTCTACATCAAGCATCCATGCCCTCAACCTTTTGGTCGGTAGCTTTTCAAACTGTAGTCTATTTAATTAATCATATGCTTACTTCAATCCTACAATACCAGTCACCATTTGAAAAACTTTTTCACAAGCCCCCAAATCTTCAGAAACTCAAAGTCTTTGGTTGTTTATGTTATCCATGGCTATGACCTTATACCTCACACAAGCTGACACCCCGATCCAAGCCTTGCACCTTTATAGGATACTCTTTAGAACATAATGCTTTCCGATGTTATGAACCCCAAACTCAAAGGGTCTTTATATCATGTCATGTTATTTTTTTGGAATCTACTTTTCCTTTTCACAACCATCCTACCGTGCAAGCTATTCTGACAAAGATACATTACTGGAGTATCCCTCCGATCCCATCATACGAACCTTCTATGACACCATCCAGTCCCTTTCCTCAGGATCAGCACTCTCTTGTTCTCCCGGTTCAATAGCTCCTTACTCCCTCTATTGCTTCTTCTCTCCCTTCTTCACAAGCTTCCCCTACTACTAATGTAATGCCCTCGGAAACACATCCTTTGCCCTCTTCTGACCATAATAACACTGAAGTACCTCAGCCTGCTCTAACCCGTGTTAATGCCTCTTCAGTACCTATACCAACAACACAAGCTACAGCTCCTAAACATCCAATGACAACACGCTCCAAGAGTGGTATATTCAAGCCACATCAAGTCGTCGACCTACATGCTATCACAAAATCCTCTTCTGAAATCAATGAACCTACCATAATTACTCAAGCCCAAAAATCTCTACACTGGTGTAAAGCCATGTGTGAAAATATGATGCCCTCCTCCATAACTCCACATGGACCCTTGTACCCTCTAATCCTACACAAAACATCATCGGGTGTAAATGAGTCTTTCGAATTAAGCGAAACCCAGACGGATCTGTTGCTAGATATAAAGCATGTTTAGTAGCCAAAGGGTTCCATCAACGACCTGGAGTTGACTTCACAGAGACTTTCAGTCCTATTGTTAAACCCATAACAATTCGACTTATTCTAAGTCTGATCGTCTCAAAAGGCTGGCAGCTACGACAACTAGATGTTAACAATGCCTTTTACAGGGAACTCTAATCGAAGATGTCTATACGCACTTGAACCCTGGCTTCATTTATCATCAGATTCCAAGACATGTTTGCAAACTACAAAAAGCTATTTATGGACTTCGTCAAGCTCCAAGAGCCTAGTATACTGAACTTGGCTCATTTTTGACATCAACTGGTTTTATCAACTCCAAGTCTGATACCTCGTTATTCTTACAACAACAAAATAGACATACAATATATCTTCTCGTATATGTGGATGATATTATTATTACAGGAAATGATCCCTTAGAGATTTAGACATTCCTAAAATAATTGGCTGATCGATTCTCCCTCAAAGATCTTGGACCCTTAAGTTACTTTCTAGGAGTTGAAGCAACATTTACATCTTCAGGTCTTCTCCTATCACAAAGAAAGTATATTCAAGACCTATTATCCAAAACAAACATGCAGGATGCAAAGAAAGTTACAACTCCTCTATCTACTAGTGAATCACTCGAATTATGTGATGGAAGCCATGCTTCGAATGCTACTCAATACCGACAAGTACTTGGCTCCTTACAGTACTTGGCTCTCACCTGTTCAGATATCTCATTTGTAGTCAATAAACTGTCTCAATTCATGCACCAGCCATCTACTACGCATTGGTCTGCCGTCAAACGAATTTTGTGAAATCTTAAAGGAACCCTTCATCATGGCCTCTTTCTTTGCAAACACACCACACTTAATCTCCATGCCTTTGCTGATGCTGATTAGGTGGGGAACTTTGATGATAGAACTTCTACGTCATGGTATATTGTTTTCCTTGAAGCTAATCCTATCAGTTAGAGTTCTAAGAAGCAAAAGATAGTTGCACGGTCTACGACTGAAGCTAAATACCGTGCCATCGCTACAGCTACTACTGAACTCAATTGGGTCACAAATCTCCTTAAGGAACTCAACGTCAACTCTACCCTTCCTCCTATAATATATTATGATAATATTGGAGCTACCTACTTATGTGTCAATCCAGTATTCCACTCACGCATGAAGCACATCGCCATCGACTTCAATTTCGTGCGAGATCAAGTTGTCAGACATCAACTACGTATCTCTCATGTACATACGACTGATCAACTAGCAGACTCACTCATGAAGCCTCTTGCCCGTAAACTATTTTCATTACATCGATCCAAGATTGGTATCCTTGATAGGGGCACCATCTTGCGGGGGCATGATAGCGGATAAGATTTTCTCAAACTATATAAGAAAATCTTGCTGGTTTGTTGATGGAAATCCTCCCTCCTATCCATTGGTTGTTAAGGGAAATCCTCCCTCCTATCCGTTGGTTGTTGAAGGAAATCCTTCCTTCTATCATGTATCAATACAACTAATATTATACTAATCAAAATAAGCTTTCACGATTATATTTTTATTCTATCAGTAGGAATAACCATCTATGGCATGAACATAGGACCATATACATCACTATGTAAAAGTTCTAGTAACTCAGTGGCTCTCTCTCTAGTTCCACTAAATGGAGAGTTGGTCATCTTTCTCTGAAGGCAAGGTTCACAAGTCGCATATGACTCATAGTCAAATGGATCTAGATATTCATTCTTCAGCAACTTTTGAATCCTTTCCTCATGGATATGACCTAGCCTACAATGTCATAGATATGCATTGTTCATCTCTTCTCGTTTTCTCTTAGACTCACTTACACTTATGATATATGGAGCTGTATCTAGTATAAATAAATAATTATGCAATGTTCCTCTCGTGATGATCTCATCGTCTAATATTATTGAACAATCATTGTTCTCAAAAACTAATTTATATCTACTAACTGTCAAATATAAAATGGAAATAATGTTTTTGATAATATAAGGAACATAATAGCATACATCTAATGCAATAATAGCTCCACTAGGCAGATGTAAGGTAACCTGCAACAACTAGAGAGACCACTATAGTAATTTCCTAGAGCTTCATTACCTATTTTAAGGTCCAGGATTTCAATCTCAACAGGTCTTGAGAGATTTCCTCGCATTACTGAGATATGATTGGAGGAAATCAATACCCATATGTTATTATAAGATTCGACAAATGGAGACTAACCCCTGAATGTACGAAGATTCTCCAAGCTTCGAGTTTCACCCTCTCTTCAAGGTAGAGTAGTTCCTCCCGGTACTCAGTCTTTCTATCAAGCATGTATTGTCCTTTGTTGGGTCTTTCTTAGCAACCTTTGTCTTATCCATTTTGCCCTTGCCCTTGCCCTTCTTAAGGGACTTCTCAGTCTTCCTTTTCTTTCTAGTCTCACTAGTATAGAGAACTAGCTTCTCTTTCTTGATGGTGCTCTCTGCTTCTCTCAACATATTGAGGAGCTCTAAGAGGGTCACCTCAAGTTTGTTCATATTAAAATTCATTATGAACTGAGAAAAGGAATCTGGTAGGGACTGAAGCACAAGATCCATAAACAAATTATCCTATAGGACCATTCCTAGACTTATAATTTTCTCGATCCACTCAATTATCTTAAGGATATGGTTCTGAACCGGTGTCCCCTCAATCATCCTAGTACAGAAAAGACTCTTTGATATCTCATATCGCTGAGTTCTTCCTGCCTCAAGTATACATTATTGATACAGAGTATAGAATTAACATCCGTATTTTCATGTTACCTCTATAATTTAGTAGTCATAGAGGCCAACATATAACACTGAGCAAGAGCGGAATTATCTATGTACTTCACATAATGAGCGATCTCATACCATGTAGGGATCACTATATTAAGGATGAATGTGATTTCTCCACCGATGAGAACGATTCTCATATTACAAAGCCAATCCATATAATTTGGATCTCAGGCGTCTTTGGCATCAAGTATGGTGAACGTAAAGGATTTGAAAGTGATATTTTTCCAAATTAAAGATGTAGCAGAAATAAATAACATGCAAAATTTGTAAAAATTAAACACTTAAGATAAGGACTTCTATCTTAGTGTACTCCCACTAATTTTTTATGAGACATACAACACCCTTCGGTATGTAAATCAGAGACCTTTGGCGGATCTCTAGTGGGGATCGGGATCCAATCAGCATCTTAACGTAATCTCGAGGGACTCGACCAATCACATTAAGCCCGTAAAGGTAGGCAACTCTTGCCAATCACAACTCCTTGTGATTCCTGTCCTATTCGGCCTCCGAACCACCATGGTCTCGAGGGACTCGACCAACTATGATGTTTGGTTAAGTCATCACCATCGTTACAAGATAAGTCTGATTCGATGATATACTCTCGAGGGACTTGATCAAGCATACAATGTCCTCAGGTCACCAGTGACATCTCTATGTCATAAATAAGATAGCAAAACATGATATAGGTGAGTCTCAAGGGACTCGACTAACTCAACCTACTCCGGGAATCGGTTCATAACTATAACGATGGAAGGCCACGTGGATCAATGTAATTGTCACACGTTTACCGACTTAATATTATTAATAGAGGGGATTTTTGATTTGGTCTCCTAACAAATGTGTCACACTCATGCATATTTAATATATATCTACATCGCATGCAAATATATATACATATCTAGTAGGTGTATAATCAATCACACATCACATGAGCAATCACACCAGATGATCATGAACTATATCCTAATGTGATCAGACCCGAGCCAGTAGGCCCAATCACTCACATCAAGATCTATGTGTGCTTCAGCGCATCTCCATGCCCTGTGATCGTCCTTCTTGCTTCGTCGGTTCCATCGGTATCTCAATGCATCTCCATGCATCTGATCGTCTGTCTCGACCTCGTGGGTCTCGCTACCACTATGCCTCTTCATGTAATTACAACATAATTACAAGCATACAGGCCCGATAATAAACGAGAAAAATAGAGGCTCGCAGACCCTCATAATAATAATTATATGTACATACATCACATCACAGGTCCATGATCATTTGTCCGCATCATACGTCACATGTATATATTATTTTATAGGACTACTAGATAAATAATAATAGTTAATTAAATATTTTAATTAACTAATATTTTTCTAAAAAGGGGATATACAAGAAATTTTAAGAATTCTGGAGGGTATTTTGGTCATTCGTTCAAAAGGGATAAAATTAAAATTTCTGAAATTCCTAGGGGTAAAATTATCTTTTGCCTAGAAAACCCTAATTCCTCTCCCTGCTTTGCTGCGATGTGGCCGTCGCCACCGTGCCGGCGGCGGCCACTACGTGGCGAAGGCTTGCCTCTCTCTCGCGGCGTTTCGCCCATGGCGATCTTGCCCCTCATGCGGCGAGTCTTTGCCTCGCTGGAGCTGCCCTTGCGGGCGTGCGCCCCTGCGGGCACTACTGCAGGCTGGTCGCCCGTAGGCAGGCGCCCGACGGACTCTGTGCCCCGGGCGACGATCGCCCCTATGGGTGAGGCCACCACAGCGAGCGCGCGCCACCCCTGTGGGCTCTTCTGCCCAAATGACAGCACCTGCAGGCAGCCGTAGGCAGCGATGCCCCAGCGGGCGCCGCCCTCCCTTGCGAACAAATCACCCCACAGGGGTTGCTGCTACGGGTGGGCCGACGGCCACCTGCCTGCAGGCCCTGTGCTCGCAGCCGTAGTCGCCGCCGCCACCGGGGCATGTAGTAAGACTGCAAGCAACCTCTTAGCCGCTGTGCAAGCACAGCAAGGGCAGCAACAGTTGCTACCCTTTCTCACCTTTTGCATAAATGATTTTTGACAACAAAAACTGTTCTAAATCATAACACAAGCAGTTTAAGATCCAATCTTCGTATGAATAACCTGGCTCTGATACCACTAGTGGGAAATCCTTCTGGAGAGTGACATCTCATGTGCAACAGAAGAACAAAAACAAAACACTCCAGATTTCCTATAGAAAGGTTCTGTCATCGTGCAAAGATCGGTACGTCAAAACGAATCCGTGAAAACTACATGTGTAAAATAAAATGCCTAGGGAGATCGTATATAATTCCTACAGATCTGTAGGAAGGATGAAGGAGGTCAAGAGTCCTCCTCTCTAGCGATATCCACATGGTAGAAACTACGACGATGCTCCTCTCTAGGGAGAGGAGAATAGAATATGGCTATCAAAAGAAAACCTTCAACCTACAGAGCTTTGGTTCCCTCCTATATATAAAGGCCCCATATAAACCCTAATGGATCTTGCCCAGTTGAGTATTGGATCTCCATCCAATTACCCAAGCCTCTTGGATTAGTGGGTCTCTACCCAATAATCTATTATTAGTAATTATTGGATCTAATCTTAAGATCCAATAATTTAGGGGCCTAATGGATATCCAATAAGTTAGGGGCTCCAGCGGATATCTCATATCCGAACCTCTACTCGTCGTAACACTTACCATATGTGTGTGACCCTCTAGGCCCAATATCGAGCTAGCCGTGAGTCATACTTGTCAGAACTCCTTCTGACTTAGTGAATTATTATCTCTGTAATAATTCAACCAACTCATTGACTGTGGATGTACTAGGCCACTACGCCGCAGCCCTCTGATGATACAGGTGAATCCAATCCTGTGGACCTATCTGTCCTCAGTTACCATGTATCTATAGTCCCTCATCCATCTAATATCCCAGAGACCTTATACCGGGCATGGTACTGTCAGACCCATACGGTCTCTCCTCGAGTCTTGCTCTTGTCGAATTCTCCCGAAGAACTCTTTCTCTCTCAATCCGAATAATCTTGGTCAAGGATTTGTTTGAGCAAGAATACATAGGATATTTCTCTCATGATACTGAGAGCGGATGATCCTCTATTGATACTCAATAGCCCTCATAAGATTGTCTACCACTCCCAATAACCGGTTGTACTAGATTTGGAACTTTCCAAACAGTACTCATACAGGACATCCTTAGTGTCTCAAGTCTAAGGACCAGATACACTACTAGGACTACGGAATCACTGTCTGACATGAGGTATCAATAACCATCCAACATTCTGTAGGCGGATCAATCAGTGAACTCATTCCCCAATAAGCACATGTACTGTACCCTTAGTGTCCCCACACGAGTAGCTATGAGACCTATCGCCTTCATTATATGGACGGGTATATAACACACCAGTCTATCCGGTTATCTCGATGCCCCTCTCAAGTAATCTATGATCAAGATTTTTTAGGGTCTGTGTTTAAAGGTGAATCGGTCTCATTATCGTGATCTCATCATGATCTGATTTCCATTGCACAGATCCAAGGACATCACAATATATGCAAGATAAAGTGATAAAATGCCTAATAATAAGCAAAGAGAAAGAGTGCATATCAAGTCATAATTGCCATTACTTATGTGATTGGCTTGCAAGGCACATATGACTAGCAAAGCAACATCCTCTCTGGTAGTATCCATACAATAGGGACTGCAACGATGCTTCTCTCCTGGAGAGAGGAGAATATGAGGTGGCCACCAAAAAAACTCGGCCTATGGGCCTTTGGTTTCCTCCTATTTATAGAGGCCCCCTATCAACCCTAATGGATCTAGCCCTATTGGGTATTGAATCTCCATCCAATAATCTAGCTCTTATTGGATCTCATCCATGGGATCCAATAATACAAGGACTTATTGGATATCTAATAAAATAGGGGCTCCGACGGATATCTCATATCCAAACCTCTACTCGTCGCAACACCTACTATATGTGTGTGACCCTCTAGGCCCAATATCGAGCTGGCCATGAGTTATACCTATCAGAACTCCTTCTAACTAAGTGAATTATTATCTCTATAATAATTCACTCGACTTATTAATTACGGATGTACTAGGCCACTATGCCATAGTCCCTAGATGATACAAGGGAATCCAATCCTTTGGACCTATCTGCCATTAGTTACCATGTACATATAGTCCCTCATCAATCTAATATCCCAGAGACCATATATTGGGCATGGTTCTATCAAGCTCATACGATTTCCAATCGAGTCTCGCTCTAACCGAATTCTCCCAAAGAACTCTTTCTCTCAATCTGAATGACCCTGGCTAGGGATTTGCTTAAGTAAGAACACATGAGATATTCCTCAAATGATACCGAAAGCAGATGATCCTCTATTGACACTTAATAGCCCTCGTAATGTTGGCTGCCACTCCCAATAACCGATTGTACTAGATCTGAAACTTCCAAACCTATAAGTTTGGTATCAAAGAGTGGAGTACTCATATAGGACTTCCTTGGTATCTCAAGTCTAAGGACCAGATACACTATTGGGACTACGGAATCATTGTCTGACGTGAGATATCAATGACCATCCAGTATTCCGTAAGTGGATCAATCAGTGAACTCATTCTCCAATGAGCACCTACACTGTATCCTTAGTGTCCTCACACAAGTAGCTATGAGACCAGCCACCTTCATTATATGGACGGGTATACAGCACACCAGTCTGTCTGGTTATCTCGATATCCCTCTCGAGTAACTTATGACCGAGATTATTTAGGGTTTGTGTTTAAAGGTGAATCGGTCTCATTATCATGATCTCATTATGATTCGATTCTCATTGCATAGATCCAAGGACATCACAATATACATCTAGATAATGTGAGAAAATATCAATAATCATGAGCAAATAGAATGACGCAGCGTGTTACAGGTGTCATCACTCATGTGATTGACTTGTAGGGCACCTATATCTGGCAATTTTGGCCCAAGAGAAAGACTCAATCAGTGGCCCAAAAGGTGAGTCAGGTGGTGGCATTGCCAGAATAAGCAATGGAACCACGAGTGGCTCAGTCTCCAAGACACAATCTCCAAGACTATGTTAAGCGATGGTACCGCCAGACTGGGCGATAGTACCACCCAGTGTCAGGCGATGATATCGCCAGACTTGGAGATGGTACCGCTCAATGTCAGTGTTGCAGGCGATGGTACTACCCAACACAGGTGGTGGTACCGCCAGTACCCTGAAATCTTGGAGTGTTTGAAATTATGGCTCCTTTTTTAAGCCATTTGAGGTATATAAATACCCCAGCTATTCCAGCTTGGAATAGCAAGAAAGTAGAACAAGACTATAAGATTCTAAAGCTGTAAACCCTGTTAGAAAAGTTGAATTCCTTCCTCCATATGCTTAGAGGTTGTTTTAAGGGAGAGTGTGAGGAATACTTATAAAATAAGTTGTAAAGGTTATCTTCTTAACCTGTGAAAAAGAGAAGAGAGTTGTAAGAGGGTAGTTGATCTTCACCCATTGAAGGAAGATTATTAGTGGACGTCTGTGGCCTCGATGGAAGAGGAATTAGGAGTGAATGTAGGTCACAATGACCGAACCACTATAAACTCTGGTGTGCTTCTTTTCTTTGTTGTTTACTCTTACGTTAATTTTTGTTATACTTCCCATTATCATTGCTATTACTTTCTGAATTAATTACTTAATTCATTTACTCTAAGTCAAGCAGACTTTCATTATCAGTTTTAATCGAAATGAAATTTTTATATCATTGACGCTTTTATGTACGCACTTATTCACCCCCCCTAGTTCTGATTTTGGTCTTAACAGTTGGTATCAGAGCTAAGGTATTTCTCGTTTGGTTTAACACCCAAGAGAGATAACTTTTTTCGGCTTTCGAGGATCTTTCTATCACTTGTCCTCTTATGTTTAATGGGACGGACAACATATATTGGAAAACTCAAATGAGAGTTTTCTTACTTTCTATAAATATTAATTTATAGAATATGATTGAAAATATTTTTCAAAAGTCTTTCAAACCGATGAACAAATGGAATGATTCGAAGAAGAAAACTTTTTCGTTAAATGCAAAAGCAATGAATACTTTATTTTATGCTATTAATACAAATGAGTTTAATCGTATTTTGACTTGTAAAACTATAGATGACATTTGGTATACTCTTGAAATCACACATAAAGGTACAAGCAGAGTTAAGGATTCTAAAATTAATATTTTAATACATAGTTTTGAACTTTTTCGAATGAAACCAAGCAAAACCATTGGAGACATGTGCAACCATTTTACGGATATTATCAATGCTTTAAAAAGTCTTGATAAATATTTTTTTAATTTTGAACTTGTTAACAAAATACTAAGATCTCTTCTAAAAAAATTGGGATCTAAAAGTGACGATAATACAAGAGATAAAAAGGACTTAAATAATATCTCTCTTGAAGAACTTATTGGGTCTTTAATGACCGATGAAATAACTTATATCGAACATGATGAACATGAGAATAACCTTTCCAAGAACAAAAAGAGTTTGACACTTAGAACAAAAGAAGACTACTTGAGAGAAAACTCAAGTGATGATGATGATGACCTTCAACTCCTAATAATAAAATTTTAAAAATTTATAAAATAAAAATCTAAAAATAAAAAATATATTTAAAAAGAACATAATGACTTGCTATGAATGCAATCAGTCAAGGCACTTCAAAAGTAAATATCTGCAACTAAAGAAAAAGTGCTTGAATAAAAAAGAAGAAATGACTCAAGGTCACTTGGGACGAGTCAAGTGCATCAGAAGATGAGGTAAGTAACTCAATCGAATCTCTTTTACCTTACCATGAAATTACTTAGTTTTTTTCATTATTTGATTAGTTAAAAATAACAATTATCATGACAATTACATATTTTTATGATAAAGGAATAAAATGATTTAAATCTAATGCTTGTACACCATTAATCCTATAAAGCAATAATGTGTACCTTGATTGATTTTCATATTACTTTTTGGTTTTAAATGATGATGCATGACTTTTGTATGAAAGACTAGAGTATGAAATCAATCACAAAATTTGGAACTAAAAGAACTTTAGCTACTTTCAATCTTATAGGAATCAATTCACATTGCTTTCAATAAATTTTCCGAATAAAAGAAAAGTGATTTTGATGATATTTTGGATTTATTTTCATATGATTCTTTTTACTAATAAAATGATATATCCAATTGAATCATTTATCAATGTTTATGACTTGAAATGTATTTTATATGAAATATTCTTTTTGATTCTAGTATAAGAGAATATTTACCAAATAATTCACTTGATACTTGAGATTTTTTTTGTGAATCAAGATCCTTGTTCTCCTATGATTCTATTTGCTATGTATTAAAGAGAAGCCTTATTGAAATTATAATCTTGATTTCTTAGAATTATAACCTGAAATTTTTTTTATCAAGATCCTTGATCTCCTAAGAATTCTTTTTGTTATTTACTAAAAAGGAGATTTGTCTTTTGGTATTTATGAATTGATCTTTCTTGATCTATCATAAAAATATCTTTCATGATTCTCATATGACTTCCTTGTATTTATGATTGTACATGTCATCAATAGTTTCATTTGGTTCCATTTGAAATAATTTAAAATCATGCATCAAAAGATTAATTTTTGAATCTTTTACTCTACTAGTATCTTCGTGTGTGATTTCAAGAGTATGTCACATCTCATATGCAGTTTCATAAATCAAAATCCGATTAAATTCATTTTTATCTAAAGCACAAAGTAAAGCATTTATAGCTTTTGCATTTAAAGAAAATAATTTTTTTCTCAAAATTATTCCATTCATTCATAGGTTTAGAAGGTGTTTGAAAATCATTTCAATGATATTCCATAAATTTAAATATAACAAAAATAAGAAAACTCTCATTCGAGTTTTCTAATATATGTAGTCTGTCTTATTGAACATAGGAGGATGAATGATAGAATGACCCTCTTAAAAGCCGAAAAGAGTTATTTCTCTTATGTGTTAAACCAAATGAGAAATAGCGTGGCTCTGATACCAACTGTTAGGATCGCAGTTAACATTAAGATGGAGAGGGGGGAGTGAATTACTACAGCGATAAAAATATTTGATTTCGAAAAACTTCATACAATGAAAGCCTTCGACGATTAAGTCTGTATCAAAAATGCTTTAAACTCATGAGAATAGTGAGCAAGTAAAATGATTTGCAATAAAGCTAAATAGCAAAGTAAGGCAGTAAATCGATTTTATAGTGGTTTGATCGTTTGACCTACGTCCACTCTCGATTCTTCTTTCATCAAGGCCATCGGCATCCACTAATAGTCTTCCTTCAATAGGCAAAGATAATCTACCCTTGTAGCCCTCTTTTCCTTTTCACAAGTTTAGGAGGTAACCTTTTACAAGCACTCACTCATCTCTTAAACTGAAATCTAAACTAAAACAAGAAGAGGGGATCTCTTAAGTATTTGCAATAATGTTTTCCCACTATTATGTTCTCAGTGCTTATGTATGCTAACCAAGGATGAGAGGGGTATTTATAAGCTCCAAATGGATTCAAACTTGGAGCCAAAACCAGTCTCATCCTAGGTCTTCCGGGTACTGTCGATACCATCACCAATGATGGGTCGTACCACCACCCAGGTTATCTTACACTAGGCAGTACCATCGCCTAGTCTGGCGATACCACCGCCTGACATTGGGCGGTACCACTATCTGACATAGTCTCGGAGATTGTCTTAGAGACGAAGCCACCAATAGTTCCACCGCCCGTTCTGGTGGTGCCACCGCTCATTCTAGTGGTGCCACCGCCTAACCCACCTATTTGGTCACTATTTGGGCTTTTCACTTAGCCGAACTGTTAGGAAATCTAGGGGCGATATCACATGCACAGTGAAAGAATAAAAAATAAAACATCCTAGATTTTTATAAAAGGTTTCAGCGTCGTACGAAAATCGATGCATAAAAACACAAATCTATGAATCTGAAAACTGCATGTATGAAAAGATAATACTTAGGAAGATCGTATATCCTTGAATTCCTATAGATCTGTGGGGTGGACGAAGGAGGTCAAGGCATCCTCCTCTCTAGCGGTGACCCACACAACAAGGTTACAAAGATGCTCCTCTTTAGGAAGAGAAGAATAGGAGGTGGCCACCAAAAAATCTTAGCCTATAAACCTTTAATTCTCTCCTATTTATAAAAGCCCTTTGTAAACCCTAATGGATCCTGTCCTATTGCGTATAAGATTTTCATCTAATTACCTAAGCCTCTTAGATTAATGGGTCTCTACCCAATAATTTAGCTCTTATTGGATCTCATTTATAGGATCCAATAACATAGGAACTTATTGGATATCCAATAAGATAGGGGCTCCGACAGATATCTCATATATGAACCTTTACTAGTCGTAACACCTACCATATGTGTGTGACCCTCTAGGCTCAATATCGAGCTGGTCATAAGTCATACCTGTCAGAACTCCTTCTGACTAAGTGAATTATTATCTTCATAATAATTCACTCAACTCATCGACTACGGACATACTAGGTCACTACACCGTAGTCCTAGACGATACAGGGGAATCCGATCCTTTCGACCTATCTACTCTCAATTACCATATACTTATAGTTTCTCATCCATCTAATATTCCAGAGACAGTATATCGGGCATGGTGCTATCAGGCCCATATGATTTTTAGTCGAGTCTCGCTCTAATTGGATTCTCTCGGAGAACTCTTTCTCTCTCAATTCGAATGACCTTGGGTAGGGATTTGCTTGAGCAAGAATACATGAGATATTCCTCTCATGATACCGAGAGTGGATGATCCTCTATTGACACTCAATTGTCTTCGTAAGATTAGGTACCATTCCCGAGAACCGACTATACCAGATTTGAAATTTTCCAAACCTGTAAGTCCGACATCAAAGAATGGAGTACCCATACAAGGCATCTTTGTTGGGAAATTGAGAGATTCGATATCTCATGCACAGTGAAAAACAAAAATAAGATCGGATTTTTCATAGTTACGTACTTGGCCGTCGTGCAAAGATTGGTGCATAAAAATCACAAATCCTAAAAATCCGCATGTATCATGTCAGAAGCGTTACCTAGGGAGATCGTATATCCCCGAAAATTCCAGATCCGATGAAGAGGATGAAAGAGCACTAGCGTACTCCTCTCTAGCGGTAATCCATACAGCGGACGTAGCAACGACGCTCCTTAGATCATTGTGGGATCTCTTTCTATATGCACCACAAGGCTGCCGGAGCCAATGAGGAGGAGAGGAGACTAAGGAGAATAGGAGGATGACTACCAAGAGCTCTTAGCCTATGAACCATAAAGTTTCTCCTATTTATAGAGGTGGAGGAAGCTTATCCTTAACAGATCCTGTTCACACTGGATCTCTATCTAATTGGATCTCATTGGATTTTATCCATAGGATCCAATTTGATCTCATCCAATTTGATCTTATCCAATCATTTAATTGGATCTCATCCAATTACCCAAATGGATCTCATTCACAGGATCTAAACTAGGAGCTTCGTAGATATCTCATATCCGCACTTCTACTCATCGCAACATCCACCTTATATGTATGACCCTCTAAGCTCGATACCGAGCTCACCGTGAGTCACTCCTATCAAAACTCCTTCTGACTCAGAACACCTTTTGATATAATGAATTCTTATATCTATAATAATTTACTCGACTCATCAACTATGGACGTACTAAGCCACAACGCCATAGTCCCCAAACGGTATAGGGAGATCTAATCCATCGGACCTGTTTATCCTCAATTACCATGTATCTATAGTCCATCATCCATCTAATATCCCAGAGACCATATATTAGGCATGGTAAAGTCAGGCCCATACGAAATCCTGTTCAAGTCTCGCTCTAACCGGATTCTCCCAGAGAACTCCTCTCTCAATCCAAACGACCCTAGCTAGGGATTTTTCTTGAGCGAGCACACGCATGATATATCTCTCACGATACCGAGAGTGGATAATCCTCTATTGACACGTAATTTCCTTCATAAAGTCAGCTACCATTCTCAAGAACCGACTATACCAGATCTGGAGCTCTCCAAACCTGTAAGTCCGGCGTCAAAGAATGGAGTACTCAAACAAGACATCTTTGGTGCCTCAAGTCTAAGGACCAGACACACTACTGTGACTACAAAATCGTTGTCTGATATTAGGTATCATTAACCATACAACATTCTGTAAGCGGATTAATCAGTGAACTCATTCTCCAATGAGCACCTGCATTGTACCTATAGTGTCCCCACCCAAGCGACTATGAGACCAGTTACCTCCATCATATAGACAAGTATACAGTGCACTAGTCTATCTGGTTATCTCGATGTCCTCATCGAGTAACCGATGACCAGGATGATTTAGGATTTATGTTTAAAGGTATATCAATCTCATTATTATGATCTTATCACGATCCGATTCCCATTGCACAGATCTATAAATATCACAATATTCATTCAGATAATGTGAGAACATGCCAATAATAATATGCAAAGAGATCGACGTAATATATCACAGATGCTATCACTCACGTGATTGACTTGTAGGGCACCTATAACCAACAATCTTTGGTGTCTCAAGTCTAAGGATCAGATACACTATTGAGACTACGGAATTATTATCTGATGTGAGGTATCAATAACCATCCAACATTCAATAAGCGGATTAATCAATGAACTTATTTCCAAACGAGCACCTGCACTGTACCCTTAGTGTCCTCACATGAGTAGTTATAAGATTAGCCACCTCCATCATATTAATGGGTATACAGCACACCTGTCTGTCTAATTATCTCAATGTCCCTCTCGAGTAACCTATAACTAGGATTATTTAGGGTCTGTGTTTAAAGGTGAATCGATCTTATTATTGTGATCGTATCACGATCCGATTTCCATTGCATAGATCCAAGGACATCACAATATTCATATAGATAATGTGAGAAAATATCAATAATCATAAGTAAAGAGATTAATGCAGCATGTTACAGGTGTCATTACTCACATGATTGGCTTGTAGGGCACCTATAACTAGCACCAACACAGCCCAAACTTAGGTCCATTGGGCCCTTAATTGTGTTGGCCAAATTCCAATCCAATTACAACTTAACACTACTTCGATCTAGACAATTATTATAAAGCATGAATCAATTGTTGTCCAGCACGTCACTGGTTCATCGGCGCTTCGTCCGATTCTTCGGCACAGTCCTCTCTTATGGCCTATTGCCCAATCAGCTAGTTGTCCTCCGCAACTCCGATCTCCTTAGTATAATTTTTGCTCTTCTTGGCTCGATGCCTAAACGCATGGTACAAAACCTTCTATCGATACGTCGACCGATCCTTTGGCTCGATGTCCAATCTTCTGACATGTTCCACTCTGGCCCAACTTCTGATTCCTCCTACTTTAATTGTCTCTTCCTGATTGAAGTTAGTCCTACGATACTCAAAATGTAGATCAGATTATAAACACTATCAATTGGTTTCATCATTAAAATATGATATTCAATAATGCCGAAATAGCATACAATGTGTCAAAAGCTTCATTAATATATCGTATATATAATTGATTTGTCAAAGTCTTTATCAAGGTCATTATAGGTCAATTTGAGTTGATATTATGCTAAAACTATACTAACTTATCAATAAAGTTATTAAGCTTGAACCAAAGCCAAATTAGGCCTGTTAGAAGGCCAAATGGGCAGCTTAAACTAGGCCTGGTACCATCATTCGGTGGTAGTACTGCTTGAGTCAATTAAAAAGCATTATTTATACTTTTTTGGTATTTTTGATGGTGGTACCGCCTATACCGATTGTAGTACTACCTAAGGCGATGGTAGTATTGCCTAGGCCACTGATAGTACCGCAAAAGCCACTTGATTACAGTGATAGTATCGTCTAGTTCTGGCAATGGTATCGCTCGTACCTTAAAATTTTAAGAATTTAAATTTTTAGCTCCATTCTTGAAGCCTTTTAGACCTTATAAATATCTCACTCAGGCTTAGTTGATGGAGTATATATTCTTAAAAAAAGTATTGTAAACTTTTATTTTAAGCATAACTTGAGTTTCCTCCTCGTCTTGAGTTTGATTATGATTATAAGTTATAGGAGGTGAGAGATCTTATGTAGAAAAAGAGTGTGAAGGATATCTCCTCAACTTGAAAAAGAAGGAAGTTGTAATAAGGATAGTTGATCTTCATCCATTGGAAAGTAGATCGATAATGAAAGTCAAAGCCCTCGAGGTTAGAGGAATGACGAGTACATGTAGGTCAGGAAGACTGAACTATTATAAATTAGTTTGCTACTCTTTACTTGCCCTTTACTTATGATTTAGTTTTATTTTCTTTACTTGCAACTTTAACTTGATTAATCGAGTTTTTGAAATGTGTTGATTTATCAATTAAGTTTTAAAATTAGTTCACCCCCTAGTGCCATTAAGATTATAATCAAAAGTTTAGGCAACATGTTGGAAGGATCGAATATTATGTTGAAAGATTCGATGTTGTAAAAAAGTCGATATACCAATAGAATGGGTGATATGTCGAAGATTCGAACGAAGTGTTGAAAGATCAAATAATATGCCAAAATAGCGTATAATATGTTGAAAGCTTTGCAAATGTGTTGCATATGTAGCCGATTTGTTAAAGTCTTGATCGAGATTATTATATATAAATTTGAATTAGTATTAGACTCAAATCATACCAACTTGTCAGAAAAGCCATTAGGCTTGAACCTGGGCCTGATTAGAGCTATTAGAAGGCTAAACCAATGGCCTAAACTAGGATTGGTTGATAGTACTAATAAGCCTAGGTGGTAGTACTGCTTAAGTCAATCGATAAGTACTATTTGTGCTTTGTTAGCCTTTTCGATTGTGATGCCACCTATGCCGACGATAGTACCACCTAGGATGGTAGTAGCATCGTTAGAGTCCAGATTTACAACATGGTTACGATGATAGTACTACCAAATACTAATGGTAATACCACTCATACTCTAAAATTTTGGGATTTAAATTTTTAACTTCATTCTTGAAGCTTTTTGGGGCCTATAAATACTCTACTCATGTTTGGTTAATAGTGCATCTATTCCTAAGCTAAAAAGTACTATAAATTCTCATTTTTAGCATAATTTGAGTCTTCTTCTCTCGAGTTTAATTATAATTCTAAATTATAGTAAGTGAGAGATTTTACATAAAAAGAAAGTATAAAGGTTATCTCCTTAATCTAGAAAATGATAAAATTGTAACAAGGATAATTGATTTTCGTCTGTTGGAAAGAATATCGATAATAAAAGTTGATGACTTCGAGAGAAAAGGAATCAGGAGTGAATGTAAACTTGGAAAACTGAATTACTATAAATTGATTTAACTCTCGTTGCTTGCCCTTTACTTATGACTTAGTTTTATTTTCTTTACTTACAACTTTCAACTTGATCAATCAAAATTTTGAAATATATTAATTTATCAATTAATTTTTAAAATTAATTAAAAATATAATTGTACTAATTTACTCCCTTTTAGTGAGGTAAATTAGTGAAGACATATTGGCATTGAAGAAAATAAATAAATCATTTATAAAATCCTAAGTGGGTGATTAAGAGATCAGAGCATAACTTATATAGGTTTACAAAATCCAAGTGGCTGAATTGCACTATTAAGCATATTAATAAGATGTTGCATAACAATCATGAATGAAAAAAGAGCCATAAGATAACCTTAACGAAGTCTTTTAGAGCCTAAAAGAATCTACATTGGAACTATTAATGTTCATAGTGAAAGTAAAATATAAGATATATATTTTTATCCATCCAATAAATTAAGAAAAACTATATTCATGCATATGCCTTGTGCTAAGTCTATTTTCAAACTCAAGTGGGAGCTCCACCTTTAATATGATAGGTATGTATAATCTCATGCACAGTGGGCAATATTTTCATAAATAAATATATTCTTCATAGAGACATGTTAGGTTGGTAAAGAGGTTTTAGCATAAAAATCTATAATCTTATTATCTATTATGTAAAATAATTTTAATGTCAAAATCTGAAATCAAATAGCAATAGATCTAAACAATATTATGTGCACCTTTAATTGTTATTCAGAGAAATAACATTTATCTGATTCACAAGCACACCATCATCAAATCTGAAATATCAATCTGTTTTTATTTGACTTTCATAAGACCACTTAGATTGATGATTAGAGAGATTGAGAGAGATTATAATAGAGAGATTGAGAGAGAAATTGTAATCTCTCAACTCTTTTATTTCTTTTCATGTTCTCATCTATCTCTCATTTGTATTTTACATCTCTAAAAGTCATGTTTATTTATAGACGAGAGCAAAGGGTCTAGGATAAGATATTAGGAGATTTTCTCCTATCAAAGTCATCCCTTGAGGAATCCTACTTTAATTGGACTTCATTTCTATTAACCAATAATCATGATCAGAATCCAATCATATTTTTAATATATCTTATCTAATTAAATAGAATAACATAATCTAACATATTCTTCTTCATATCGACTAAGATAAGTGATGTGATGTTAACCTCTCGAGGGTAGCCACAAAATCATCCAATAAATGCTAATTAGTTTGGAAAAGAAAAGACATTAAAATCATTCCACCTAGTGCTTTGTCCAGCTTTGAGCTAAATACAAAATCTTAGAGTCCGAAACAAAGATTGAACCATACAAGATATTAACAAGTTGACCTTTTGAATTAAAGATATATATAATATTTTTTCTATTATATTAAGTGTTCAATAACCTATGAAAATAAGAATTGTTAATAAGCTGTAGATATCTAGATTTCCATTTCAAAACATATTTTTCTTCTTTTAATAATGATTGCAATTAGTCTTGAGAAGCCACTCTATATGATAGATAGACTTACCAAATGGGATGAATGCAAAAAGTAGAATGAAGTTTAGCTTTAGTAGAAGAAAGTAAGGCATAATTGTTCTTGATAAGCTTACGTGATCATATCTTTAGTTTTATTTTGACTGCTTTTAAATTTTGAACAAGGATAAACACGAGCACAATACCATCCACTTTGGTTAGCAAGAGGAGCATGCCGAACTTTCTCAACTAACTTATGAAAATCAATATAATTAATCCAGTAATAAAAGAATTTGAAGCCCATATTACCTTTGGTAGGGTTGTATATATGCCGAAAAGTCACCGAATGATCAAAGATGTCTAATTGTAATAATATTCCTTCCGAGTCCACAAATGATAAAAACTAATCTGAGTTGATTAGCACACTACTTAATTTACTAATAATTTGACTAACTCAAAAAAAAAAAGTGAGATCAAATAAGATTGTGCCCTTCTATATAGAATCTAAAAAAAAAGGCTCATCCTAATAGTCAGCAATGTGTCACAATAGTAGATTATCTAGGCTGGCCTCCAACCTTTTCGTGATTGAAAAAAATAGTATTGAAATCTATGAACTATATGAGTACAGTGAGAATTAAGCAAGGTCCATTTATAAATTGTGTCTCTCAATCTCAATATAAAGATTATAAACTAGTGAGAATTTAGAAGATTTATTTAATAACTTAAAAACTATCAACCATATATAACTTCATCAGATAGAACTATCATGTCAATAATACAAGGATTCTACATGCATAAGAACTAGTATCAGAGTTAATAAATATATTCTAATCTTTGCATATATGAGAAGTAATAGAGTAAAAATTTAAATTTTGAACCCGTGGTTCCAAAATACATAGGTAGTCCTAGTGATATTTATACAAAAAAGATTCGGTAGCCACCTGTTTGCTTTGCTCCTTTTAGTGCATGAGCTATATACTATCCATTTATTTTTTACTTATATTTCTAACTCTTGGTACTATCCTTTCGTTATAGTTGTTGCCTTAGTAGTGGTACACATTAGACGTATAATGTAAATTACCTTTTATTAAATCTATACTTCTCTTATCTTTTTACAAAAAAAAAAAAAGTTTGATCAGCATTTTGCATTCCCTAAACAATGTGAAAAAACCGAACTAATCATCCACTTTATGTAAACTTTATGATTATCATATTTTCTCATGAAATATTCATACGACTTATGCTAAGTCAATATTTTATATTTTTAAAATGAGTAAGGTTATTTGAAGCTAGAAGTATCTCAAATAATATGAAAGTATAAAAATTTAGTTCTAAAATAAGGTTTATGAGTTTTGAAATGCTTTGAACTTTAGATAATATTTTAGAGTGATTTCTAGACATCGAAAGCTGAAATCATACCAACTCGACGATCTTTTATCATTTTGCCCCAATTTTCATGGATTTGAAGAGAAAAAAACCCTTTTATATATTTATAGATAGTACTGGAATAAATATGGATGTAAAAAATCTTTTAAGAATCAAGTTACTCTGATCTTAAATGGAATTACACTAATATTAGCTCCCATTGAATTACACTAATATTAGCTCTCATTGAATTACACTATTACTTGAGTATCACTCAAGTAATTTTAATGCCAAAAATACTTCAAAACTCTTGAATGTATATGATTCAAATTCTAAATGAGATCGGAGAGTTTTAGATAATTTTTGAAATAGCCGTGAAAGATTAATGTCACATTGAGGTTTTTTTAATAATTTTCTTCTAATTTCATGATTTTAAAGATGAAACACCATTCTATATTTTCATTCAAAACACTCGAATGAATTTGGATGAAAAAATCCTGCTTAGAATAGTGTTATATTGATTTTAGCATCTATTGAAAATTAATAAATCCCATAAAAAATCAGTGTAACTTAAATCATGCAAAGCATAAATAACTTAAATATCTTGAAATTATAGGAATTTAATCCTAAAACGATATTTGAGAGATTTTTAGCCCTTAAAATGATATTTTTATAGTGATTTTAGCTCATCCAAAGTAAAAATTGTGTCAAATTGGGATCTTTTTTCATTTAACCCCTAATTTTAGAAATTTGAGGACCACAAAACCATGGATTTGTCCCTCGATTTAGCCCCTAAATTGACGGTCTTTTATCATTAAACCTCCAATTTCATGGATTTGATTAAAAAATCATTTTATATATTCTAGAAAGTATTGCAATTAGTTTGGATGAGGAAAAATCATTTTAGAACTGAATTATATTTACACTGATCTCAACCATCATTAAAAACAATGAAACTTCATTTAAATTATTATAAACTAAGTTATTTGAAAAGAAATGCCTCAAATCATTTGAAGTTTTAGGAATATAGTTTTAAAATGAGATTTGAGAGTTTCAAAATGAAAGAGTATAAGAAGAGGAGCATAGAGAGGAGGATAACATGGTTGATGGTTGGGAGGCTTTTTCTCCGATCAAAAACCATAGCAATCGGTTTAAGTCCTTAGAAACCCTACATCAGTTCTCACGAAAAATAGGGCTAGTTCGAAATGGTTTGAGTTTAGATTTCAATTGATGATACATTCATAGGATCCCTCATTTGCGTCAGTTGATACCAATAGTTACAAGTTGAAGAAAGCATCAAGCAGTGCTCTCCTCTTTTTGCATCATTTGAGCTTGCATTTATTAAGATGTGCTTGTCCGCGACAATATTGTAAGCTAGTCCTATGCGCCTAATATGCGATATGATTGTAGGAAAACACTGGACCGGTTCGACGGAAGAACCAATCCAGAGCAGAAGCAATTCGGTGAGAACCTAACTGACCGCCATTTAATCATTAAGGAACGATTGCATCATATTGGAAAAGGTGGTTTCTGTACTGGCAATATGAAAATTGGATCTCATCTGAAAAATTAGAAATCTGAGGCGTTTTCTGGAAAATCACTGTCATTTCATGCATGATCTATACCGTTCATCTCGTGATTGTTATACTGGTCCGAATAAAACCCTAGACAAACATGGTCTCTTGAATTTTCCTCCTACAGTCTAAATAAAACCCTAGCGATACATGACCCACTCTCTCTCTTTCTCTCTCTTTCCCGCTCTAGTTTAAGAAATCCCGCCGAGTTCGAGACACTAAACGTGGATACTTCAGTCTACTGGTTGCCCCGTTTCCTGTTGTTAATCCAATTTACCCACACTGCCGTATAAAAGGGAGCCAGGAACGAAGAACTTAGGGTTTCTTGTCAATCCTCTACCCTGCGCTCGTCTTTTCTCCTGGCGGAATGGGCCTTTCCACCGTGCTCCGCATTATCTCCTCCTCCGTCTCCCTTCCCCGCTCCCGGCCCTTCATCTTCTTCTCCTGTGTCTCCACGTTGCTCCCGTCCTCCCGCCGCGGCTTTGTAGATCTCCGCCCTCTTTCCACCGCCTCCCGCCGCTCCGCCCTGCCGCTTAGGTCGAAGCGCAGGGACAGAGAAGAGGAGGCTTCCGGAGCAGCGAGGGAGGGGAAGGGGGGTGACGGTGGAGGTGGCGAGGGCAGCAATGGTGGGTTGATGGTGAAGGAGCGGAGCGGTGGCCCCCCGGAGGGGAGGATCCTTCCTGCGGAACTCCACGAGGAGGCCAAGGAGGCATATATGGCTTATGCTATGTCGGTGCTGGTCGGACGCGCCTTGCCAGATGTCCGGGATGGGTTGAAGCCGGTGCATCGGAGGATATTGTGAGTAGAGAAAGTTGGGTTTCTTGGGGTGTGATTATTGTGCCTTATTTTTCTTTGTTCGGGTTAAAGCTTTTTCTTTGTATTCTTTAAGAGTGATGTTGAATGTTTTCTGTACGGTCCCACGTGCTTTGATATGGCTTTCGTAGTCAGTTGTATCATGCAGTTTTAGTGATGACGTTTATATGAGATTTGTGTGCTTTGGGAATGCTTGTGTATTGTTCTCTATGTAATCTATTCTTTTCTACTTCAAAATGTTCCGGGCTCACCCTCTCTTCTTTTTTTACTTGAGATAATCTATTTGCTGCCATTTGCTGATGATAATCGTTGCTAGTTTTTTTATGTTCACCATCCCTGATGAGAAACAAGGTTTATTGTTTGCATCAAAAATGTTCTTCTCATTCCTTAGATTATTCACTTGAATCTCTACTGTGTGCATTTGAGATTTATGTCCCTGTCATTCATGAATTATGTATAATTTGGAATTTGTTCTCCACCTCCCCATGTTTTAGGCATATATTAATGCTACCATATTTTGCAATTTGTTACAGGTATGCAATGTATGAACTGGGTCTTTCATCCCGAAAACCTTTTAAAAAATGTGCTAGAATTGTTGGGGAGGTAATAACAATTTGTTTTCTGTGTCTGAGTACTTGCAGATGATAATAGGCTCTTCTCAATGTGCAGTTTAAATTTCACTAATATATTGATCATTTTTTATTGCTCGCAGGTTTTAGGTAAGTTTCATCCTCATGGTGATACAGCTGTTTATGATTCATTAGTGCGAATGGCGCAGGTACTCTTCAATTCCTTTTGTTACTTATTTGCAGTATTCTGGATCAATGTTTTAAATTCTGGTCGGACCAGTAGGTACTGAGTGGTATGGGTCCGACCAGGACCGGTACATGATTATATAGGTTGGTGCCGACTCATATCCAATATTTTATCATGTTAGTCTGTGAAATTGGGTTGTACAAGTTGATATACCACCCGGTATACCAATATTATACTGATCCAATTGGCTGCCAAAACTGATGTCAGATTTGGTACTTAAGACTTCGATTTCAATATTTGAGCTCCTTAGAATAAATACAATAATTTTAATTATGAAGATTATATTAATATTGTTTCCTCTTTACTGCAGTTAACTGTTTTCTTTATGTAATCTACTATTCAATGCATGCTAGTAATTTGTCAAAGGTATGGTAGTCATGTCCAACAAAGATTTGTAGATTTTAAGCATCGAACATTGGCATCTTAATGAAACTCAGATTTCTGAATTATTCTTCTTCTCTCCAAAATCCACTGATGTTTACTAATATATATGAATCTTAAATACTTCAGCTACAGTTAGAGGGAGACTTATGAAAACTTTAACATAAATAGTTAAAAAAGAGATTTGAATGGTCTAAGTTTAGCCAGGGACATCACCTTACAAAATGATTGATGGCGGGTTAGGACTCCAAAGAGTTTGGACATCATTACTTGTTGTTGTTATTGGTGCTGTTGCTGCAAATGACAGCTTATATATTTTAGCAAAAGCTATGGTGGCTTGGACATCCTTCTTTTTGCCTTGGGAGTTATCCATGAGAAAGATATCCCTTCGGAGCTTTACATTCTTTGAGCTTTTCTGGCATCTTTGTCGTATTTATTCTACATCTTTGTAGACCTTTACAATCTGTCAATTTGTATAATTAGCTAGTATAGTGAAAATTGGGGATAAATAGTGCTATAACTTTCCTTGTATTATTTCTTTTCCACTGCCTGTTAAATCATACTTTTTCTTTGGTATTTCTCTAGGACTTTTCCCTGCGGTACCCTCTCATCAATGGACATGGTAATTTTGGGTCAATTGATGCTGATCCTCCTGCAGCAATGCGGTATACAGAGTGCAGATTGGAAGTAGGTTTGAAGGCTCTTTTATGATCATGCACACATCTAATGAAACTAGTTTATTTGGCTGTGCTTCATTTTCCTCAATACATTGATATGAAGAAATTCCAAGTTTTATTATTATGAACTTATTGTTTGAGGTTCTTATAGCATGAAAGAGTTTATGAGCTCTAATTCTAGCAATTTATGTGAGCTTGTGCTAGTTGAACCATCATGGTTGTATCGAGCTCTAATAATGTTAATATTTGAGATAGGGGGTCTTGTTGTCAGAATGTGGACCCTATGGTGTATCTTAATTATGATAACTAACATCTTCTATTGATGCCTTATTAAACAATTTGAAAGAGAGGAATCTTCTTTACTTGTTACAAGTTTGGATATTTGCACTGCAAAATGATATTTTATTTAAGGCTAATTATGGAGGACTAGGAGAGATAAGGTAGATCTCGACTCATTGGGTTTGTGATTATTTAAAATATGGTTCACAATTTTGTATCAGAATTGTGTACTTGTCAGAGCTTGGACCAGGACCTTATATGTATCAAGTTTCTAAAAAAGCTAAAAAACAAGAGAAATTGCTCGGTAGTACTCTGTGCCAGGTGGTACTAGTCCTAGTACCAGGTATGCTAGTCCGTACAAACTTGGTATAGGTTCATACCATCCAATTTACCTTGGTCTATGTACTAGTAACTTGTTGGACTGATAGATACCGCATGTATGAAATGCATCGATTATATTGCAAACCTTCATTTAGCATAACAATGATTGTATGCTCTAAGTTGTTGCAAGTAAGGTTCCACATTTTTGGTACTAATTATCATACCATTATGGGCCTGCTTTGTGTCAGTCCATGGTTAGATCGATAAGCATCTAGTTTGGGCTAGCAGCATACTAATACATAGCATGTCACTACATACCATGGGTACAAAGAAGGGAGGAGGAGAGGAGTATTGGATGGATCAAGGGTGGTGCGATAATAGGTGCGCGGTGGATGATGTGAGAAGGAGAATCACACAAGAGGCTACTATGTGTGTGCGGTGGCAGAGGGGTTTAGTGGTATTAGGTTTTTTATGCTCAGATTAAACAAATTAGAAAACAAGAACCTAGCTTATCAACCAATCGAAGCCCATTACGAGCCTAGACTAGCCTGTAAGCTTGTCCACAATATTATCAGGTTGTAAGCCTTGAAGTGCACGTGGACAATATACGAAATTGGATGGTTTGTGTTTTTCTTGAAGCCCGGACAAGTATGTTTCTTATGATATGTAGTGGTCCAAGTCAAATGCTTAACCATGGTTGCAAGAAATGGTGAATCAAAAGAACATGTTTGCCTTGATGAGGTTGGGTATTTTACCCTTCCCTTCTATAATCAGTATGATGTTGTTCAGTTGAATAATTTAGAAGCATAATTGCACAACCTTTACGAAGGTTTGTACTATATAAGTGCTGTCATGTTGATTAGCATGTCTTAGCATTATTGAATACCATGGTAGGATTAAACAAATTTTTAAAACAAGAACCTGACTCATTGTCTTGTCGAAGTTTATTACTAAGCCTAGGCCAGTCTATAAGTGGGTATTGGGCTTATCGGGCTATAAGACCTATACTACTAGTGGACCATTTGAAATTGGATGGCTCTTTTTTCAGTTCAGGCCCAGACCCGTATGCATGTATCTTTAGATATGCATGGGTCCAAGTCAATCACTTAAGCATGGTTGCAAGCAATGGTGAATCAAGAGAACATGTTTGATAAGTTTGGGGATTTATCCTTCCCTATTATAATCATCATAATGTTGTTGAATTGAATATTTAGAAGCATCATTGCACAACCTTTAGGGAGGTTTATACTATATATGGGTTGTCATATTGATTGGCATGCCTCAGCATGATTGAAACATAGCATGTTAGAAAGATATGGGCACGTGCCATGCCAACCTGTTTTGAACATGTTGGCAGACAATTTTGGCAATCAACATAGAATTGTATCAACTAGAGTTACATGGGATTATACTGTTCCGAAAAGATATTGACACATATTTGTGCCACAGAATATTACCATATAATTTTTCATGCGACCATGATTAGAATGATGATAAAGGATGATCATTTTTGTAGAAAGAAGTTGAGGGATGTATGGTCAGTGCTTATATGTTGTTCATGGTGCATTGGTGGCCATGACATGCAGATATTTGAATGAAGGCCCATTAGTGCTGGTAAATAATATAGAGCTGATGTTGGACAAGTGAGCAATGGGAACAGTAGTTATAAGACACATGCATTGTCATATTGGTTGTCATGACATCTTGGTTTACCCAGACTCCAAATCATGCATTTGCAAATAACTGTTGTTTGGCAGTTCCTCTTTGATCGGTAGTTGCTGCTTATGAATAATATGAATTTTAATGGTTCATTTTCTATTGTACAATGGGTAATGTATCAAACAAATCAAGTATGACAATAAAAGTACTCTATTGATTGAAGCAAAATTGAAGGAAAAATTAAAGAACAAAAAATCCGCAAAAAGTGTTTATTGAAGCATTCTGTTGCATCTGGCACATGCTAGCGGCAATTTTTTGCATTCCCAAGTGTTAGCACTGCTGCATGGGGTGGAGCTGTACAATGAAATGCTTGCTTGGGAGAACATGTCTAGCTATGACAGGAGATCAAACAAGATCTAATTAGATATACACTGCAGTGCCTTCTCCATTATCACTTGTTCAATGGATACAGTAACAATGTAGCATGATTTTATGGCATCACAGACCATTTACTAGAGTCTTTTGACTCGGTATAATAATAAAATCATGGTCGGCAATACCGACCTGTACCGCCCGGTACGGGCGGTACGTACCGGTCCGATAGGATACCGGTACGTGGACCGCCCGCTACCGGTCGGTATGAATTTTTTTATTTCTTAAATAAAAAAAATCAATTTTTTAATACTCGGGCGACGTCCCTGAGGCTCGGGCGACATCACGAGGCTCGGGCGACGTCGCTGAAGCCTCGGGCGCTTTCCCCGAGGCTCGGGCGACGTTGCTGAAGGAAAGAAAAAAAAATATTTAACATACTTTTAATAAAAAATATTTTTTTTATACTTTTCGGGCGACGTCGCCCGTTGACATCTCGGGTGACGTTGCTGAGTGCGACGTCGCCGAGGGAAAGAAAAAAAAATATATATAATATTTATAATTATAAATATATATTATATATACCGAACGGTACGTCGAAACGTACCATTCGGTAACCCGTACCGTACCGTACCAGAGAAACGTCGAAACTCCGGTACGGTATGGTATTGTATACCCTGAATAAAATATTTAACATAACTACATTATGCCTTTGATATAATTATCTTTTATTTATAAGAATCATATCTGACTATATGGTGGTTCATTAAGTTAATTCTGGGAAATATTATTCTTGTCTGTAAAATGTGGACATACATAACATATGTATGATTTTATGAATATTCTTTGTTCTCTGTGATATGGTATCATTATGAAATTTTACTTTTAATTTTCTTCCCATGCAGGCAGTTACCGAAGCCATGCTCTTAACTGATTTGGAACTGAATACTGTATGTGCTACAGTGCTTTTTAAATTTCCTTAGACAAATGTGTCTTCTCTAGTCCTATCCTTCTATTTGATGCTTGATTGTTTGACAGGTTGACTTTGTACCCAATTTTGATAACTCACAAAAAGAGCCATCTCTTTTGCCTGCTCGTATCCCAAATTTACTGTTAAATGGATCTTCAGGAATTGCGGTACAGCCCTTCTAGTGCACACTGAGTCAGTTTTTTGTTCAGTACTTTTATGTTTCCTAAACCTATTGTTTTGTATGATTAGAGGCAATACATGTAATTTTCTATTTATACTACCAGGTTGGAATGGCAACAAATATACCTCCTCACAACCTTGGGGAGCTTGTAGATGCTCTTTCTGTTTTGATCCATAATCCTGAAGTTACAGTAAGAATGATTTTTTGTTTTCTCTTAAATTTTATGGAAAAGACATTGGAGTTGTTGATACGTAAACCAATAACTATATCTGTATCTTTTTCTTGTTTGTGTGCTATAGATAATTATTATCTTTAATTGTGTCATGTCCCAGGAATTTCTTGATTGCAGAATTATCGACATCTATCAAAGCCTAATATAAAAGTCTCATAGTTTGGAGTTGCAATTTGGAGTTTTTGAATGATAGATATACCTTTACATGGGTGGTTTCATATAGTGTTGAATGATACATATACTTTTACATCTATGTAAGCCTATTGTTGCACATGGTGTTGAATGTATGGAGTTGATCAATTTTTCAACACATTGTTTCTTTTGCTAATTCTTGTTCTTGATTAAGTTCCAGCTATGTAGAAGGACTTCAAAAGCTTTATCTCATGTGAAACTTCTTAATTAAGAATGTGGTGATAAAATATATGTTTGGAGGGTATTTGTAAAGTTTGATTTATTGCACTACTCTAATTAAGGAACTATAAAGTATCCCATTGATGAGAATTTTCCCCTTTTTGTTGTTGTTGTGACTAGCATATCATCATAGTGAAATCAAATTTAAAACTCGAAGTACTTATTATTATTTATTAACCTAAATGCATGTATATGCACTAGGTTCTAGCCATAAAAGGGTTGAGCTAGACATAGTTTGAAGTAGGCAAATTGCGTTTGGTAATCTCACTTAAAAAAAGGTACTTGGATATTACTTGGACCAAAGAATTAAATCTCGACCAGTTCTGCATGGTTTAATTGATATCTATTGATATTTATCAATCTAATTATTGATCGGTACGTAGATCAGTCCAAATCAAGCGATTTAGGTCTAGTCAAGGAATGTCGTTTTGCCCAGACCGATATGAAATGGGCAATATGTATTGGATCTAGCGTGAACTAGTATGACGAACCATTGTTGTTTTCGGCATTGTTTACACCTTTGCCCTAATATCGTCCTATGCATGCCACAACTTGATCGATACACTATTGCTCCCCAACCCCTTTGCCTAAATTGCATCTTGTGTATGCAGGATAAATTGCACGATCTCACTACACACTGCAATCGGGCATGCCTCTTTTTCTCTTCCTCTTCCTCCTATATCCTTCTCTTTCTCCACTATCTCTTCTTCCTTTTTGTCCCTTCTTCCTCTTCCTTCATTGTCTCCTCTTCCTTCCTCTTCGTCCACTACACCTTCCACTTCTCCTTGGACTTCGAAACAATGTAGTGGTATCTACTGATGTATTGTGTGTTGGTACATTTATATATATTGGTCTTGCAAAGAATCGATATGACAGTCCTTTGGTTTAATCTATACAAATATATATTTACATGGGGTAACACAATGCAAACTCCTCGTAGTTGTGACTCATTTGATGATTTCGCTGACAATCGCTTGCACTCACCCCTCGCAAGCCTCCTACCTATTGCCCATTGCTCGTTATCAGTTAACCCTCAACTCCTATTGCATGTTTCTTGTTGGCCCTCAATTGCTCTGATATGCCTCTTCTTCCTCCTCCGTTGGCACCAGTTCCTCCTCTTCCTCCTCTTCTTCCTTGGTCCTTCTTTCTTCCTCCACCATCTCCTCTTACTCATTTTCCTTCTTCCTCCCCCCTTTCTTCCTTCTTCCTCCTCCTCCCTTCTTCCTTTCTTATTCCTTCCTCTTTTCCTTCTTCCTCTTTGTTTTTCCTTGATTTCTTTTTTCCTTCCCTCCTCTCCCTTCCCTAACGGTTCATGATACGTTTCGGAACATTTCAACGTATCAACACATGGTACACCAGAACGAATTAGAATGGATCAGACATGTACCGGTCCACCTATGGCCCAACATGGATTCGAGAATCAAAATTATGAAGCTTGACTTGGACCACAGTTTGTTTCTTTTTAGGTGGCCCACCTAGTTGATTGTGTGATCGTTTTTTTGTGTCCATAGAACAGGAAGAACTTGTATTATTTGTGGAGGTTTATGGAGTGAACCAGTTCATATCAAGTTTCAATGTTGATTAGAGCCTAAATCTTGCACGCTTGAAGAGGGAGTATGTTGAAGGTTCATTGGGTAGTAGGCTATGATGTGGCAAAAACATT
Organism: Musa beccarii; assembly: GCA_024322285.1. NCBI lineage: Eukaryota > Viridiplantae > Streptophyta > Magnoliopsida > Zingiberales > Musaceae > Musa > Musa beccarii. Next base: position 27,080,422 of record CM044396.1, read on the forward strand.
TTTTTACTTTGCTAGTTGGAGGATTTGTTTGGTTGAGAGGGAAATGGTTAAACAATTGGTGATTGGGTGAGGCATCAAGAATGAGAAGCAACCCTGGGTTCCTTATTTTATAATGTTTGAACCAAGGATTTTACTAAAGGTTGCAATTACATCTATAAGTACTGCAATATTCAAGGCATGGACCAATACCACACTGGTTCATACTCTTTAACCAAGGAATTTAGAGCCTTCTTTGGTTTATTACAAGTCTTTTCCAATAGGTTTAACTTAATGAAGTTATAAGCCCATTTTGGCCTTGACCAAATTTTCCAATCAGAGGTATTTTTCAATGTCATAAGTTGCTACATCACATCTTCCATAGTTCTAGTTGAAAATGTTTGTAAGGAGAAAGAAATAAGTAGTCAACTAAAAGAAGGAAGAAGGAAGGAGACAGAGTGAATGAATATTTTGAAGGAAAAGGAAGGTCATAATTCTTGGATTGAAGATCTCTAATTAACAAGGAAAATTTTCTTGATTGAAGAGTTTGCTAAGGAGGAATCCTGTCAATCATATGTTTTATCAATAAGCAAAACATATATGAAAACATATCTTCTCAAAAGAAGGAATGATAGAACGATTGATATGTATGTTTTTATTTATATGACATAGTTATCTTAATCGTATCAAGATAGAATGATTGACATGCATGTTTCTATTTATGTTACAAAGTTTTCTTTATTATTTCATATTTTTATTTTTTATTCTTATATTTGGAGTTTATGAAAATGGTAAAGAGATTACAATTGATATAATGTAGATAATAAATGAATGAGTTATCTTCTCATATTATGTGTCAATGGTGTGAAATCATATTTATTTTTCTGATGATATAAATTCATTGTTCTCGTGGGAGACATGAAAGTGTGACATTCATTCATGAGAATTACACCTTGAATTTGAATGAACCTCATAGTTATCTATTTCATTTCTTTGTATCTTTCTGTTATTATCTTTCTTTCTCTCACACTCTCTTCCTCTATTTTTGAATAAAAAAGCCTTAATTATCCTATATCACACATGGTCAGTACCTGCATTGGTGTTTGGATTACTTTGATTCTAGGAATGGTGATAGTATCATGTTGAGAGGTAAAATTGATAAGAGCAGGTATGATAAACTAAACCAATAGTTGTTGATTTTCCTTTTCAGACAATTTTTGATAAATTAGTGATACAATGTAAAATTATAGCAGCTTGGTGACCCTTAATCATCTTAGAAGACTCTACTAAAGCTAAAACCTAATAGATTAACTGGGCCAAGCCTTGACCTTTATTGAGCTTTGCAACACATTATGATTCGTATGAGGTTCGGGTTTGACAATTCGTCGATTTGATACTACATTGGATGGAAGTTTTGGTAGAGGAGAAAGATATCGTCAATAACAAGCGCAAAATCGAGAGGAAAATAGTCTTTATTGCTTGTAAAGTGCTAACTACAAGGGCCAAACAATGGAATAAAGAGAGATAAAAGACTCGAACAAAAGCATTAAAATATAGGTTGTCTTTGGACAACACCTAGGTCCTCACTTATTGTTGTAACCTCGTCCCAAGATTTGGATAGCGAGTAGCAAATTTTGTGGACTTCTTATAGTAGCTAGACAAAGCTTTGATGCAGGGCTTTGACTGTTGGAACTCCAGGAAGCATGGGCTGTGGTTGAAGGGCAGGACCCTTTTGTGAACTCTTCTTCTCTTTTCTTTCTCTTTGTAGAAGCTAGAAGGCTAGGGTCGGTAGCAGCTTGGTTGCTGCTGCCTTGGGTTGCTATAGATGGGGCCCTCCTATCTCTTTTATAGTTGAGGTAGGGTAGAAGTTTTACTCCTTTTTAGGACTTGGGGAGTACTAATGCGTGGAGAGTGCTAATGCTTTTTAGATTTAAAGTGTCCTAATGCCTTTAAGGCTTGGAGTTGGACCTAATTTGGTCAGGCCTGACCTCGTTGGATTTGATTGAGCTTGAGTTGAGTCCAACTACATTTGATTTAAATTAGACTTCAAGTCGAAGTCGGGTTGAGGCGAATTGAACCTTGATCGAAACTCGATTTGGGTTGAATTTAGGTGAGGCTTGAGCTAATTTGAATTTGGTCTTTGAGCTTGGACTCTAGCTTGATCTTGGTTTGGTTTGGCTCGAACTTTGCTAGATTGTTCATGATCGTGCCTCCCCCAATTAGATGATTTATGTCTTGAATCTTGCTGTTAGACTTCTTTCTCATTTGCTTTGGTTTGTCGATGTGGTTGGTGTTGTTATGCTAGGTCATGCCGTCTATGTGTGTCGTTTTGATGGAGTTCTCCTTGTTGTTGATCATCGTCAATTTAAGGGCTTTTTTCCTCTTCTTGGAGCTTTAAGCTTGTTGCCCCTTTTGGTTTCTTCTCTTTCTTCATGTTGGAGGAAGACTTTGATCTCTTGCATGCCGAAGTGAGGGTCATGAGTTTTCGGCAAGCATTCACCATCCTTTTTTCTTGGCTAACAGATGCCAAGTTTTTCGTTGAACTAATTAAATCTCGGGTGATTAGTTCGTTTTATCCTTTTATAGTTGGTACTTTTGGGCTCGGTGAAAGTAAACGAGATATTGATCCCATAGGGGCTTTCAAGGATGACTTGGCGTATGTTAAGCGACATTACCTTGAACGTCACCTTGTTAATGAATTCTTATGTGATGACGAAGTGTATCTTGTATTGTTGGTCGATCTTCATCTCCACATCATCATGAGGCCACCCAAGAGGATATGGCCATCGATGCGGGGTCATCTCGAGGTTGAGCTTCTTGACTAAGCTCGTCAACATGAGGTTCTTTTGGCTCTTTTCAAGTCTTTGGACCGGGGGTCAGATTTAAGACTATAACCTTCGGTCTAGCCATCAATGATTGACTCGGATTCCTGTTAGGAACTGATGAAAGTTTGATAAAGTTGTCACTCGTTGTCGTGGCCATGATTCATCAACTTTGATCATTCTTCAATACTTTTTTATGAAGAGTTCTAGATGAATCTTCCAACTTTTTTCTTTGGAGTAACATGGAATTTTATAATGTTCATAAAGAAAGATCACTTTGTTTCAAGGAAGAATAGATTTACAATCCTTAGAATTCTCTTAGGTTAGATGGCTCCCTTCGACCTTTATTGTGGGTTTCTTGTTGCGGGTGTGATTCTTTCTCTTGATCACCATCGTGATTTGTCAAATATCATATACTTTGAAGAGGCTCGACTCTATGTTGTTTTGGGCATAGAGGTTGGTAGTGTATTTCATCACCATTGAGTGATTGTTTAGGGAGATTTCGAGTGCCATCGTCTGTCGTCGGAACACGATTGTGTATTCTTGCATGGATTGGTCCATTCTTTGACGTAAGTAGTATCACTTTACCTTTCTTTGAGATACCCATAGGGTAAAATTCTTGTATGAGCAATTTGAATTGTGTGTATAACACGTTTTTATCGTTGTTGATTCAAAGATAGGCTTTCCATCATGCGAGTGCTTGTTGTATCAACTTTAGTCGTGCAAGCATCACATTATTCGTGCTATTGTTGTTGTAATTATTTAGATCAAAGTATGTGTTAAGGTGATACCTCACCATTGACCAGGCCATCGTAGGGGGGTATGTCAATACGTGCCTCGACTTGAAATGACTGTATCTTTGTTGCTACCACCTTTTCCACAACATCATCGTCATTATTGCTATGATGCTTCTTTAGTGAAGATGGTTCTTTTCCCCCCGTTATGATGCTCTTGTCTCTATCGTCCTTTGCTATTGGGTTGGTTCCGGCTCAAATCTAGCCCAATATACCCTCCACTTCCTGAGAGAGGGTCATGACTAGGGCAGCGAGATTCGCATAAGGTGTTGGATTGTTTGCTGCCATTACATCTTAACGTTTAAGACTCCAACTCTTGTATTCCTTCTCCGGAGGCTTTGTATCCTTGCTTATTGGTAACCATTCACAAACGAGGGATTGTTGCTTTGATATCATCGGATCCATATGGGGTTAGGGTTCGATAATCTGTCGATTCGATGCCACTTGTCTGATGGAAGTCAGTAGAGGATAAAGATATCACTCGGAACAAGTATAAAATCAAAAGTAAAACAACCTCTGTTGCTTGCATGCTTAAAGTGCCAACTACAAGGGCTAAGCAATGGAATAAAGAGTGATATGAGACTCGAACAAAAACATTAAAACACAGGTAGTCTTTGGAGAGCACTTGGGTGCTCTCTGAAGGAAAGGACTTACGGTTGGTTTTGGTCTCCTCCTAATGAGGTTTGGATAGCGAGCACCATGTTTTTTGGACTTCTCAGATCAGCTGGACAATGCTTCGATGAAGGCTTCAACTATCGAAACTTGAGGACAAAGGGGTTGCGCCTGAAGGGTAGACCCCTTTTCCGAATTCCTCTTCTTTTGCTCTTGATAGAAGCTAAAAAACTAGGGTCGATTGGCTTGGTTGCTGCTACCTTGGGATGCCTTAGATGGGGCTCTCCTCCCTCTTTTATAGTTGAGGTAGGACAAGCATTCTCCTTTTATGACTTGGGGAGTCCTAGTGTCTTTAAGACTTGGAGAGTCTTAATGCCTTTAGGTCTTAGAGTTGGACCAAATCTGGTCGGATTTGACCTTTTTGTATTTGATTGAGCTTGAGTTAACTCCAGCTAGATTGGATTTGAATCGTAGTTTGAGTTGAAGTCGAGTTAAGCTGAAGTTGACTTGAATCTAGTCTTTGAGCTAGAACTCTAACTTGATCGTGGTTTGGTTTGATTAGGATCGAATTGGTGTCGGATTGGAACTTTAGTTGGGTTGAATTGGAGTTTGGCTTGAACTCTGTTAGATCATCCCTTATTAGTTGGATCCATTGGTATACCCCAACATCCTCATTGAATTTAAATTTATTGAAGTGTGAGATTGAAATGGGTCAAATAGAAGTCTCAGTGATAAATGGATCAAGAGAGGGGTCCTAATCCTGTACAAGATAGGAATAACATATACATCGTCACTGTTGTTTAGATAATTTTGAAAGGATCAAGAGATGGGTCCTAATCCTGTACAAGATAGGAATAAACATATACATCGTCACTGTTGTTTAGATAATTTTGAAAGGTCTCTAGAAACATTTAAAGTTTGGTTAGTATCCAGAGGCCCTAATATGTATGTCGTATATATTATGCTAGTCCTTTTTCTGGTAGTGTTTTAAGAGTTTTAGAGTTATATCAGAGATATTTTGAGAGAATATAGGAACATATAGGTTAGAGTTTACTCTCACATTGCTTATAAACAATAGAGAGCATGATTGAGAGCTATAAACAAAGGTTCAATAAACCCTTGGAACATCATAACTTGAATAATAAAATTTTACTCTTTGATGTTCATCTCTATCCCTCATCCTCTCTTCCTTTTTCCTATTCTTTTTGAGATGTTGTTCCCTCAAAGAAAGAAGGCATTTGATGGGAGACAATCATTTCTATTGATTAGGTCATTGGAATGATTTTTATGAAATCCAACCTAAGACATTATGAGTTGGTGTGAATATATAATAATTTTACTCATTCCTTGATATAATTGATCATTATTCTATAAGTTAGAGGGTTTTATCTTTTATGGAGCAAGAGAAAATAGTCATCGACATTGAAATGTATGTTTAATCGATTGTTTAAATTTAAATTAATTTATAAAAATAAATAAAAATAATAAGAAGAAAACCAACTTTAATTATGTGATATGGTTTGATTGACATGTATAATTAAATTATACTAAACCATGAAAAACATACCATGAGGTGGATTCATGATTTGCTTTGGTGCTAATGACATGTGCAAAGCTTAAATATGAAAAATAAACTCAAAAAATAGAATAGAGCTTTATCTAATATTATTATAAACTTAAAAATAATAATGTTAAGAAATAAGGAAAACTAACTTTGTAACGAGCAAGATGAAATTTCGGGGGATAAAAGATCTCCTATGATACGCAAAGAGAAAGTCAAGATATCCCAAAGAAGAGTTGTTTTAAGTCAATTAAATATGATAAGCTTTCTTTTTGAGAGTATTTAACAAGTGAAAATTTAATGTCTCATGTGAACAGGCGTAAAGAAGTGACATATCACTAGTTTTTGAAAAAAGATATCAAATGATGCCACTAGTTCACATACTAGCTTTCTTGACATAGGAGCGTCTCTATACCCTCAATCAAAAGAAGTCGAGATGAACACAATGGTCTTTTAGTTTTTCAATAAATCAGAATTTTAATACTCATTTTATATCATTTTGATACGAATTTTCAGTTATTTACTAGATAAATTATATATCATTGTGAAGCTTATTGTGAATTAGGAATCTAAAGCTCATCCGAATTGAAGTTGTTTATAAAAAGTTATATTTAGTTCTCTATAAGGACATGGTGGTTGCTCTTGACATTGAAAGAAAGTTATTCTCATCTTTTCAAGTTCCTAGACGATTTTTAGTTACTTCATGCAATGATTTCAATAGGTGCTCGGGTGCTCGCCTTGCTCGAACGCCTCGCTTCATTTCCAAGCGACGTGCTTCAAAGAGGCGTCGCTTGAGTTCTCACTCGAGCCTAGGCGTCGGGCGCTACGGGCGAGTGCCCGGGTTAAAGCGGGTGATCTAACCAGCGTTTTAGGCCTGGTTCAGTCTCCATTGCTTTAGTTGGTTCAATCGAACCAACTAAACCATCGGTATCAGCCTCCCATCGCGCGACTTCCCAACCCTAACCTTGCTCTGCTCGCGATTCTGTCGTCGAGATTTTTTCTTCGCTGTCGTTGTCTCTCTCCGTTGTTGTTACTCTCCATTGTCGTTGCCATTGCTCTCCGCTACCGTTGCCACTGTTGCTGCTCGCCGTTGCCCCTATCACTACTCGCCGTTGCTATCGTTGCTCGCCGCTGCCACTGTCGTTGCTCGCCGTTGCCACTATCTCTGCTCGTCGTTGCCACAATCATTGCTCGCTGTTGTTGTCGCTGCTCGCCACTACTGTTGTTGCTTGCCGCTACTGTTGCCATTGCTCATCGCTCCTGCTCCCGTTGCTTGCTGTTACCATTGTCGTTGTTGTCGGTCAGCCTCGATATTCCTCCTACACCCTTCTCATTTTACTCGATAGTATACTGTTAATAGTATATTAACAGTATATTACTAACTATATACTAGCAATAATATTTTTATTTATTAGATCAATAATATATTATTTTGATTTTAATACTGCTAATTTTTATTTATTTGAAATTATTGTTATTGTTTTGAATTTTGAGATATTTTGTTAATGTGATATTGTGATTTTGTAAGATTTTTTTAAATTTAATATCATATTTTTATTTAAATAATTATGTTTATTAATTATATCATATATTTTTATATTTTAGCACCTCGTTTCGCTCGGGCGAGTGCTTGGGCGAGCGCCTAGCGCCTCCGGTGTTTTTGGACTTTGATGCCTTTGGCGCCTAGCGCTTTTTAAATCATTGATTTCATAAATATTTAATTAAGTTTTATTTAATTAATTAAAAAATAATAATCCATTCTTTGTGGGTTGTTTCTACTTTCTACCACTGTATGTACCATGTTTTTAAAGCCTTAGAGTCATAGTGTTTTTGAATATAAGTCTTGTTTCTTGAGAGGTATTATCATTGTCACAGTGACCTTTGCCTTTGTTCTTGGTTTTGGATATCTTTTTCAATTTGCTAAACACAGTGACAACTGTGTTAGTTTCCAGGATTTGTAAACCTGGTTGAAATTTTGTTTATGTTTCTATGGACCATTTGTTTATATGAAGTGCATTGAAGGGTCATTAAACTACAATGTGTTTTAGAAGAGGCTGGATTAATCTAGATCTTGAGATAGCATGAAGGTTTGTTTATAATATTAGTGGCTTGTCTCTGGAGCCAGGAGCCAGAAAACTTTCTTTCTGGAATTAATGTCTGGAAACTGAAAAGGATTCTTTAATGTAGTAGTTAAACAACACTTTCTCACTAAGTTTAAAAAGTTCTCTTGATGTCAGATCAGATATGTTTGAGCTTGTAATATATTATAAGAATCTTAGGAACTCATTTGTATGCATGAAATGACTCCATTATGCCCCTCATTCAGCAATGTTTCAATGTAGTTATGGTTGTTACGAATATGACTCTAATATGGTGGTGTTCTTTATTTGCCCTTCTATTTTTGTGAACAGAAGGCATTTATATTTATACCATTTAGATTTTTTGAACAGAATGAACTGATATTTAGGTTTATACCATTTAGCTCCAAGAGTTGCTGGAGTACATGCCTGGTCCTGACTTTCCAACTGGAGGCATAATCATAGGAAATTCTGGGTACATAGTATTTTATTTTTCTTTTCTGGTTTTACCTGTTGGTGCTTGATCAATATGTGTTATATTCTTGTGTTTTTCTTTTGAAGGATCTTGGATGCGTATCGGAGTGGGCGAGGCCGCATAATAGTGAGAGGGAAGACTGATGTGGAATATCTTGATGAGAAAACCAAACGCAGTTCCATAATAATCAAGGAGGTGGTTTAAGTATATTTAATTTGCTATCTACTAATTTTCTATACTTAACTCGCTAGACATTTTTGTGTCATTATTTTATTTCAGATTCCTTACCAGACCAATAAATCTGCCCTCGTGGAGAAAATCGCCGAACTTGTGGAAGATAAGGCAATCTTTTTGTCTGCCACTCTTTGTTCTATTTTCTTAGATAGTCAAATTACAGAAAGCTATGTGCACTTTCTTGTAGCCTGAAATTGCATTCTTTCTGGAGTCATTTGCACTATTGAACAGTTGTATCATTAGTTACACCAGCAGGCTGGTGGTAGGCAATTGATGGATACTTTGAATGGAATATTATTGATGGCTGTTAGGTATTAAAATGTTGGAGTCTGAATTCTTCAGACATTCAGTAATTCATGCTAACTATCAGTTCATTACGGTGTCTTAACTTATTGGCCTAAGTTGGGTGTAAGAACTAACTGTTTTTTCACTGGTACAGAACAGTTTGTTTGAGGTCCACTCCCAAACCAAAACTTCACTATATAAAAAAGAGTTCTGTCTCTAAAGACCTTTCTGGGTTGCTTGATGTACTCACACCTGTTCTTCTCATTGTTTTCAATAGGACAACTTTTTAGAGCATTAATGTATCCCTCAATTTGTGTCTAAATCTGCCATCTCAGGTATCCTACATGTGTTATCTCAGCTTACACAGAAAATAGAAAAATAAACACTGATCTTTTTGATCTTTGAATGCAAATGCAATCATGTTTTTTCGTTATGGTGATTTCCTAATGAATGATTGTTGATTAAAGTCTTGCTAATTTTCTACAGAAAATGATCACATGCTTAATTTTTGTATACTTCTGGAAACATGTATTTTACTTAAATATTTTAATGTAGCCAAATTAGATGCATAAACATTTTCTACATACAATTTCAATGTACTCATTTGCGTGACTGTAATCTCCTTTTCTTGTGGATCTTTTATTCATGTTAATAATACTGAATTATGTCAGCTGTGATTTTATAGTTTCTTGAATGGATTGGAAGATGACATAGATAAATTGATAGTCCATAAGATATAGTC